>JAAALK010000286.1:29063199-29371548 GCA_019279435.1 Zizania palustris
AGACTATTTATGGCACTGTAGCTCATGAGACACCACAAGGGCCGACGTATCTCCCTGATACTCAGGACCAGGACTGCTACAGAATCCACATCACACTCGGCCAGCTCCACAGCCGCACGGGCGACAAGACTAGAACAACTAGCCTTTTTGATCGGCCTATGACGAAATAGGACGACCCAACCATCGTCCCCCGCTTTGAGACTTGCTGTCGAGTTAGCAGTATAACCTACAAAAGAGGTGCGTCAGTGTGTTCTCAACGGCTGACCAGGCCGAATAAGACAGGAGGCCCCACAAGTCACATATGGGTAGCAAGGAACATGCTGCTTAGATGTCGTGCCACCTAGGGGGCACCCGACGATATCCTCACGGGTACCATAGGACCGTGAATTCATAGCACAACCCTAAGGTGAGGGGGGCAACATAGATAAAACAATGCCCGACTAGAGAAATATCAGCAGGCCCAATGCTCGATCGATACCCAATGACGGGCAACAAGAGATGACTAGGTGATTCGGATCATAGAAGTTATCAGAGATCAATTTGGACTGAAGCCCAAAGAGTAAACATACATGTATCGGTGGTCGTACCCAAAATGGTTCGATTGAGTACCACTACCCGGCTGATACAAGGTACCTGAATTCACCAAGTTTCCCCGCCCAGTGTGGAGAGGCATCGACAAACGAAGCACTGTGGGTCTGAATTTTTCTGCTCTCCCTATCAGTATCGACCTTCGCGTGGTTTGCCTCACTGCCGGCGGACTCCATCGGAGGATGGGCAGATTTGGAGAAGAAGTTTCACCAATATTTCTTCACTGGCATTAAAGAGATGAATCTCAATGACTTGACAGCAGTATGGTAGAGGATGGATGAATCAGTATAAGATTATGTCGAGAGGTTCCCAGACATACGCAGCAGATGCTACAGTTTGAGCCTCGGTGACACCTAGTTGGTGGAGTTGGTGTTTCATGGACTCCTGAACCCAATTAAGGAGAGATTTTCATCACATGAGTACGAGAGCCTCTCCCAACTTGTGCAAAGGGTATCGACACATGAGAACCGATTCCAAGAAGCAAAAAGAGACAGATATAAGAAGAAGGTGGCATATTCTCAGGTATACCGTTCGGACTCCGACGAGAGAAGCGATTTAGATGCGGAAGTCGGTATGGCTGAATGCCTTTGGGTGAAAACGACCGATAAAGAAGAAAAGTACGACTTCAACATCAACAAGGCTGATAAAATATTCGATCTGTTGCTCAATGAGAAACATATACACGTGTCTCCTGGTCACGTGATATCGCCTGCCGAAGAGATGATGAAGAGGTAATACTGCAAGTGGCATAATTTCTCATTGCATCACACTAATGAGTGCAAGGTGTTCAGGCAGCAGATCCAATCGACCGTAGAACAAGGCTGACTCAAGTTTGACGATGGAAAGAAGCCGATGAACATCGACAGTCATCCGTTACTAGTCAACATGGTGCACATGCATCACGCTGATGATCAACATACAAAAAGGAGTAGGTGGACAAGCAGTAGCATCACTTCTTCGGACCTCATCGGGAAATACCAAAGGAAGTTGGAGGAGAGGATGGACGATGAAGACGGTCGTAGATACTCATGTTTCAATCCTCATTGGAACTTTGAATTCTTCAGGCTTTGTTGGAATGAGGGGCTACGTCTACCATCAATGGATGACTGCCCATGGTGTGGCACAAAAGGTAGGGCACAAGATGATCACCGAACACATAATGTCAGGTCAAGGCCATGTGATCAAGATGCCATCCATCGAAGGCTATCCCCACCAAGGGTATCAACGCTTGAGAGGCTCGGCCTGGTCAATGCCGAAGAAATCATCCAATCGACCGACAATGACAAGATCACGCCAGAGAAGCCGCAATGGTGCCTAGTGGGATTTTCATGAGGAACCAGAAGAGAAGGGTGCAACGTATATGAAAAAGAGAATTGAAGGCACAAATGGGCAGTGAGGAAGCTGATCGGCCCCACATAATCAAAATTGAATGGTGATCGAAAGATAAGGCCGATCACGATGATAAGAAGGACATAGGGATAAACATGGTTTTCTTCCTCCCTACAGAGTATCGGGCACCCTACGAGGACAACTCAGATCATGCTGATACAATGGCTCAATTAGTGTTGGCTCCACAACCAGTAGTTTTTGACAAACCAGAAGACCTTGAGCATCAACATCTAAGACTTCTCTATATCAAAGGATTGGTCAATAATAAGTCGATGTCCAAAATGATGATAGATGGAGGTGCGGCTATAAACTTGATGCCTTATGCCACCTTCCGTAAAGCTTCAAAAAATGCCTGAGGACCTCATTAGAACTAATATGGTATTACGTGACTTCAACGACAACTCGACAGACATGATGGGAGTGTTGAATGCAGAACTAACGGTTGGGAGCAAGACGATGCCGACTACCTTTTCCATTATAGAAGGAAAAGGATCTTACAGTTTGTTTCTGGGGTGTGATTGGATACATACAAATTGTTCCGTCGCCTCAAAAATGCACCAGAGCCTAGTATAGTGGGTTGGCGATCAGGTGGAAATCGTCCCCGCGATAAATCAGTTAACATAGCTACAACAAATTTATCAGTATGGGAAACAAAAGCAGTCATCTATTTGTCAGGGAAGGCTTGGGATGACTACTTTCTTTAAGTATCAGATGATGGTATCAACCCGATCAACGAGGAGCTGGCTAAGCTCGTCTTGTAAAGACGATGACAAAAAAATGAAGAGTCAACTCAGTCAAGACTTTGCCACAACCGATGAACTATGGGAATGCAAACATCAGACCCAACGATAGACCAAAGACAACATTCGTAAGTACCTAGATCCCCGATGGGATAAACAGACTAAAGGCTACTACATCGGAGATATGGGAAGAGGCCGAATGGGAAATAATTAAGGAAATCCTAAGTGATCATTCGGACAAAGCATAAAGGTCTACACGCAAAAACAGTCGATACCAATGGTAACACCTTTAGACGGCCGATGTGGAGGCATTACCCTTAGACACAAAACACAAACAATCTCAAATCAAAGGAATCGATGGAAATATATTACAAAAGGGACAAATATTTCATTACAAGGATCACTGGTCAAAGGAGCGCTCGACGAATCGCTTTAATAGCCTGAAGCCAGATTGCATCAACATCCCGAAGGATGGCCCGATCCTTTGCGTCCGAACTAGGAACGTCTTAAATAAGACGATGACGACGCTGCGCGTGATGAACGACATTGGTAAGCCGACGCTTCTGGGCTTCAACACGAGCTGGGAGGGAAGACAAAGCACCCTCCTTCTCGGCGATCTTTCACCAGACTTTATCTAGCTCCGACACCAAATTGGTCTTCGCCATATGCAGTTGGTCGAGTTCCTACGATGCAGCTGACAAATCGCCCTCAATGCAATCCAATAGAGCACCTTCAATCATCACTGCCACGTTATCAATTTTCATTTCTTCTAAAAGCGACGACCGGCTAGCTGCTGCATGGCCCACTGCACCCATGGCTGGTGAAACTCTAGGAAAGCGGTAGGCGTAAGAACATCGATCAACTCCGGAGAAAGGGAAGCCGAGATATCATCGAAATGAACCCTTATCGGACCCAAGTCATTGACCAACACCTCGATCGGATCTGCCAGCCTACGTAGCAAATCCATTAAAACTTCCCTCACTTCCGAAGTCAATGGAACAATATCCGATGGAGTAGCACTGACAACCTCATCGACATCAAGATATAGGCTGATGTCAAAGGAGAATTGATGGGCGAAAGACTAAGAAAAACAAAAGAAAGGTTAGATGAATAAGAAGAGAGGCATGCCAGTGCCAAAACAAGGGGACTTACGTCTAGTGACTGGACTAGAATGGCCGACCATGAGGAATCGATAGCAAGAGAAGATGAATCGACAACCTCCGTCACAATGACTCAGGGGGAAGGTGGGTGCTCCTCATCAGGGCTATCCTACTCAAGCATCGGTTACATCCAAAGGTCGGCGTTAGTCACGCCAAAGACAATAGAAGATAAACAAAGGATGGACAAGTAAAGATACCTGGTAAGCATCATCAACATCGATAGCCGATGCCTAGGGAGAAATGGCGGCACCCTCGAGTGCATTGTCCCTAGTAGCATCGACACCAACAGGAATGGCCCAAGCAATAACCGTGCCTGCATCTATGACGTCAGCAATAGCTGATGCATCTTGACCAGTGTCAACAACCTCTACAGTAGCTCTGGCATTCTTCACCTATCGAGAATCGATAGGATCATCCAGCATATGATCAAACACCACGTAGAGGGAATCAACGTCAATAGAAGACGATGGGGGCTGAAGATATAAAAAGAAGAAAACAATGTTCGACGTCACAATTATAGAAGAAGAAATGTTGGTACTAAAGACAAGGACAAACCTAGATAGACGATAGGATTTCAGCCATCGACAGAGTACGAACAGTAGGGGCTGGTACAGTCAAAGAGGCGGTCGGCGCCAAGGGAGTCATGTTCATTTGATGTTTGCGCGCCAAGACCTTAGATTGTCTCCGACAAACCTACGCCGTGGGGGTAGGGGCATCAGTTCCCAAATTCGTAAGGGCCGATACTGGTCCATATTGTATCGGCTGGCCACTGGAACTCACTAGAGGCACGTCGAGGTCATACTCCTGCAAGAGGCAAAGTTAAGCATACAGGAAGGAGGTAATCGAAACTAAGTAAAAGGGAGAATTGAAATACCCACCTCGGGTGTTACATCAGCTTTGCCTGGGTAAATTTGCTGCCGATAGAGCATCGAAGGACGATTGAAGACGTGGTGCTTCAGCTCATCCCACCATCGGCGGAAAGCAATGGAAGATGCCTAGCATGGTGTCCAAGAGGCAAAATCACCAGTAAGGATCTCGTCGGTCATATGCAAGAGGCGGTCCCACTCCATGGTATTCTTGACTTCTCCACGAGTCTGGATCCGATCAACGAAAAATAGGTGGGGTGGGAGTTGACTGAAGCCCAACTGTCTCACAAAGACAAACAGGTGATAGTGAAAGCGCATCAAGGTGCATCTAGGCCCCTATTTTATTTTGGTGTATTAATAACAATATTGATCAAATGCTACTAATCAATTTGCTAAGATGACTGCAGAGATTTCAAAAGAAAAGAAAGTTCCGTTGAAAAAAAATTGGAGAAAGAGCTCCATTTGGTCCAAATAGGCTCAAAAGGTTAAAATCATTAAATTATTCTTTACATTGAGTCTAGGATTACCGTACTATTAAGAGGGATGCATTTGCATTTTGTTCCAAAACTTTGTGCTCAAAGAAAAACATTTCTGAAATTTTTTTGGTCAAGTTCAAACTGAGTTCCAGAATTTTTATCATGATCAGAACTTCCGTTTTTGGATCTGAACTTCCGATTTGAGCTCTCGGTTTAAAAATTAAAATGCATCGGAACTTTCGGTTTAGATCAGAACTTCCGATTTGAGCTCTCGGCCTTGAATTTATTTTTGCATCGGAACTTCTGATTTGGATCAGAACTTCCGATTAGAGCTCTTTGTCTGGAATTATATTTTCCATCAGAACATCTGATTTGTAATTAACACTTCCGATTTGAACTCTCGGTTTGGAATTAATTTTTAATTGGAACTTCCGATGTACCATCAGAAGTTCTAAGGTGGAAGGCCAAAAGTGCCCTAACAGCTACAATTTTTGGGGATGGTATAAAACCCCCACTCATTTGTACAACACTCTTGGCCCCCCAACTCACTCACTTGAAAACCCTAACTCTCATCGTCAAGCTCTCTTGTGATTCAAGGCTAGATCTAGTGCGAGTCCTTGCGATTCGCCTTGAGAGCGCATTGGAAGTCTTCTCGAGCTCTTGTTGTTGCATCTTTTGAGAAGATTTTCGTGGGTTGTTTTTTTGATTTTGTTAGATTTTGTTGAAAATCTTTGAGCACAAAAGTTTGACTTGGCAAAATCTTCAAACACATTTGTTACTCTTGGAGGATTCATTCTCCTAGATGGCTAGGAGTCACTCCACGAGCAATCAAAGAGGTTGTGGTTGCCTAAAGAAGTTTGTAAAAGCTTCCCTTAGCTTGGACAAGGATACGAAGAGAAAAACCCAAGTTTAGCGAAGGCTAAGACTTGTTGAGGAAAGGGTTGAAAGAGACCCGGCCTTTAAAGGTCCCTCAACGGAGATGTAGGATTGGTGGATCTGAACTCCGGGAAACATATCCTTGTCTTGTGTGCTCTTGGGTTCATATTTATTTTAGGGTTCATACTAAGTCGAACTCTATTTTCACCCGATCTGTCATTTGCTTAAATCCTAGGAAACTCATTGTGTTAAAGTTTCTCCTAGTATACTTGTGCACAATTCTATTCAAACACTTTTTCAGAAAACAAGTTTTTGATTTCGTCGAGTTCAATCTACTGATCGGAACTTCTGATCCATCGGAAGTTTCAGGAAATCCGACTGATCGGAACTTCCGACATCACTTCATAACTTATGATCAGGCATTTTCTCAGAATATTATTGAGAAACCAAGGGTTGGTTTTAGAGTCTGTGATGAGTGATTGACAGATTTTACCCTCTGATTCGAAGGGGTCCCCCGAAGGGGTTCGGAGGCTGTTTCACCGAAGGGTTCAGTGGGCTCTGGTTGCTGCAGCTGTTGTAGCGGAGTGTGCCTGTCGGAGGGGTCCGACAGTACACGATGACTGGGTTGTACCGAAGGGTTCGGTACTTTGGGCGGTACACTGGAGTGTGTGCCAAAGGTTGTTTACCCGGAGAGGTCTCCAGGGTACTGGATACACTTGTCTGTCTGTCTGTGGTGCACAGGTGACTTCGGAGGCGACAGACGGTTCGTAGCAGTTGAACCTGGGTCAAGCGGGAGGCATGATGCCAGGGGAGTAGGGAGCTCCGTCACGAAGGCTGCGAAGGGATCGAGGTCGGACCTCGGGTCGAGGTGCGCCAGGAGAAGGCAGTAAGTGCGGAGTGTGACTCCAGGTGAAGGTACCCCGAGACGAAGTCCTCGGAGGCGAGGCACTTTGAAGGGTACTCCGAATGGAGTGACTTCGAAGTATGGTGGACTAAGTCCTCAACAATGAGGCAAGGTGTTCGAAGTGTGCTCCGGAGGGATACACTCGAAGGTATACCCGACGAAGGTCTCAGAAGTCAAGGTGCATCGAAGGCATGATCCGGGTAAGGATCGTCGAGGAGTGCGCTCAGGGAGAGACACTGCGACGAAGTGCTCATGGAATGCTTCATGCGGAGGCCTTGGACGAAGGAGGGACTTCGAAGGGTGGTACTCCGAAGGTGGGGCTTCGGAGTGAAGCAGGCTTCGGAGCGAAGCTGACTTCGAAGTGAGGCTGGCTCCGGAGTGAGGTTGACTTGAGGTACTTCGGCCTTGCATGGCTTCGGTACACGGACTGACGGAGTTCGAGCTAGGAGAAGATGCGAAACCGTGGTGGTCCACTCTGAAGGTGTTGGTGCGAAGGCCCAAGGGCTTTGACGGCTTCGGCTCAAAACCGTCACTGTATCGAAGGCTGACTTCGGTGAAGCGAAGGCCGTCAGGCTCAAGGCTTCTCACCGAAGCTACCGCACCCCTTGCGTGCGAAGGGGGGCTTCAGAAGGGTCCAAAACTACAAAGGCTGACAGCGTCTGCTCTGCAAAAGCTGGTGCTGTCCCCTCTGCGAAGCTGACAAAAGAAGCCTCCAAATAAAGAAGACTACCAGCTGTACCCCCTGTTCTGATGAGACAAAACCAGTGTAAACCCTAGGGGTAAAGTAGTCTATTCACAGGGCTGAATAGTGCCTATAAATAGTGGAGGCTGGCTAGGTCACATCAACACTTTGAGCAGTCATGTTTGAGCTCCTGTGCTAGCCGCCACATACTCTTGTATTCATCTTGTGAGTTCATTTTGTGTTCCCTGTTCAAGCAATGAAGCTTTGATTCTGTTTTCTTTTACTGCTTGAACTTGTATGCATACTTCTCTACACGCTTTGATTTATCTGTGTATCATCTTCTTGTGAGTTCTCTGGAGAGGTGTGTGAGAAGTCTGTCTGGGTGAAGTGTGTTTTTCAGTGTTTGTTCGCTTTGTGTAAACTGGAGGCTAGGCCTCTCTGATTACTAGCGAAGCACTGTCTCTGTGCTGAATCGAAGCCCATTTTCTTCCCTTGTCTAAATCCTCGGCGAAGTCTGTTCAGTGTGCGTTTAGACCTTCAAAGTACGAAGCCTAGCACCAGTTGTTGTTGCTTAGTATTTGGTCGAAGTCCGCAGAGGGAAGTCTGCTCTTGCGAAGGGTGAAGTGCGAAGCCTGCTTGAAGGCACCTAGTGTGCTGAGCCTGCACTAACTTAGCAGAGCTGATCGAAGTCCTCAGAGGAAAGTCCGCTCTTGCGAAGGGTGAAGTGCGAAGCCTGCTCGAAGGCACCCTGTGTGCGGAGCCTGCACTGACTTAGCAGGGCTGTATTTTCGGGGTTGTGGGTGGAGCGAAGTCTTCTTGGCTTCAAACTTTTGCTCCTTGCGAAGCCTGTTTTCGGAGCTGTAAAATACCTTCGAACCAGAACTTCGAAGGGTGTGTTCGAAGCCTGTTCCGCAGAAGACAGAATTAAAACAGAAGGCTATTTTTAGTCTGAAATTTTAAAAGCTCCCATTCACCCCCCTCTGATCGCCGTTTCCGGTCCAACAATTGGTATCAGAGCGGGTTAAGATCACCAGTTGACCTTAACCGATTTTGTGATCTATTGGCAACATGGACAGAGTTAGTAAAATATCTCTGTTCGATGGGACAGATTTTGCATACTGGAAGGTGCGCATGGAGGCTTCTTGCTAAGCCAAGGAAATGCAATTTGGGAGATTGTGGACTCACAATACTCCATCCCTGAAACTCACACCTCTCAAACAGAGAAGGATCAGTATAATGCCAACTCCAAGGCTAGAAATATATTGTTCATTGGTTTGAGTCGGAGTAAGTTTGATAGGGTGCAGCACCTTAGGACAGCTAGGGAGATTTGTACTACAATCACTATTTTTCATGAGGGCTCTACACAGATTAAGGCCAGGTGCCAAAGCACATACAATCAACAGTATCAGCTGTTTGTGCAGGCACTTGGTGAATCTATAGATGCCATGTTTTCTCACTTTGATGCAATAGTGAGTAACTTGCGGTCCAACGGGACGCTTGCTTACAATGATCATGATAGGGCTATCAAGCTTCTCTATGCTCTTAATCGTAGTATATGTGAAGTGAAGATATCCAGCATTGAGGAGTCCGCAGGTTATGACACATTGACCTGTGATGAGCTCTTCAGCAAGCTGAAGTCCACAGAGATTGCCAAGGCATCTCTTGCAGTGCATAGGAACTCCTTGCCACAACCATTGGCATTGGTTTCTAGTACTAGCCGTGGCACCACTGCAGAACCAAGCACATCTGGCACTTGTGTTCTTGCAGATGGTTTTGCTTTGTCCTCCCTAGTCTCCGTCACTAAGGAGCAGGTGGATACTCTGGATGATGATGAGCTCGCTCTCATTGCCAGAAGGTTCACCCGTTTTCACCATGAGAGACGGGATCAAAGGAGAGGTGGTTTTAGTGGTTGCTTTGAGTGTGGCGACACTTCTCACATCAAGGCCAATTGCCCAAAACTCAAGAAGAGAGATGAGAGTGAGTGCCCCAAATACCACAAAAAGGAGAGGAAACCCTTTGTGAAGGGCAAGCGCGGCAAGGTGGCTAAGAGGGTAGCCAAAGCCGCTTCCAGAGCATTTGTTGCTGCTCTCAGCAACATTGACATTTCCTCAACTGAGGAGTCGAGCTCTGAGGAGGAGGAGTCTCCAAGGAAGGAGGAGAAGAAGGACAATAAGGGACGAGATTTCACCGGCCTCTGCTTCATCGCCGACATCGATCACAGCGGCGATGAGCTTGACTCATCTGAGGTACCTCTATCCTATGACCAGCTTTCAATTAAACTAGATGAGCTGAATGAAGTAGTTCTTGGTCAGGATAGATTACTTGTGCAAGCCGCTAGAGATAGAAAAGACCTTAGACTTAGGCTAGAATTTGTGTCTACTGATTATGCCATGCTTAAGTCTAGGGTTAATGATGCTGAATGTGAATCTTGTACTGTTGTCATGGGTGAGCTTGCTCAGTTGCGTTCTGTGCATGCTCAAACTCTTTCTGAGCTTGAGACTGCACATAAGCAGCTTTTGATGGTTGATTCTAGTCCTCATGATATAATTGAATGCATGAACTGCCCCTTATTACGTGAGAGCATTGATTTACATGATAAGCATGTTCATGACTTCTAGATTGGAGAGGGCCGGTAGTTCTAAGGATGTGCAACCTGTGTGTGACACATGCATAACCCTTAAGGACCAACTAGGCACAGTTAGAGAGCGAGCTGAGAACCTCATGACTGAAAATGAATACCTTCTTTCTATGGTTAACAAATGCACTAAGGGAAAGGGTAGGATGGATTTGCTCTTGGCCAAGACCAAGATGTGTGCTGACAGGGTAGGGTTAGCGGGTAGGTCATCTAGTTGGGTTCTGTTTTCGTCGCATCAAGAATGAGCGACGCTCTCAGGCGATGAGGTTCCAGAACATGCATTACCCATCTTGAGGTATGCATGAGTCTGAGTTTTAATCACGTCCTGCTTTCGAGGCTCCTCGTGCTTCTCGGACAGGTTTTGCTCCTCGAGGTGTTCACCATATTCCATATGGTGGTAGACCCCAGACGAGTAGCTTTGTACCTCGTTAGAGTAGGAGACCTCGTCATGCGTTTAGATCACAACATGTAGGTAGACCTCGCACTTTGCATCATTCTGATTATCCTGTGCGTAGACAGTCTACTTTTAATGTGCCTACTACTCGTATCACTCAGTGCTGGATGCCTCGTCATATATTCACTCACCCCAGCACTAAGCGATCGAGATTTTCTTATCATGTGTAGGCACCAGATCGAGGCTTAGAGGGCACGTGGATCATGGACTCCGGTTGTTCACGCCATATGACCAGAGATACAGCATGGTTCTCCAGCCTCACCACAACCAAGCAAAGGGAACATATCACCTTCGGCAACAATCGAAGGAGTAGAGTGAAAGGTAAAGGTGTGGTAAGAATCAACTCGAATTTCACTCTCAAAGATGTTGCTTTGGTTGAAAACTTGGGATACAATTTGCTTTCTATATCTCAATTGCTTGATGAGGGCTTCGAAGTGCGATTCCATCGTGATACTTCGCAAGTACTCAATTCTGATGGCGTTGTGGTTTGTAAGATCTTTAGAGTTGGGAGAGTTTTTGGAGCTGATTTTTCTGAGTCATCTGGTTCTTCTCATTGTCTTGTTGCACATTCTACTTCTGAGATTTGGAAGTGGCATAGGAGACTAGGGCATATGAGCTTTGAGTTGCTCGCTCGTCTGAGTGCCCTAGGTTTGATCCGAGGATTGCCCAAGCTCAAGTTTGAGAAGAATTTAGTTTGCGCTCCATGTCGACATGGAAAAATGATTGCCGCTTCGCACTCGCCAGTCACCATAGTAATGACAGAACAACCCGGAGAACTTCTCCACATGGACACTATAGGTCCTTCTCGGGTTAGTTCTTTAGGCGGCAAGGTGTATGTGCTAGTCATTGTCGATGATTTCTCTCGCTACTCTTGGGTCTTCTTTCTTGCCAACAAGGATGAAGTGTTCTCACACTTTCGGAGCCTGGCTTTGAGACTTTTCACTGAACTCCCTGGTGCATTGAAATTCATTCGAAGTGATAATGACATTGAGTTCAAGAATAGTCTCTTTGTTGACTTTTGCATGGAGCATGGCATAGAACATCAATTCTCTGCTCCGCGGGTTCCTCAACAGAACGGTATTGTTGAGAGAAAGAACCACACTTTGGTTGAGATGGCTAGGATGATGCTCGATGAGCACAGGACTCCTAGAAAATTCTGGGCTGAGGCCATGAACACTGCATGTTACATCTCAAACCAAATCTTCTTGTGCTCAATTTTGAATTTGACATCTTATGAGCTACGTTTTGGGAGACAGCCCAAGGTTACTCATCTTCGAGTTTTTGGCTGTCGTTGCTTTATCCTAAAACGTGGTAATTTGGATAAATTTGAGTCGCGTTCTTCTGACGAGATCTTTTTGGTTACACTACACATGGTCATTCTTATCGTGTTTATAATTTGGAGACTAACACTGTCATCGAGTCATGTGATGTGACTTTTGATGAATCAACCCCCTCTGTTAGTTCTGCTCTTGAACAGGCAAATGAACACGATATGGAACAGACTATCTTCAAAGAAGTAGATCCCGGAGATTTCGAGGATGAACCCCTACTACCCTCGACATCAACCCCCGAAGCCAACCCCGCTTTGACAACTTCGGCACAAGGTCCCGAAGCAACTACCTCGACATCGGTCATCTTGGACCACTCCAACGCACAAGTTGAGGGGGAGACTGCATCCCGCCGCGAGGCTCCACACCATGTTCAAAGGATGCATCCTCCCGAGCAGATATTTGCTGAGCTTGATCAAAGGGTAACACATTCTTATGCTCATGTTGGGGGAATATATTTCCCCTGAACAGGGGCCAAATGACGTCAGCCTTCAACGGCCTCCGGCCCGGAGCCCAACACTGTCGAAGCCTGTATCCTCCCCCAGGACTGTTCCCATGTCTCGAGGTTCATCCCGGAGCCTGCTGGTGCGAAGCCCCCAGGTCCCATCGAAGCCCTCCAGAGCGGGGTACTTCGGAGCCCTTCGGTGCGAAGCCCGCGGGATCCCCTGAAAGCCGCAAGGAGCCAAGCCTCGGGCTGGTCCCGAAGCCAGCCTCCGGGCCCGGTTCGAGGTTAACCTTCAGACCATATCTGGAGTTAGCCCTCGAACCCCCCTTCCGGGGCTCCGCAAGCCAGCCTTCGGACCCTGTCAAGACTGTTCGAAGCCAAGGCTCCGAGACCCCAGTTCGGAGCCTAGTTCGAGGTCAAGGCTCCGAGACCCCAGTTCGGAGCCCTGTTCGGAGCCCAGTTCGGAGCCTTGCTCAGAGCCTCGCTCGGAGCATGCTTCGGAGCCCCCCTTCGGGGTGCACTGCGAAGCCCTCTTCGCAGCCTCTGCCATAAGGGCTCCGGCCCCTACTTCGAAGCTCAAGAAATATCTAAATGTAGGCCATACCGGGGCCCCTCTGCCCCTGGTATGTCGTTTAGGCCGGTCAAAGCCTGGCGCAGCCTGACACGCCTGTAAAGCTGTAAAGTACCTTTGTACAGTAGCTAGCTCTCTTTCCCTGTCTACCCCTATGAGCCTAAGGGCTTGTAGAGTGCATTTTGGTCTTTTCCTTAAGGCCTGCGTGCCTATAAAAGCAGGGCCTAGCCGTTGTATGGGGGACACGCTCCAGGGGGCCAAGGGACCCTAGAATTATTGCTCCATACTAGGGCATACCATGCCAAATCCACCACAGCTAGACGTAGGGCTATTATCTCCTAGGAGAGGCCCGAACCAGTATAAACCTTTTTCTCCCTCTATCAGAACCCTTCGAGGTTCATTCTCCACATCACACTCCACCACAGAAAAACCTGCTGGAACTAACGCAATTGTTCCAACAGCTCATTTCATTGATTCCGCTTTTGTTGCTTCTTTCGAGCCCTTAGATGTTAGTCATGCACTTTCTGATTCTAGTTGGATCAATGCCATGCATGAAGAACTTGAAAATTTTGAGAGAAACCAAGTCTGGAATTTAGTTGATCCTCCACCAAATGTTCATTTAATTGGAACAAAATGGATTTTCAAAAATAAACAAGGGGAGGATGGGGCTATAGTTAGAAACAAGGCTAGACTTGTAGCTCAGGGTTATTCTCAATTAGAAGGGATTGATTTTACTGAAACTTTTGCACCTGTTGCTCGTCTTGAGACCATTAGGATTTTGCTTGCCTTTGTGACATCCCGAGGATTCAAACTCTATCAAATTGATGTCAAAAGTGCTTTTCTTAATGGTTTCATAGGCGAAGATGTTTATGTAAAACAACCCCCTGGTTTTGAAAACCCCAAATACCCACATAAAGTCCTTAAACTTCATAAGGCTCTTTATGGACTCAAGCAGGCCCCTCGGGCATGGTATGACAGACTTAAGTCTTTTCTGCTTGAGCGGGGGTATTTGATGGGATCTGTTGATAAAACCCTGTTCACTCTCAAGCATGGCAAAGATTTCCTCCTAGTTCAGTTTTATGTGGATGATATCATCTTTGGTGGATCTTCTCATGCTTTAGTTGCCGAGTTTGTAGATATCATGAGCAGGGAATTCGAGATGTCCATGATGGGCGAACTTACCTTTTTCCTTGGTTTGCAAATCAAGCAAAGCAAACAAGGTACTATCGTCCACCAGACGAAGTACACCAAGGACCTTCTCAAGATGTTCGACATGACGGATGCGAAGCCCCTTGCCACTCCAATGGCTACATCTGTAGCATTGGATCCTGACGAAGATGGAGAAGCCGGAGATCAGAAGGAGTTCCGAAGCATGATCGGCTCCCTCCTCTACTTGACTGCTACGAGGCCGGACATACACTTCGCAGTGTGTCTGTGTGCTTGTTTTCAGGCTTCACCATAAGCTTCGCACCGCCAAGCGGTAAAGCACATTCTCAGGTATCTCAAATATACCTTAGAATTCAGCATTTGGTATTCGGCGTCTTCCTCTATGTGTCTTCGAGGTTATTCCGATGCGGATTTTGCTGGGTGTAGGATTGATAGGAAGAGTACCTCTGGTACTTGTCACTTTCTGGGTACATCACTGGTTTGCTGGTCTTCCCGTAAACAGTCTAGTGTTGCACAATCGACGGTTGAGGCCAAATATGTTGTTGCAGCTAGCTATTGCTCTCAGATTTTTTGGATGGTTTCCACTTTGCGGGATTTTGGGTTAGACTATAAGGGTGTTCCACTTTTCTGTGATAACACTAGTGCTATTTGTATTGCAAACAACCCGGTTCAGCATTCCAGAACCAAACACATTGATGTGCGATATCATTTTCTCAGAGATCATAATGAGAAGGGTGATATTGAACTTCAATATATTGATACCCAACACCAGCTAGCCGATATTTTCACAAAACCCCTCGATGCATCACGTTTTGCCTACTTGCGTGGGGAACTTGGTGTTTGTCACCCTTACGGCATTTTGTGAGGGGGAGCAGATTTTTACTGTCTTGCATATGCTCATTGTGTGTGAAATTGCATTTACATCTCTTGCACTTATATGCCTGGTTTTAATTCATGTAATCATGACAACTCAGCTCTATTTAATATGCCTGAAACATTTTGTGCATGATTTTTCTTTCCAAAATCAAATCATGCTCACTACTTAGTCTTGAATCTAGCATGATTACGTAGGATTGCCTTAGCTATCTTTTATCTGCTTGATAGCAAGACTCCTTTTTCTCTGGATGCTAAACATTGCAACTTGAAAAATTGTTCTACTTACTCATGGATATTCATCAAATGCTAAACAAATTGTTCACTTAATTCAAATCCAAAACTCCATGATTTGCATGCTACAAGTGAAAAGATCTAGGTGGGTTTGTTTGTCGCACTACTCTATTCTAGACTGCTTACCATTGCACATTGGTCTGAACTGTGATAGTGTAGTGTATGCCAAAATCATTGCCTTAAACTTCTGATGGCTTTCATGCCTAGGCTTAGCCTGATTGGAAAGTATAAGGTGGACAAACAAATAACCCCTAGCATTATGAAAAGAAGAACAACAATTCATTGTTTATCAAGTTTGCTTTCAATGATCCACTTGAACTGGACTTGTCTGTCCAGAGTAGAAATTAACTAGCTTTGTGCAGTCCCGACTTTTATTTGTCTAGATACCTTGATTGAGTGGTGATGCTTTTATTTCAAAATGATAAAATCACATGCTGTCATCATGTTTTTAGAGAATGTTAAAGTGAGCTGAGCACATGATAATTGGTATTAATGTTGGCATATTTGTTGCCTTATGAGTCCTTGCAATTCTGCCCATTTCGAAGCTATGCATCTTTTACATGCTCCTTGATGCTTGCATTGCCAAAGGGGGAGAAATTTTTGAGTTCTCTGCAGCAAGGGGGTAAAATAACTCAGGGGGAGTTTTTATCTTGCAAAGGGGAGATTTGCCGAAGGGGCTTTTACTCTTTTGAAAAGGGGGAGGAAAATTCTTTTGTCAAGTGACATGTTTTGGCTCGTTTCTGAGTTTTTATGGTCACTTGTGTGCTGAAAGTTTTCTAATTTTCTTGAACTTGAATTTGGTTGTCAATGCACTCATCAAGGGGGAGATTGAGAAACCAAGGGTTGGTTTTGGAGTCTGTGATGAGTGATTGAAAGATTTTACCCTCTGATTCGAAGGGGTCCCTCCAAAGGGGTTCGGAGGCTGTTTCACCGAAGGGTTCGGTGTGCTCTGGTTGCTGCAGCTGTTGCAGCGGAGTGTGCCTGTCGGAGGGGTCCGACAGTACACGATGACTGGGTTGTACCGAAGGGTTCGGTACTTTTGGCGGTACACCGGAGTGTGTGCCGAAGGTTGTTTACCCGGAGAGGTCTCCAGGGTACTAGATACACTTGTCTGTCTATCTGTGGTGCGCAGGTGACTTCGGAGGCGACAGATGGTTCGTAGAAGGTGAACCTGAGTCAAGCGGGAGGCTTGATGCCAGGGGAGTAGGGAGCTCCGTCACGAAGGCTGCAAAGGGATCGAGGTTGGACCTCGGGTCGAGGTGCGCCAGGAGAAGGCAGTAAGTGCGGAGTGTGACTCCGGGTGAAGGTACCCCGAGATGAAGTCCTTGGAGGCGATGCACTTCGAAGGGTACTCCGAATGGAGTGACTTCGAAGTATGGTGGACTAAGTCCTCAGCAACGAGGCAAGGTGTTCGAAGTGTGCTCCGGAGGGAGACACTCGAAGGTATACCCGACGAAGGTCTCAGAAGTCGAGGTGCATCGAAGGCATGATCCGGGTGAGGATCATCGAGGAGTGTGCTCGGGGAGAGACACTGCGACAAAGTGCTCATGGAATGCTTCATGCGGAGGCCTTGGACGAAGGAGGGACTTTGAAGGGTGGTACTCCGAAGGTGGGGCTTCGGAGTGAAGCAGGCTTCAGAGCGAAGCTGGCTCCGAAGTGAGGATGGCTCTGGAGTGAGGTTAACTTGAGGTACTTCGGCCTTGCATGGCTTCGGTACACGGACTGACGGAGTTCGAGCTGGGAGAAGCTACGAAGCCATGGTGGTCCACTCCGAAGGTGTTGGTGCAAAGGCCCAAGGGCTTTGACGGCTTCGGCTCAAAACCGTCACTGTATCGAAGGCTGACTTCGGTGAAGCGAAGGTCGTCATGCTCAAGGCTTCTCACCGAATCTACCGCACCCCTCGCGTGCGAAGGGGGGCTTCAGAAGGGTCCAAAACTGCAAAGGCTGACAGCGTCTGCTCTGCAAAAGCTGGTGTTGTCCCCTCTACGAAGCTGACAAAAGAAGCCTCCAAATAAAGTAGACTACCAGCTGTACCCCCTGTTCTGATGAGAAAAAAACCAGTGTAAACCCTAGGGGTAAAGTAGTCTATTCACAGGGCTGAATAATGCCTATAAATAGTGGAGGCTGGCTAGGTCACATCAACACTTTGAGCAGTTATTTTTGAGCTCATGTGCTAGGCGCTACATACTCTTGTATTCATCCAGTTAGTTCATTTTGTGTTCCCTGTTCAAGCAATGAAGCTTTGATTCTGTTTTCTTTTACTGCTTGAACTTGTATGCATACTTCTCTACACGCTTTGATTTCTCTGTTCGCTCTGTGTAAACTGGAGGCTAGGCCTCTCTGATTACTAGCGAAGCACTGTCTCTGTGCTGAATCGAAGCCTGTTTTCTTCCCTTGTCAAAATCCTCAGCGAAGTCTGTTCAGTGTGCGTTTAGACCTTCGAAGTACGAAGCCTAGCACCAGTTGCTGTTGCTGAGTATTTGGTCAAAGTCTGCAGAGGGAAGTCTGCTCTTGCGAAGGGTGAAGTGCGAAGCCTGCTCAAAGGCACATAGTGTGCTGAGCCTGCACTGACTTAGCAGAGCTGATCGAAGTCCTCAGAGGGAAGTCCGCTCTTGCGAAGGGTGAAGTGCGAAGCCTGCTCGAAGGCACCCTGTGTGCGGAGCCTGCATTGACTTAGCAGGGCTGTATTTTTGGGGTTGTGGGTGGAGCGAAGTCTTCTTGGCTTCGAACTTTTGCTCCTTGCGAAGCCTGTTTTCGGAGCTGTAAAATACCTCCGAACCAGAACATCGAAGGGTGTGTTCGAAGCCTGTTCCGCAGAAGACAGAATTAAAACAGAAGGCTATTTTTAGTCTGAAATTTTAAAAGCTCCCATTCACCCCCCTCTCTGGTCGCCGTTTCCGGTCCAACAATTATTTTTCCGCAAGAAATTTTTATATTGCCTATTCACCCCCCTCTAGGCAACTTTCAATTGGTATCAGAGCAGGTCTCTTCGATTAATCTTAACCGCTTGAAGAACAAAGATGGAAAGATGTCCAACCAAGACAATCGA
The DNA here is from genome assembly GCA_019279435.1 of Zizania palustris. Taxonomy (NCBI): domain Eukaryota; kingdom Viridiplantae; phylum Streptophyta; class Magnoliopsida; order Poales; family Poaceae; genus Zizania; species Zizania palustris. The sequence goes on from JAAALK010000286.1 coordinate 29,081,697, forward strand.
TGGATCCGTCTCTCCCAAGAGCAACGATAACAACAAAAGGGGAGCCGTATATCCTTTCGATTATTCAAAACTAAATTCTAGTTCTCATAGTAGTTCCATTCCCGTGGGTCGTGCACCTTACTTTGATGGTACACAATACACGGCATGGAAAAAATGAAAATGCATTTATTTTCAATGCATATCGAAATATGGAGAATTGTGAAAGATGGTTTAGATTTTGATGTTTATGATGCTCAAGAAAAAGATTGGACTCTAGGGGAAGAACAAGCCCTCCACCGTAACTTTCAAGCAACAAGTGCCATACTTTCCGCCTTGAGCCCCGAGGAGTACAATAAGGTGGATGGGATAGAAGATGCCAAGTAAATATGGGACACATTGCAAGTGGCCCATGAAGGTACATCGTCCGTGCGGGAGTCAAAGATGAGCTTCTTGAAGGGAATCTTGGAAGATTTGTAATGGAAGATGATGAGACTCCCCAAGAGATGTATAACCAACTCATGGTGTTGGTCAACAAGATCAAGGGCCTTAGAAGCAAAGATATGACTAACCATGTTATGGTCAAAAGACTTCTCCGAGCAATTGGACCAAGGAAACCAACCTTGGTGACATTGCTCTGAGAAAGGAAAGACTTCAACAAGATGACTCCAAGTGATGTGCTAGGAAGGATTGTAGCACATGAGCTAATGGAGGAAGAAGCAAAAGAGGTGAAGGACTTTGCCAAGTACACAAATAGAAGCAAGGATGTAGCCTTAAAGGATAAAAAGGATGAAGACTCAAGTGATTAACGTAAAGATGAAGAACTAGCCCTACTAGTCAACAAATTCAAAAAATTTATGAAGAAGGGCAGATATGATAAGCATAAGAATAAATATGACAAGAAGAAGAAGAAGCAACAATCTACAAGAGGTTGCTATGAGTGTGGTGACATTGACCACTTCATAGAGGATTGTCCCAAGAAGAAGAAGGATGAAAACTACAAAGGAAAGAACAAATACCACAAGAAGAAGCCAAGAGGCCACACACATATTGGGGAGGAGTGGGACTCCAACTCTGAATCTGAGTCGGAATCGGACTCCGATTCATCCAAGAAGGGAGTCGCCACTGTCACCATTTCCCATCTCAAGACTCCAAAGCCTTCACTCTTTGGAGAGTCAAGCGACGACGATGACTACATCATCTCTCCCAAGTGCTTCATGGCAAGAAGCAAGAAGGTAGCTAAAAATGATGTTTTTGAGTCTAGTAGTGATAGTAGTTCTAGTGATGATGAATCAAATGAATTATTGCTTAAATCCATGAGTAGATCATGTAAATTAAAATTTAAAGAACTTTTAAAAACAATAGAGTCGCAAGAAGCAACCATTGAGAAGCAAAAGGCAACCCTTGAAAAACAAGAGGAAACTCTTGAACATCAAGATGAGCTATTTGCTCTTGAAAAAGAAAAGAATGTGAATCTTAAATTGCTTCTTGCTAAGGAGAAGAAAAAGGTTGAGACATTGACTAATGATTACAAGTTAGTCAATGAATCAAATCTTGAGTTGAAAGAGACTATCAAGTCTCTCTCTAGTAAACTTGTGATTCTAAAAGAATCAAACAAATGTCTAGATGAGAAACTTGAGTCTATTAATTCAAGACCTATTCCATCTCCTTCTATTGCTTCCACTAGTAATGGTTGTGATAAATGTTATGCATTTGATTTAAATTCATATGAGACTAACAAGAAGGAAATAGAGATCCTAAGAAAAGAGAATGAAATGTTATGCTCTATACAAGACGCTCAACGCCCAAGGTAATATTGAGAGGCGTGGGCTTGGTTATCACCCTAATGAGACCAAGTCCACCCCTAGAGTGAAGAACAAGGGTAAAGAGGTAATCAAGTTTGTGAGGGAAAGGGTGCTCCACAAAAGGCCAACAACAAGCCCCACGCCTCACAAGCTACTTTTATGCTTCATACCTAGTTAAGAGGAACCGCCGTGGTAAAGTGGTTGCCAAATTTGTAGGAAATAGAAATGAAAAACCTTTTGAGAAAATTTGGATTCCTAAAGTCTTTGTTACTAACATTGAAGGACCCAAAAGATTTGGGTACCTAAAATCAAGAACTAATATCTTGTAGGAATATGCCTCCGGTGGATCAAGTTGGGTAATGGATAGTGGATGCACCCACCACATAGCCGGAGAGAATAATATGTTCATCACCTTTGAGCCAAATCAACATTAACATGAAACCATTGTGTTTGGTGACAACAGAGAAGGTGAGGTATTGGGTGTAGGTAAAGTTTCTATCACAAGTAATTTTTCAATTTCAAATGTTCTTCTAGTTGAATCATTGAGCTACAATTTACTTTCTATTTCACAATTGTGTGAAATGGGATATAATTGTAACTTCTCTCATGAGGGTGTGACCATTTTGATAAGAAGTGACAAGTCCGTGGCATTCATGGGTAGGTTGAACGGAAAGCTATACCTTGTCGACTTTATGCAAGATAAAGTGGAACCAGAAACTTGCCTAGTTGCCAAGTACTCCGTAAATGGTAGCTTAGTACTATTTTTTGGATGTGGTCGCTTTAGACTCTTTTTCGGATGTATTAGGATCCGATTATAATGGTCGCTTCAGACTCTTTTTACGGATGCTTTCTGTTGATAGCAAAAAATGGCATTAATGGCTAGATTGTCAAAATATCAATTTTGGTGATTTGGGCCGAAAATACACGTGGCCAGGGTCCATCCGAAGCCCTACAGGGCCGAAGTCCATTGAGCTATGGGCTTCGAAAGCCTCTAGCCAGCCCATGGGCTTCGGCCGGGAAGCCTTCGGAGGCCCACGCCACTGAAGCTTCGGCCCGAGGAGCAGGCCTCGACGGGCCTGGCCAAAGCCCACTTTGGCAAAGATGGAGTTGTATGTGATTCTAGCTCAATTCTTATCTCCATCCGGCCGGGTAAATAGCAGATTAGATCGGGAATTAAGCCCCTATAAATAGAGAGGCGAGGCCGACGTAGAGGCCCCCCAACTCAAACCAAACCAAAGCCCTATGCTTTGATCGTATTTACTTTACCTTTATTTTCCTATACCTCTTCGTCGGTTTGCCTGGAAGCCCTCTGCTAGCCACTACGGAACAGTGGTAACCCTTGTTACTTCGCCTGTGAAGTATCTGTTAATCTACGTAATAGATTGCTATCGCCTTGTTACTTCGCCTGTGAAGTATCCGCTAATCTGCGTAACAGATTGCTACCTTCGCTACTAGTGCAACACTTAGCAAAATTCGGTCCTCAGGCCGAATTGGTACTTCGAATCATCTTGGTTGCAGGTTCCTACATTTGGAGCTACTTTGTCGGAGGTGTCCAGAGCTAAGAGATCGGTTTCAAAGGTCACCAGGACGTAGGGGTGAAAACGGATCGGATATGGACGGATATCACTAATATCATATCCTTTTTCATATATTTTTTCGGATTCGAATTCGGATTCAGATAATCCGGATACGGATACGGAGTCGGATATCATCGAATACGAATATGGAGCGGATATGAATCGAATACGAATACAGTTACGAATACTTACCGAATATCAATAATGTATTTATTTATTCACGATCACAATACACAAATGAAAAATAATAGTTAACATCACATAAATCATCACGAACATGGAGAGAGAGGTGGAAGGAGTAGGAGAGACCGGGAGAGAGAAAGAAAAATTATGGTTGATAGGGTTTTAGTCAAAGTTGACTATTTACTTATTTTTGGAGTGAGAGAGATAAAGTTTAAAATTGTAAATTTGAAATATAAATGTTCGTTTAAAGTTGAATTTTTTTCTAATATCAAAATACAACATATATAATCTCATAAAACAATTTCACATTTTTATGCATAAGTTTGCTATTTTTAATTCATTATGTATGTTTCTTTGATTTATATTGAAATTTGTCAAATTTGAACTACAAGTGCATGAAATAATGAACCAAAAATTCTAAAAAAATCATATTCATGAATTTGAGTCTATTTTAAGTCAGTATCCACTAAATTTAAAGATATTGTTTTAAAAAAATGTTACGACACTCGATGGACAACATAGAGCTTAATGAAATTTGAATTCTAAAAAATTCAAATAAAGTCTAAAAAATACGAGAGGTCTCATGGTATCATCATATGATACATAGATGCTATGATAAAAATTTAAAATTATTTTAACAAAGTTTTCAAGTACGATGTTAAGAAAGATGGAGATTTGAGAGTAACTAATTAGAATGTTAAGAAGGAATGTGTTAGGTTTAAAAGCAAATCAATAGTTAAATCTTCGTTTAAACTTGATTTTTTCTATGATCAAAATACATCATATCTAATCTTATAAGAAAATTTCACATTTTTATACGTAAGTTTGCTATTTTTAATTCATTATGTATGTTTCTTTGATTTATATTGAAATTTGTCAAATTTGAACTACAAGTGCATGAAATAATGAACTAAAAATTCTAGAAAAATCATATTCATGCATTTGAGTCTATTTTAAGTCAGTATCCACTAAATTGAAAGATTTATTTTTTGAAAATGTTACGACACTCGATGGACAATATAGAGCTTAATAAAATTTTAGTTCTAAAAAATTCAAATGAAATCTAAAAAATACGAGACGTCTCATGGTATCATCATATGATACATAAATATTGTGATAAAAATTTAAAATTATTTTGACAAAGTTTTCATGTACGATGTTAAGAAAGATGGAGATTTGAGAGTAACAAATTAGAATGTTAAGAAGGAATGTGTTAGGTTTAAAAGCAAATTAATAGTTAAATCTTTGTTTAAACTTTTTCTATAATTAAAATACAATATATATTATTTTATGAAAAAAATCGATATTGTTATATGTCAATTTGCTATTTTTAGTTAATTCATTATGTTTCTAAAATTTAAATTGAAAGAACTAAAAAAATATTTTTTTATTTTATCGGTTAAATTTTTTTCTCTGTTTAAAATTATAGAAATTAGCCCATTTATATAAATACATATATTTTTAAAAAATCTTCTTTATTTTTTAAATGTTTGTTTTAAAAAATATTTTTTTTATAATTTCTAATCTCCTCATGGGTTGTCAACACTTGTGCAAGCATGGTTTGTGGGCTTTAGCAGTGTGGTCACTGGGCCTACATTTTTAATGGGCCGGATATCCGGATAAGAACTATCCGGATTATCCGAATCCAATGGATATCAGGCAGATCATATTCGTTTCCGTATCCGAAAAAAAAATATCCGAATCCGAATCCGTATCCGAAAAATCCGTATCCAAATCAAAAAAATCCGAATCCGAATCCGTTTTTCCGGATACGGTCGGAAACTATCCAAACCACTTTCACCCCTACTAGGATGCCCTTCGGCGGGACTGCAGGCTCTAGCAACAGGCTTCGCCAGCATACTTCGTCACAACGGGCTTCACCACGATCATACTCCACACTAGACGAAGTTGCGCTCGCGCGTGGCCCTCGCGTCATTATTCCGTAGTTTGCTGTATCGGAGATCTCACGCCGAACCCCATTGTTCGGAGGTGATCATCGCATCCAGATCCGTTCGGAGTCCATCTTTGGCCAGATCAGTCCGAACGCCGAAGCACCCTTCGGCGGGACACTCCGCACCAGACGCCGAAGGTACACTTCGGTGACCCCTTCGCACCAGACTTCGAAGCAAGACAGGCTTCGACCGGTTTGCTGATTTTATTCTGTTTAATCTATTTCTTTCGGCTAATTGGGTTATTTTGTGTGATCTGGTTACCTGGTGACTCCACCCCCTTATCACGACGATGGGTAGTCAGAACGCTACGTCGTTGCCACGTCACGCTTAGGCTTGTTCCTAAGTATCCGTGCATTTTTGGATCGTCGAACTGACCCAAGTGCGGGGACACGTTTTCGTGTCAACACTTTCAAGCTGATTGCGTGGAGTCAGTATCATCTGGTCTCTTTGGACTCTTTTTAAGGATACTTTCAAGCTGGTGGCTTGGAATCCATTTTTCATGGTCGCCTTCAACTCTTTTACTGATGCTTTCAAGCTGATTGCTCAGAATCCGTATCATTTGGTCTCTTTGGACTCCTTTTATGAATGCTTTCAAGCAGGTGGCTTGGAATCCGCTTTTCATGGTACTTTCCCACCTTAACGGATGCTTCGAGCCAGTGGCTCGAAGTCCATAAATCAGGTTCGAATGAATAATACTTACCTCCAAGATCAACTCCGTCCCCCTAGTGCATCCACTAGGAGTAGGAATCATCTTGAGAAGCATGCATTATTCGAACCATAAGCTTTATTCATTTAGAATGTGTTTACAAATGATTACAAGGAGCTCCTATGTGGAGTATCGCTTAAGGTGCTCCGCATGCCATGCATGCTTCAATTCTTCACCTTCTAAATTAGCTAATTTAAAAGATCTAGGGCATCCTGAACAAAGGATGATATAAGGTCCTTCGCAATACTAAATGACCTGGTTTAAGTTCATTAAGCTTTATCTTCATGTCATACCGAGTCTTCGTCTGATGTTGTTACTTCGTCAGGTTAGCAACAGCTCAAAGCCTTGTTTCTTCAGTTAGGTCCAGTGAAGTCTATCTTTCATTTTCCATTTCAAGTTCGATGGTGCGAAGAGATCCGCCTTTGAGCTCTATCGACATCATGACTTCATCTCCGAATAGTAATCTGAAAGGGGTGAAACCTATGGACCTTGCTTGAGTGGTCCGAATGGACCACAAAGTCTTCAGAAGTTCTTCAGTCCATAGCCCCTTCACTAATCCTACTATTCTTCGATTCAGGCCTGACAAAATATTACCATTAGCTTGCTCGACAGCTCCGTTGGATTGGGGATGACGGACTACTGCAAAGCACATTTCAATACCAAGACCTTCGCAGAACTCTCTGAAGGGTTGGACATCAAACTAAGTGCCATTGTTGACTGTAAGCTGTCGAGGCACTCTGAACCTACAAATAATATTTTGCCAGAAAAATCATTGTACATTCTTAGAAGTCATAGCTGTGAGGGGTTCTGCTTTGACCCACTTAGAAAAATATTTAATTGCTACCACTGCAAATTTTAAACTATCTTTTGCCATTGGGAAGGGGCCAATGAGATCCATACCCCACCGGGCCATTGGCCATACTGGAGCAATAACTTGAAGATGTGTTGGTGGACGATGACTCCGTCTTCCCATCCATTGACAACCTTGGCAAGTGCGGACTAAAGCCTACATATCAGCTACTATTGTAGTCCAATAGATCCCCCGGTGAAGTGTTTTGCCTGCTAAAGCCCGAGGGGCAAGATGGCGACCACAAAGGCCTTCATGAATTTCTCGGAGTATATCTTGGCCTTTGGCTTGGGAAATACATCAGAGTAGGGGAGAACATGCTCCGGCCTTGTACAAAATACTGTTAACAATATGATAATTCCAGATTCTTAACTGTAGTCTTGACATCTTCGGGCCTTCGGGCAAATTAGCTTCGCCTTGCAATAACTCCATAATTGAACTCCACCAATCGTTGTTTGGTATGCAAAGAACCTCCACAGGAGGGAGTTGGGGCACCGAAGGGGAGGGAAGCTCTTCATAAAAAGCCCCTTCCAGAATATCTAGGGCTCCGACTGCAACTTTTGCCAAGATATCTGCTTGTACATTGTCGGCTCGTGGGATGCTCTAGACAGAGATCCCATTAAATGCTGCTTCGATCTTGCGGATATCTTCTAGATATCTAGCAAGTTGCAGATGTCGAACCTAGAAACTTTTATCAACGTGCCCTGCTACAATTTGGGAATCTATTTTTATAACAACTCTTGTAGCACAAAGGGCATGTGCCTTGCGGAGGCCTAGCAAAATTCCTTCGTACTCCACAATATTATTGGTGGACTTAAAGTTGAGCCTTACAGATTACATTTCTTTCTGCCCTGAGGGCGAAATTATAACTGCTCTGGTACCTGCTCCGGATGCTTGAAAATCTCAATCGGAGTATATGCTCCATATTCCTTCATTTGATTCTTCCAGAGCCCACACTGCAGATGGAGTCCATTCTGCTACAAAATCAGCCACCACCTGTGACTTGATTGATGTTCTTGCTACAAAGGAGATGCCAAAGGGGGCTAGCTCAATGGCCCACTTTCCAATTCTCCCTGTAGAGTCCTTTCTTCGGAGCTCCCCGAGGATAAGAAGTTGGTATAATTACATTATGTGCCAAAAATAATGCCGTAATTTCCTCGAAGCCATTACCAGAGCATAAGTGAATTTTTCCAATTCGGAGTATCGAGTTTTTGCTCCGGATAAGGCTTCTGACACAAAATATACAAGATTCTGTACCAACTTCCCATTTAAGTCCATCTCTTGAACAAGGACCGCACTGATAGTGGAGCCTGTGGCTGCAAGATAAAGGAGAAGAGTTTCATCTGTGATGGGCACAGTGAGTGTTGCAAGGTTGCTGAGATAATCTTTAATATCATCGAAACTCTTCTGGCACTCCGGTGTCCATGCGAAATCTTCGGACCCTTTTAAGGCTTTGAATATTGGGAGGCTCCGCTCTGCGGACCTTGCCAAAAATCTACTAAGGGCCGTGAGGCGTCCGGCAAGCTTCTGAACTTGCTTCAAATTTTCCAGCAGAGCCATTCTCTGCAATGCACTTATTTGTGTCGGGCTAGCTTCAATCCCCGTGGTCGAAACTAAGTACCCTAACAATTTTCCAGCTTGAGCCCCGAAGATACATTTTTCGGGTTGAGGCGAACTCATGCTCGGAGGCTCTCAAAAGTTTCTGCTAAGTCTAGACTATGCTGATGTTTTAAAGCACTCTTTATTACAATATCATCCATATAGGCTTCGACATTGCGGCCTATCTGGTGACTTAGAGCCTTAGCAATCAACCTTGAAAAAGTTGCCCCGACATTTCTTAAGCCGAAGGGCATTCTAACATAACAAAAGACTCCCGAAGGAGTTACAAAGCTTGTCTTGACTTTGTCTTTGCGTTTTAACCATATTTGATGATATCCGGAGTACACGTCGAGGAAGCTCAAAAGCTCAGAGCTAGTAGTGGAGTCGGCTAATTGATCAATGCAGAGTATGGGTAGGGGTCACGTGGGCATGCTTTATTCAGGGATGTAAAGTCAATGCACATGCGCCACTTGCTAGAGGCCTTTTTCTTGACGAAGATGGGACTGTCTAACCACTTTGTATGGGCCACCTCTCCAATGATTCCGGCTTTCAACAACTTCTCCACCTCTGATTTAGCAAGGTCCACCCTTTTGGTCGACAATTTGTGGAGCCCCTAGCGAACAGGTCAAACCCCTGGGTTGACAAGTAGGCTGTGCTCAATGATACTTCGGTCGACTCCAGGGATATCTTCATCGGACCAGGCAAAGACATCCAAATTTTCTTTAACTACTTCTTCCAACGAAGTAGCGATTTCCAAAGGCAATTCTTTGCCAAACTGGATGGGATAGTCTTTGCCATCCTTGACAATGATCTTCGTTATAATTTCACCTTCGGGGCTTGGCCTGGGGGAGGATATCTTCGAGAGTTCACTTGACGCAGGGGTATCCTCCGAATGGTCTTGCACATTATTTACCTATCTAGGATAAAGGGGTGGACCATGGCTGTATTCTGCCGTTTAGACCGCAGCTTGATCATCGAAGACCATAAGCACTCCTCCTTGTGTGGGCATCTTCAGGCATAGATAATTATGATGCACCACGGCTCCTAATTTATTTAGCATGCCCCTTCCGAAGATGACATTATAGACATAAGGGGCATCAACAATGTCGAATATCACCTCCTCCATTCTAGCCAGGAGCCCCTCTCTGAAGGCGACCTCGAGGCCTATTTGGCCGAGGTCATTGAGAGGAGGGCTTGCAAAGCCTTGAAGTGGACGAGCTATTGGGAGTAGATGTTTCCACAGGATGCATAACTGGTTGAAGGCTTGGATGAAGATAATATCTGTGGAGCTTCCGCCATCAACCAACACTCTCCAGACCTCTGTTCCTGCAATATCAGCAGTAATAACAAGGGAGTCCACATGAGGGAATTTAATACACATTGCATTAGCTACGGAGAAATATATAGGCGCGTGAGACCACTCGAGCATTTCAGCAGCCGACAAGGAGGTCCCAATATGCCCTACTTCGCAAACATATTCCCTCCGTTGCCTTTTCGACATGCCGCCCAAGGTTCCTCCTCCGGAGATGGGAAGAACCAGTCCTTTGCCGTGGTCTTGTGTATCTTCTTGCTTCGGAGGTGGCACAACACTGGCCACCGAGGGCTGTCTTGGGGCTTCGAGGCTGTCTACACATCCGACGGTCTACACCGGCTCTGGACGTGCCTCAGGAGGGGCTCGGTGAGTAGTGCCTCGACCAGAGCTCCTTTTGAAGTACTCACTCCGTAGAGCTAGTATAGACTTACATGCATCAGTAGCATGGATTTGATTCTCACCGTGGACACAGCAGAAGAAGGCTTGGCCTCTACCAGCTGGCTTCCCTAGCGGCCTCCAGCCGCTGACCTTGTTTCCTGGAGCTTGCAGAATTTTAGGGGGCAATTTTGACAAAGAGGGGAAATATTCAAGACCTCAGAGTGACGATGATTTTGCCCTCTTCGTCTGTCATGCTGGTTGTCGAAGTGGTACCCTTGTGAAGGAGTCAAAGTCTTCACTTCAAGTTTGACTTCTTAGATGGTTGGCGAAGATGAAGCCGTCCTTCGGAGCCATCCTTCTTCCGACCTAGCGTACTCCTCAAAGTAGGCCATTAACTACGCTACTGAGGAAATATGCTTCTAGTGAAGCTTGTCGAGGAGGCCTCCATTTGTGACTCCTTCCCGAGCTGCATCAACCATAGATGATGCGAACAACCTTCTTATCTGTGACTTCGTATGAGCGAAGCGCTTGAAAAATTGCCACAAAGTTTCTCCAGGTTATTGATGTGGACAACCCTCTTATCTGTGACTTCGTATGAGCGAAGCGCTTGAAAAATTGCCACAAAGTTTCTCCAGGTTCTTGCTTCACCTGAAAAAGACTTCCGGTAGACATAGGGGGCACGAAGGTCCCTTGGAAGTTACTCACAAACTTTTTTCTCAATTGCTCCTAGTTTCAAAGACCAGAACCAACGTAGGGCGACCCCTTCGAGCACAAGAGGGAAACACTTCGCCATTGTGTCTAAGACTCCTCCGTTGGCTTTGATTGATAAAGCATAAGAACAGGAGAATTCCCCGGGATCTTCCTCTCTGGAGTACTTACAAAGCTTCGAAGTCCTGAATTTGGGGTCGAAGTGCATCTTCTGCAAGTTTGGGTGTAACAGAGATTCATCATCGAAAGAAGCATTTTCAGTGCTTCTCTGAATCTCTGAGGCTTCGGGATAGAAGGTAGGACCGTCATCTTGAGGCACCTCCAGAATGACAGGGCTAGCCTGAGGGCGAAGCCTGTTGGGAGCTTCCTGCCTCCAACTTCTCACTTCGGCCTGAACACGGGCCATCTATGTTACCACGTTGTCAGGATGATCTTCATCTCCTCCGAAGGGGACCTCTGGGTCTTGAGAACTGAAGAAGTCAGTTTAGAGCACAAATAGAGCTACGGGAGAGGATCCATCGGTTCAGAGCATGGACGGAGTCTCAAGAGGGGCTCCGTATGCTCGAGGAAGAGTATTTGTTTCAGGAGTTTGAGGTGGGGGGACCACGGAGTGTCCACCGACCTCGGTGGTGTTCGAAGATCTCAACCCAGAGGTCTGAGAAGACCTCTAGAGGGGACTAGTGCCTAGGCTCCGCTTAGGAAGCATGGCTCTAGGAAAGGATTGGTAGAGAATGAAGTTTTTGTACTAGGTTCCCCATGGACGATGCCAACTATTGGCGTAAAAGATTATGCTAACAGGTTTAGAGAACTAAGTGTTTAACAAACGAAGTATCTATTTGAGAAAACTATTCCAAGCCTCTGAGATGGATAATAGCTTGAGATAGTTCGAAGTGTGTATTGAATATCTGAGTATTCGATACCCTTTACAGAGTGAAGAGGGGTATGTATAGACCGAATACATAGGGAAAAAACTTCTTTACCCTCTAATTACAACCGACTAAGAAGATACTGTTTAATATTCTTCATAGGGGTGAAAGAGTAAAAGACTAGTCTTATCAGTTAGAAGATAAATCTTCTATCCTCGCTGGCAACACCCCTTTGGGTGAAGAGGCTTCTAGAGGCTCCGTCTCACCGAAGCCTTGATGGAGGTCTCCACTGTATAAGGTTCTGAATATAGTGGAGCCTTGATGCTTTTAGGATCTTCGGAGACCAAAGCTTTTGACTTCAGTTCTCCTGCTTGTATTGACATGGAAATGTCCTTGACTTCTGGAGGATGAAATATTTCCCCCCAATAGTCGCCTAGTTGGGAAGGTCCTTTTAAAGTGGCTGAAATCACTCCAGGTAATGCATACTTGTTAAAGTCTTTACAAGAAGAGCAATTTCGAAGAGATTTAAATGGTAGGTATTTGAAAAAAATACTTACCAAGTGTGTGGAAAAGCGCTTAAAAGTGTCGAAAGGCATGTATGGAAGGTATCGTCCTTAGCCCGTTGTGCTTTTAGCTTACTTAGTTCGCTAAAAGGCAGGGGGGCATGTGTTGATAGCAAAAAATGGCATTAATGGTCGCGATTGTCAAAATATCAATTCTGGTAATTTTGGCCAGAAATACATAAGTCCTGGAACAGGCCGACGCCTTGTAGTGCCAAAGGCCCATCTTGATGAGGCCTCGGAGGCCTTTTAGCGGCCTATTGGCTTTGGCCCGAAGGACCTTCAGAGACCTACCTCGCCAAAGCTTCGGCCCAAGGAGCAGGCTCGGTGGGCCTGCCGATGGCCCCCTTCGGGCAAAGCTTCAGAGATAGAGTTTGATACAGATTCCGGTTGTTTTTATCCATAAGCTTGATTAGGCGGAATCTTATCAGATTAGAATTAGAGATAAGAAGACTAGTGTAACACCCCAAGAATTAAAAAGAAATAAAATAAAGGAAAAATAATCTTAAAGTAATTTCTGAATTTTATTATTAAAGAAAATCCTAAAAGAGCCCTAATAAAGCCAAACAGGGAGAAATGAATAAAATTTGGACTTGAAAAATTTATGGGATAAACCAGAGGCCAAAATATAATTTCAGGAATTTTTACAAATTTTTACCAACAGAGATTCAACCCCTAATCAAATATATGAATTACTGGATTTATTTTAATCACAGAACCATTTTAAATCTTATTGGGCCTCAACCGTCAAAGTGCCGCAAGCCCGGCCTAGTCCAACCGCGCGTCATTGACAAGCGGGGCCCGCCTGTCGGCGCTCGCGCCCCCTCTCTCCTCTCCCACTCGCGTCCCGCTCGGCCCCACCCGGCAGCCACCTACGCCCGCTTTCGCCCTCTAACCAGCGTGGCCCGCCTGTCGGCGCTGTTGGTTTCGCGCTCGGTCACTGACAGGTGGGGGCCACCTGTCAGATCCATCGTCTCCGATGGAAGGGGATCGCCCCCTTTCCTTCCGGCGACTCCCTTTCCAATTCCTCGCCGCCGGCCGCCTCGATTCACCCGATCCGACCCTGGATCACCTTCCCCGAGCACCGCCGCCCCCTTTCCGTCTATTGTCGACGCATTTTCACGTTTATGGAAGCAATACCCGAGAGTTTGGAAACCTCGCCGGAGAGGGAAGGAAACTCTCGGTTTCCTTCCGTTTAACCGACGTTGATGACCCTATAAGTACCCCTCGCCCACACCGCACTCAGCCCACCCCAACGCAGCCGTACTAGAGCGAAAGCAGAGCGCCACCACCCTCTTTTAGGCCTTCGACTCTATTTCAACTCCGGTGAGCTCCCACCGACGATCTGCACCGCCGTCACCCTAGCCGCCGCCACCATCGTGACCGCCGGAGCCCACCCTACCTCGGCATCCACTCCGTTGGACGTGGACGCCGTCGGATCGCCATCGCCGCCGACCACCCGAACGACCCTCGTCATCTACCCTCGCCACCGGCCACCATCCTTCGACCATCCCCGCCGCCGCAGGTATGGTCTGAACCGCCGTACTCCCCTCATTCCATTTTTGCTGGTAGCTAGACCCCTAGGCCCTCGCCGTAGCCATCGCCGCCGCGCCCGAGCCCCGCCGTCGCCGGAGACGAAGGGGGTACAAGCCCCTTACGACCGTGCCATGCTGGACCGCATCGCGGCCGTCCGATCGTGAAATAAATAATCTTATGAATTAAATAAATAAAAACCCCTAAGGGATAAAATAATAATTCATGAAATAAATTAGGAAAAACCCCCCAAACTTTAACCTTTAATATTATTAAAATAACTTCAGTACAATAAAGCTCAATTCACATATTTAAATCATAAAACTTGTATGCTTATGTTTTGTGATGCTTTATTGAATGTATTGTTTACTTTTTCCATATCGAGAAGACTACGAGTTCGTCGAGGAGCCAGAGTTCTATCCCGAGGTTCCACCTTCACCCTTTGCTGAGCAAGGCAAGTCATCGAACCCTCTTGTGGAAACAGTTGATCATTATTGAGCCCATGTTTTAATAAATTATCGCTATAACCCATAGGATAATATTGCATTAGTCCAATATCAAGCCTTACACTTATATTTAGTCCAATATGGCTATAACCCATAGGATAATATGGTGGGTTCCGGGTGCAAGCTAGGGCATTGGTTGGTCGCACCCGGGGCACTATAAGGACCGGTCTGCGGGATCTGTTGCAAAGCACTTTCGTACCACCACAAGTCTAATGGGTAAGTCCTAACTGGAAGTATGGAACACTCCGACTCTCTGCACCATAGTGGAGGGGGCAAGGGGCTAGCCCTCAGGGCGCCTTGTACCGACGAGGCTCAAGGGGGGGTATGGTGGAAACTCGACGCGTTGAGACACGATACGAAACCTATAAGAGGGTGCTGTTGAGTCGAGGCGAACCATACGGAAGGTTTTGGCACGAGTTCCTGTGGAATGGGTCATCTCGTTACACTCTGGTGTAAGTGATGAGTGCGTGCCTTGTGGGTACAGTGGTACATCTCTAATCAGAGTAATTTAATATTTTCGAAAAGCCGAGCCCACGGTCAAGGGCGGGTTGTGTGACTACTCGCAGTTAGTTTACAATTGTTTGAATGGTTGAGTTATTCATGGGATGTAAGGACTGTTGTGCGAGGAGGTAAAACGTACTCCTCGAGTTAGAAGATGATGATGCATACACATGTTTACATTTCAATACAAATAAATTGGTCACATTTAATGCTTTACAATTATGCTTCTTCCGCAAAACTAGCCACTATCTCCCTTGTTATTATCTTGCATTATATTTGCATTCGGTGGCTTGCTGAGTACGTTTGTACTCACCCCCGTTGACTTACACCACCAGAGCCCGTCTACTACGAGGAGGATGAAGGTCTGGAGTAGCGACCCAGTCAAGGCGAGACTGGAAGGAGGCGTTCATCTAGGACCCTTTGTTTTATTATTTTCTCTTCATCTTTATCCACTTTTGTACTAATGCGGTCTACGAACCATGAATGATTGCTCGTATTGTACGTGGTCGCATGATGAACGTCTTGTTTTTATTGATTTTCTATGGAATTTCAATAAAAGTCCTGATTTATTAAATCAGGGCGTGACAAGATGGTATCAGAGCCGAATTGACTGTAGGAAGCCAAACAGACCTGACCTTAGGACTTATATTTACCATATTTGTTATAAAAATTATTTACCCTCTCATCTTCCGAGATTTTCACAAAAAATTTCTCTCTTTTGTAGATGCCGGTCCATACCATGAGCAGGACTCTTCGCGATGAGGCCGGATTCATCCGCGAGCTTCGCGTGCTCGTCGACTTCTTGGGATTCTCCCATGAGCCCGCGTTCCACGGGATCTTTCCCGATGCGAGCGAGAGCTACTGCGAGGTCATGGTTGTCATCCGCTCCTCCCCCACGCAGCCTCCCTTCTACACCCATGGAGTCAGAGGACCCTCGTTCGTGGTGGCCAGTCAGCGCGCCGCACTCCAGGCCCTCGCCGAGCTCCGTCTGGTCTACGATTGCCATCTCCGCGACACCGTTTACTGCTTCATGCCCATGCGCACACTAGGGAGTCACCGCAGCATCTACATCAGCCCCCTCACCCAGAGCAACTCCGCCATCGCCCGCACCATGAGGCTTTTGGAGGCCATGGACAACCTCCACACAGAGGCCGTTCTCGACGCAGACAGCCAGCACGACACCATCGACTTCTACCGCCATACCTCGGAGAACTTGAACCGTGAGAATGCTGAGCTTCATCGATAGGTCCAGCAGAACCCCACGTTGAACCTCGAGGTAGAGGAGTTGAGGCGTCAGAATGAGCTTCTACGCGAAGGCGCCATGGTCAACACCCAGCTACGTCACGAGCTCAAGGAGCTGAAGAAGGACATCGAGGAGATCGCACCCCTTCCGCCCCACAAGCGGAAATCGCTTCGGATCCCCACCGTGAGGCCCAAGAGGATTTCACGCAGTGCACCACCCGCCGGACCCTCCAGTTCCACCACCCCGACCGTTTCCGTCAAGCTCGTGGTCGAGTCGTCCCCTGAGCTACCGTAGACGTAGTTTTTTTCGATTGATTGTTTTCTTTTACTTGTTTGTATTGCCACCCATGTCGAATATAAGACATGAGTGAAGAATTAAATAAAAGGCAATAAATGTAACCGCAAGAACGACATTTTGGGAATAAAGCTTAATGATTTCCTATAAGAAAATGTTATCTACTTTGGAAACTTCAGGATGACCAACACTCAAGGCTCTGACGCTCCCCAGAACAGAGGGGAGAACGGTAAATTACCACAGTGGGGAGAAACTTGGCAGAGGCAAGCCACAGTCGCCAACCACCCCACGGTGGCTGAGATGATGGCCACTCAGAACCAGTTGGTCGCTGCACTGTTAAACCAGATGCAGCAGCAACAACAGATGCAAGAGCAGCAGGCTCAGTTTTTCCGCCTCCACCAACAACCCGAGCTGTCTCGCCCCACCACACCAGCTCCCGCTCCCGCCTCTCATCTCTCGGAATTCCTCCGAGTCCGGCCACCCACCTTCTCGAGCACTACCAACCCCATGGAGGCTGGGGATTGGTTGAGAACTATCGCGAAGAAGCTAGATCTGCTGACCTGCACTGAGCAGGAAAAGGTGGCTTTCGCCACCCACCAGCTCCAGGGTCCCGCCGCAGAATGGTGGGACAACCTGCGTGAGACCCTGCCCGAGGGACACATCCATACTTGGGCGGAATTCTCTGATGCCTTCCATGCCGCTCATATCCCCGACGGCATCATTGCACAAAAGCAGCAGGAGTTTCGGGACCTACAGCAGGGGAGCAGGCCCGTGACAGAATATTTACACGAGTTTAACAGGCTGGCCCGGTACGCGCCTGAAGAAGTCCGTACCGACGCAGCCAGACAGTCCAAGTTCCTTCAAGGACTGAAGGATGAGTTGTCCCTTCAGCTCATCTCCGGAGATTAGGCCAACTTTCAAAAGTTGGTGAATAAAGCTATCATTCAGGAGACCCAGCAGAATAAGGTCGACCTGAAGAAGAAAAGGATGATTGCCTTCAGGCAGAACCAAGGCATGGCACAGAGGCCTCGCTTCACCCCTCCTCCACCGGCGCCACAATACCACCCCCGCCCAGTGTATCGCCCGGCGCCACCCACCGCCAACGCCGGAGCCAGACAGCCTCACCCCGCTCCCACCGCACCTGCCGCACCACCCGCCCCGGCAAAGAAGACAGAGGTTCTGCGCGACAAGCACGGCAGACCTGTGGTATGCTTTAACTGCCGCCAGGAAGGACATTACTCTAATTCGTGCCCCCATCCCAAGCGTGCTCAAGGAGTTGCAGCAAATCCCTCCATCCGCGCCCGAGTCAACCACGTCACCGCCGATGAAACCCAGGCTGCACCCGAGATCGTGATGGGTAAGTTCATAGTACATTCAGCACTTGCAGTGGTTTTATTTGACACTGGAGCTACGCACTCCTTCATATCAACTGCTTTTGTGGAAAAGAACAACCTAAACATAAAGAAACTACCAAGAGCCGTGCAAATAGTCACCCCTAGAAAACAAACCCTAGCCCTAACCTATAGCCCAAGGGTATGGATAGATATCCATGGCACCATATTTTGGGCCGACCCCATCCTTATAGAATGCCAAGGCTTGGATCTCATTTTAGGAATGGATTGGCTCAATAAACACCAAGGAGTAATCAGGTGTTCCCGAAGACAAGTAACTGTAACCAGTGAAGAAGGGACTGCTGTCACATTTCAGATGCCAAGCCTGAAGTTCGGAAGATCCAGACTGCATCAGATTACCTTGGAAGAGATACCGATAGTCTGCGAGTACCCGGACGTATTTCCGGAGGATTTACCAGGGATGCCACCCAAGATGGACATCGAGTTCCGAATTGATTTTGTGCCCGGGACCACCCCCATTTACAAGCGACCATACCGGATGGCCACCAATGAGTTAGTTGAGATGAAACAACAGTTGGAGGATCTTGAGAAGAAAGGCTATATCAGACCTAGCACATCCCTGTGGGGTGCCCCGTCATCTTCGTTGAGAAGAAAGAAGACAAGGCTAAGCGTATGTGTGTGGACTACCGAGCTTTGAATGAGGTGACCATCAAGAACAAGTACCTGTTACCCAGGATCGATGATCGTTTTGACCAGCTGAAAGGAGCTACAATATTTTCTAAGATCGACCTGCGGTCCGTATATCATCAGCTAAGGATTCGAGAAGAGGATATACCCAAGACGGCTTTTACCACCCGTTATGGATTATATGAGTGTACTGTTATGTCCTTTGGATTGACCAACGCCCCTGCTTTCTTTATGAATATGATGAATAAGGTGTTCATGGAGTATTTGGACAAATTCATCGTGGTCTTTATAGACGACATCCTAATTTATTCCAAGGATCAGAAAGAGCACGAGACTCACCTCCGGTTAACCTTAGGCAAGCTAAGGGAACACCAGTTGTATGCCAAGTATAGCAAGTGTAAATTTTGGACGGCAGAAGTAAAGTTCCTTGGACACGTCATCTCTGCGCAAGGTATCGCAGTGGACCCTGCCACCATAGAAGCAGTTACGGATTGGCTGCCACCCACAAATGTATCGGAGATACGGAGCTTTCTGGGTTTGGCCAGGTATTATCGGAGGTTTATTGAGAATTTTTCCAAGATAGCCAAGCCTATGACCAAGTTATTGTAGAAGGGAGAGAAGTTTGAATGGACTCCTGAATGCGAGGAAAGTTTCCGCACCCTCAAGACCCGGCTGGTGTCTGCACCCATACTGACCCTACCAGATATCAGGAAGGATTTCCATGTTTATTGTGACGCATCTTTCCAAGGATTGGGATGTGTTCTCATGCAAGACGGGAAGGTGATTTCATACGCCTCTCATCAGTTGAGACCTCATGAGTTGAACTACCCGACACATGACTTGGAATTGTCCGCAGTTGTGCATGCCCTTAAGATTTGGCGGCATTATTTGGTCGAAAACCGCTACGAAATCTTTACGGATCACAAGAGTTTGAAGTACATCTTCACGCAGCCGGACCTCAATCTGAGGCAAAGGCGATGGTTGGAATTAATAAAGGACTACGACTTAGGTATTCACTACCACCCCAGAAAAGCCAATGTGGTAGCTGATGCATTAAGTCGTAAAGGATATTGCACCGCCATCATAATTCAGAATCACGCGCCTTTGCTATATAAGGAGATGGAAAAATTAAACCTTGGATTAACCACAGGAGCATATCTAGCCACCCTGGAAACCCGGCCTATCCTGTTCGAGCAAATCCGAGAAGCTCAGTTGGAATATCCGGATATAGCCGCCATTAAAGAGAACATGAGACAAGGTAAAGCCCCAGGATTTTCGGAAGACGAAGATGGCACCATATGGTTTGGGACTCGGATATGTGTGCCAGATAAACCCGAGATAAAAACCCTTATCCTTAGGGAAGCCCATGATACCTTATACTCCATCCATCCCGGGAGTACCAACATGTACCAAGACCTGAAGGAACTCTATTGGTGGGTTAGCATGAAGAGAGAGATTGCTCAGTTCGTCGCAGAATTTGACACCTGCAGAAGGGTAAAGGCAGAACATCAGAGACCTGCAGGACTGTTACAGCCACTTAAAGTGCCTGAATGGAAATGGGAAGAGATCGGTATGGATTTCATCACTGGACTCCCAAAGACCCAGCTGGGATACGACTCTACTTGGGTAATCATTGACCGGCTAATGAAAGTAGCCCACTTCATAGCCGTTAAGACAACCTTCAGTGGACCTAAGCTCACAGAGTTATACATGGCCCGCATTGTGTGTCTTCATGGAGTGCCCAAGAAGATAGTGTCCGACAGAGGAAGTCAGTTTACCTCTCGTTTTTGGAAGAACCTTTAAGAAGAGATGGGCATGAGACTGAACTTCAGTACTGCTTACCACCCTCAAACAGATGGACAAACTGAAAGGGTGAATTAGATATTGGAATATATGCTTCGGGCATGCGTCTTGGATTTCGGAGCAATTTGGGACAAGAGTTTACCGTACGCTGAGTTTTCATACAACAACAGTTATCAAGCCAGCCTTCAGATGTCCCCGTTCGAAGCCCTGTATGGACGAAAATGTAGGACGCCCCTACTTTGGGATCAAACCGGTGAATCCCAAGTCTTTGGAACAGACCTACTGCATGAAGCTGAAGAGAAGGTACGAATCATCAGAGACCGGCTCAAGACCGCCCAATCTCGCCAAAAGAGCTATGCAGACAATCGTCGTCGAGACTTAGCCTTTCAAGAGAGAGAACATGTCTACCTCCGTGTCACACCCCTCCGCGGCACCCAACGGTTTAACATGAGAGGAAAGTTGGCCCCCCGTTATGTTGGACCATTTCCCATTATTCGACGCCAAGGCGAAGTTGCTTATCAGTTGGAATTGCCACCCTCATTGATGGGAGTACATGACGTATTTCATGTTTCCCAACTAAAGAAGTGTCTTCGCGTCCCGACCGAGCAAGTGGACCTGTGTTGGGGGAGATAATCCCGGAAGCCGAAGGGGGGTCCTCGGTTAGGGGATCCGAAGCCTAACGACGGGGGCTACCTTACGAAGGCAAGAGGCCGGAGGCCTCCTTTCGGAGGAAGGGTGCCAGAGGCTGCCCTCCGGATGAAGACATCGGAGGCCACCCTCCGGAGGGAGATGCCGGAGGCCGCCCTTCGGCATGAAGACATCGGAGGCCACCCCCCGAAAGAGGATGCCGGAGGCCGCCCTCCAGCAGGAGGACACCGGAGGCCATCCTCCGGGAGCAAGAGGTCGGGGGCCCCCTCCCCTCGGCCCGAAGCAGCGAAGCCAAGGAAAGTGTTAGCCAGAAAAGGACTGGGCGATCATACGAAGGGGCGGGATCACGATCTTCTGTGCCGTGTCAGGCGGCGCCCGACACGGCTGCTACGCTGTCAGAGCCGGATCTTCTTGTCTGTACTACGTGTCGTCCGTTTTGTCTGTACTACCGACCGGTGTTCGGCCAGGTAGCCGTTGGCGGTCCAAAGGCGTTTGGCCCTCTGGACGGGGCGCCTTATAAATACCCCCCAACTACAGTTGTATAGACAGGCTCAACAGGGCATTGAATACTCTACACTCATTTTCCTAAGAAAACCTGCTGGTTCGATCCGTCGTCCCAACAGTTGGCGCCGTCCGTGGGGACTCTAGTCCGAAAAGCTAGCGTCCTCTACACCCGTCCATCCAAGCATGTCAAGCCGGAAGGGAGCGAGCGCGGCCCCCCTGCGCAGGTCAGCTCGTACCGCCGGGGCCGAGCCCGCCTCAGCCATCGACCCCAACCCTCCGGCCCCTACCGTTACACCCGTCGGAACGGCGTTCTCGGTGGGGCCCACCCAGGCACCGGAAGAGACGCTCGAAGCTCGGGGCACTGACGGCCTACCCGAACCGACCTCCGCCAACCTGGTTGGGTCACCGGGTGGGCCGCCGGAGCAGCGTCCCCCGAGCGGACCTCCAGTAGTGTCCCTTCGGACAGACTACGTCTGCTCGCGGGATCCCGACACCACCTCCGGAGGAAGCGGAAGTCAAGCTGATGCCCTGGCCGCCGAGAACGCTAGGCTGAAGGCAGAACTGGCCTTGTGGCGTCAGGAAGCGTCGCTCCGACCCCCGGCCCCTCTGGAGCCCTTCCGCGCCGCGAAAGCCGCGGTCACGGATTTAAGCGACGACGAGAACCCTCCGGATGAGGAGAACGCGTCTTACGATGAGGATTCTCCTCTGCACCCGGATCTCCAGAGGGTGCGCTTCGGTTCGAACTTTCGCGCCACCAAGCTCACTAAGTACTCTGGGGACTCCGACCCCGGCGAGTTCTCTTGTTCGTACGCCCTGGCGATAGAGGCGTCCTGGGGAAGCCGGGACACCATGGCCAAATGCTTCCCCTTGGCGCTCGAAGGGATCGCTCTCCGGTGGTTCTGGTCCCTCCGGCCAGGGACTATTCACTCGTGGGAGCAGCTGAAGAAGAAGTTCGTCAACAACTTCCAAGGGACCTTCGTGGCCCCCATGTCCACCGGGAGCCTCTTCCAAGTGAAGCAGCAGCCCGGGGAAACCTTGCGGCAATACTCCCAGCGCTTCGCACACACCAAGGCCCAGATCAAGGGGCTCTCGGCTTCCTCCGTCATCGATGCGGCCCGAGAAGGCATCACCCACCCCGGCCTCCTTGATAAGCTCCACCAGAAGCCTATCTCTTCGGTGGCACAGCTTATGACGTACTTTGAAGAGTACGCTCGGTCCGAAGAGGGCCAGATACGCCGGCAAGCGATGGTAGTCCCCGTCCGGGCCCCGAGTGCCAGGACATACGAAGTGCCCCCGGATCCCAGCCGGGGCGAGCGTCACGCTCCTGACTTCCACCGCCCGGAGCCCGCTCGGCAGGATCTCGTCCATCGGGACTCTCGGCGAAGCCGAAAGCACTTTCGGGGGGAAGTCCTCAGTATCACCCCCCAAGCGCCCGCCAAGCACTTGCATACGCCCGGCGGAAATCGCCAGGTCGGACCCAAGCCTCCACCCCGAGCGCCTTCCAAAGGAACCTTTTACTGCAGCGTCCACGGCACGAACCTGAGCCACGACACCGACTCCTGCCGGACCATACTCGCCCTTCGCAGCGACTACCTCCGACCGGGGGAATCCTACCCCTCGGCCAGAAGCGGTCCATGTAGTTGGGCGCCGCGAAGAGCCGGAAGCCGTGACCCCGGTCGCGGAGTTTGGCGGAGTCCTGGCCCCCAAGCTGGAAGCCGCCCCAGACCGAGGCAAGCGAGTGGTCCTCCCCATATCCGAAGGGGGGCCCTGGGAGCTCTGTCCAAGCGGCAGCGTCGAGACTACGTTCGGGAGGTCGGGCATATCGGCACGTCCGGCCCCTCGATCCTCCCAGAGTGGTCTCATGTCCCCATCACCTTCACCGCCGAAGACGCCTCTGGAGTCAAGTTCCCGCATGCCGATCCACTCGTCATTTCGGCGGACATCGCCGGGGCCGAGGTGCGTCGCATTCTGGTCGACGGGGGGAGTTCCGCTGACATCATCTTCGTGCAGGCCTTCGATCAGCTGTGCTTATCGCGCAAGCACCTGCTACCAGCTTCGCGCCCGCTCCAAGGTTTCGTGGGCCCCCCGCTCGATGCACTCGGCCAGGTTCTGTTGGAGGTGACCTTCGGCAGCGCACCCCTCCAGCGCCGCGAAGAGATCCTGTTCGACATCGTCGACGCTCCGTACGCCTACAACGCTATCTTCGGGCGAGGGATACTCAACCGCTTCAGCGCCATCGCCCACCACAACTACCTTTGCCTCAAGATGCCGACTCCCGGAGGGGTGTTATCCGTCCTAGGTGACCAAGCCGCAGCACGCCGGGTCGAGTACGGCCATTCAGCGCCGTTGGAGCCGCGGCAAGTCCACAGTGTCCGCGGAGGCGCCGATGAAGCCGGCCTCACAGGCAGCACCGATCCTGGGCAGAAGGGGCGCCCCGCCAAACCCCTCCCAGAGGGAGAAATCGTCACCAAGACCTTGATCCAAGGAGGAAAAGAATACCCGATCAAGTTCGTAGGGGGCTTGGAGCCGGAGGTTTCAGCACAGCTCAAGGCCATCATCTGCGGTAACCTCGACATCTTCGCATGGTCTGACGAAGACATTCCCGGCGTCGACCGCTCGATCATCGAGCACTCACTGGCCGTCGATCCGAAGGCACGGCCGGTTCGCCAGGGGCTCCGGAGGCTTTCCACCGAGCGGGCCGAGCTCGCCAAAGCAGAGACCGACAAGCTGCTCCGCGCGGGGGTCATCCGAGAAGTGAGTCATACCGATTGGTTGTCCAACCCTGTGTTTGTCCAGAAGAAAACATCTGGCAAATGGCGCATGTGTATCGACTTTACCTCTCTGAATAAAGCTTGCCCCCGTGACCCCTACCCCCTGCCTCGCATCGACCAGCTTGTTGATTCCACAGCCGGAGCTGAACTCCTCAGTATCCTCGACGCTTATTCAGGGTATCACCAGATCTGGCTAAAACCCGAAGACCAAGTGAAGACCAGTTTTGTCACCCTAGCCGGAGTATTCTGTTACCTCCGAATGCCCTTCAGCCTCCGTAATGCCGGCGCCACCTTTTCAAGGTTAATTTCCAAAGCCTTAGGTCATCAGCTAGGGCGCAATGCGGAAGCCTACATGGACGACATTGTCATCAAAAGCGCCTCCAAGAGCCACCATGGCTCGGACATAGCTGAGACCTTCGACAGCCTCCGGCGATGTGGAATCCGGCTCAATCCAGACAAGTGCGTTTTCGGAGCGCGCGCAGGGAAGCTGCTCGGGTACCTCGTATCCAGCCGGGGCATCGAGGCCAGTCCAACGCAAGTCCAAGCACTGCAGAACATGGCTCCCCCCAGAACCTCAAGCAAGCACAAAAGCTGGCCGGGTGGTTGGCCGCCCTTGGTCGATTTCTCGCCAAGTCAGCAGAACGAAGTTTGCCCATCTTCAAGGCGCTCCGAGGTTCTAAGCATTTTGAATGGACCCCCGAGTGCCAAGATTGTTTCCAGCAGATCAAGGACTACCTCTCCGACCTCGTAGCCCTTGCCACACCCCAGGCCGACAGCCCTTTGTTGGTTTACCTCGCCGCCTCCGGCAATGCGGCAAGCGCGGCCTTGGTTCAAGAGGAGGAGCTCAGCGGGAAGCTGATCCAGCGCCCCGTCTACTTCGTTTCCAAGGCTCTGACCGAAGCTAAGGCTAGGTATTCCGAGCTCGAGAAGGTGGCTTATGCCCTCGTCATGGCCTCCCGGAAGCTCCGACATTACTTCCTGGCCCACGACATCGTCATCCCAACCGCCTACCCGCTCGGTGACATGTTCCGGAACAAAGACGCCACCGGCCTCATCGGGAAATGGGCGGTGGAGTTGGCCCCATTCGGGATCTCTTTCGTCGCCCGGACAGCCATCAAGTCCCAAATCCTCGCTGACTTCGTCGCGGAGTGGGCGAGGGCCCGAGAGCACACGAGCACCGGCGCAGGCGAGGGGATCTGGACCGTCTTTGCGGACGGTGCTTACCAGGCCTCAGGGGCTGGGGCCGGAGCAGTCATTGTCTCCCCGTCCAGCCAGCAGGCCCTGTATTCTGCCCGGCTAAGCTTCAAGGCCACCAACAATATCGCTGAGTACGAAGGCGTCCTCTTGGGACTTCGCAAGGCGCATGCGTTGGGAGCCACGCGTGTGGTCGTCAAGACTGATTCCCAAGTGGTCGCCGGCCACATCGACAAGAGTTTCCGGGCCAAGCACCCGGACCTCGCCTCCTACCTCGACTCCATCCGCAAATTCGAAATATCCTTCAAGGGTATATCCGTCCAGAACATTCTGCGAGGTGACAACGCCCAAGCAGACGCCCTCGCCAAAGCCAGGGCAGGCGCTCAAGCCCTACCGCCAGGGGCTTTCTTCGAGGAACTCGCTCAACCTTCGGCGCACCCTCGCAGTGAGGCGTCCACCTCCGCCGCCCCGGAAGAGCCCGAACCATCACCACGGCCAGCTCAAGTATTGTGTACGGCCAACGCCGATTGGCGCGAGCCCATCATGCGCACGCTAGCAGGTGTCGAGGACAGCCATCCCAGCCCAGAACAAGCTCGCCTGCAGCTCCGCGCGAGGTCATTCGAGGTTATCAATGGGGTTCTGTATAAATCCGGAGTATGCTCCCCACTCCTCCGCTGCGTCTCGCACTCGGACGGAGTTGCCATGCTACGAGAGATCCACGAGGGGCTGTGCGGGAGTCACCTGGCTCCGTGGGCCCTCGCAGGCAAGGCTCTTCGGCAAGGCGTGTACTGGCCCACTATCGCCGCTGACGCTGAAGAACTTGTCCGCACCTGACAGGGTTGCCAGTGGATGGGCCGGCGCAGTCACCGCCCTCCAGCAAGCCTGCTACCTATCCCCCCTGTGTGGCCTCTGGCCCGCTGGGGTATGGACCTCATCGGGCCACTCCCCAGAGCAAGGGGAAACCTATGCTTCACCGTGGTTGCCGTCGAATACTTCTCCAAGTGGGTTGAAGCGGAGCCATTGGCCACCATTACATCCCGAAGCGTCCAGAAATTTTTCTAGCAGAACATCGTGTGCCGGTTCGGAGTACCCAAGCAGCTCACATTGGACAACGGAACGCAGTTCGACGCTGGCACCTTCCGGGCATTCTGCGACGAATTGGGAGTTCAGCTTTGCTTCACAGCCGTGCGGCATCCCCAGTCCAACCGAGCCGTCGAGCGAGCCAACGGACACATCCTGTCAGGCCTCAATAAACGCATCGTCGGCTTAGCCAGAGGAGTATGGCCTGACGAGCTGCCCAAGATCTTATGGTCCATCCGGACGACTGTTTCTCGGGCCACCGGCTTCACCCCATTCCGCCTCTTGTTTGGCGACGAAGCAATGACACCAACAGAGCTTCGCGCCGGTTCGCTGCGCGTCATAGCACCCGAAGCCGAGGGCGAGCGCACCGTCTCCCTCGATCTGGCCGAAGAGACACGGCTTCGCGCTGTCGCCAACCTATCCCACTATCAGAAAGAGACCAAGGGATGGTACGACCCAAAAGTCAAGCGCAATAAGTTCCAACTGGGCCACCTCGTCCTCCGCACGGTGGTCGCCCCCACCAAGTTGGGTAACAAGTGGGAAGGACCGTACATTGTCACAAAATCTGGACGACCGGGATCCTACCGACTCGCTACCCTGGAAGGCGAAGAGCTGACGCATACTTGGCATGCAGAGCATCTGAAGCGTTATTTTCCGTAAAACCATCGATGTATTTTACTAATGGCTGATGACGCCCATTTTTGCCTCCCAATTGTATAATAAAATCTTCAGACAAGTGTTTCGCCCAAAACAAATGGCGCAACGACTCCAGGAATTTCGCTCTCGGGTTCCGAGCTCCAGCTCGACGCACCCTCGGGTTCCGAGCTACGACTCGATGCACCCTCGCTCTCGGGTTCCGAGCTCCGGCTCGACGTACCCTCGCTTTCGGGTTCCGAGCTACGACTCGACGCACCCTCGCTCTCGGGTTCCGAGCTAAGACTCGACGCACCCTCGCTCTCGGGTTCCGAGCTACGACTCGACGCACCCTCGCTCTCGGGTTCCGACATAAGACTCAACGCACCCTCGCTCTCGGGTTCCGAGCTCTGGCTCAACGTACCCTCGCTTTCGGGTTCCGAGCTACGACTCGACGCACCCTCGCTCTCGGGTTCCGAGCTAAGACTCGACGCACCCTCGCTCTCGGGTTCCGAGCTACGACTCGACGCACCATCGCTCTCGGGTTCCGAGCTCCGGCTCGACGCACCCTCGGGTTCTGAGCTACGAATCGACGCACCCTCACTCTCGGGTTCCGAGCTCCGGCTCGACGCACCCTCGCTTTCGGGTTCCGAGCTACGACTCGACGCACCCTCGCTCTCGGGTTCCGAGCTCCGGCTCGACGCACCCTCGGGTTCCGAGCTACGACTCGACGCACCCTCGCTCTCGGGTTCCGAGCTCCGGCTCGACGTACCCTCGCTTTCGGGTTCCGAGCTACGACTCGACGCACCCTCGCTCTCAGGTTCCGAGCTAAGACTCGACGCACCCTCGCTCTCGGGTTCCAAGCTACGACTCGACGCACCCTCGCTCTCGGGTTCTGAGCTAAGACTCGACGCACCCTCGCTCTCGGGTTCCGAGCTACGACTCGACGCACCCTCGCTCTCGGGTTCCGAGCTACGGCTCGACGCACCCTTGCTCTCAGGTTACGAGCTCCGGCTTGACGTGGTGTGCATTCTCCGCACTCCCTCTCATAAATTACTTAGCGCCCAGCCGGCAAGCCGGCTATCCGCTAAGGGGGGGGGGGAAGAGAAGGAGCAAGGCGTAGACTGCAGTAAGCACAGAAGGTATGCAATGTGTTGGGGGAAAATATCTCATCTTCGGGGTTATTGCCGAAGCAGTATAAAGGCAGACAACAGGTTCGAAGGTTCCCAGAAGATCATCTTCGAAGATACCCGGAACCGAGTTCGAAGTATGAAGTTAGGCATTGGTTCGGAGTACATCTTCGAACTAAGGCCCTCCAAGATCTTTTCTGCCAGCTAAGATGGAAGACTTATCTTCTTTCTCATTAGATTAGTCTTTTACCATTTTAGCCCTATTAAGGAAACCGAATAGTTTCCACTATGTCAGTTATAATAGAGGGGTAAATAGGTCTTTTCCTTAATGTTTGGGCCTATAAATACCCCCCATTTCACCCTGTAATAGGGACCGAATACAAGTTATTCAATACACACATTCGAACCATTCTAAGTTATTATCCTTTCGGAGGCTTAGAATAGTTCTCTTCGCAAACACTTCGTTTGTTAGTTTCTCTTTTACAGAAACCTGTTAGTGTAATCTTTTACGCCAACAGTTGGTGCCGTCCGTGGGGAACCTAGTCCGAAAAACTTCGTTCTCTACCAACTTCTTACATCATGCCTCCTAAGTGGAGCGCACCCCGCAATCCCACTCGGAGGTCCTCTCGGATCTTCGGAGAAATACCCTTCGACACAGTTGAAGTCGGAGGTCCTTCGACATTCCCTCCACAAACTCCGGAAGGGGCTTCCATCCCTCGAACATACGAAGCTTCTCCGCCAACCCCTTCTATACTCCGACCGCCCGGAGTGCCCTCTCCACCCTCCATCCCAATTCGAACTGATCCGACCAGTTCTCAAGACCCGGAAGATCCTTCCGGAGGAAATGAAAATAATTTTGGAGACATGGCCACTCAAATGGCCAATCTTCAAGCTGAAGTGACAAGGTGGCGATAGGAAGCTGCGAGCAGGCTTCGCTCTCAAGCCACCCCAACCATCCCAGAAGTGCCCGAAGACGATGATCTTGATTATCCCGAAGCCCCGGAGAACGCCTCCTTCGACAATGAGTCTCCGCTGCATCCTGAGCTGCAGAAGGTTCGCTTTGATCCAAAGTTTAAAACTTCGAAGCTCTGTAAGTATGCCGGAGATGAAGATCCCAGAGAGTTTGTTCGGTCTTATGCCCTAGCAATTGAGGCTAGTGGCGGAGTTAGAGACACTATGGCGAAGTGCTTCCCTTTAGCTCTTCAAGGAGTGGCATTGAGATGGTTCTGGTCTTTGAAGCCAAGATCAATCAATTCATGGTCGCAGTTGAAGAGGAAGTTTATAAGCAACTTTCAGGGCACCTTCGTACCTCCTATGTCAACAGGAAGCCTTTTCCAGGTGAAACAGCTCCCTGGAGAAACATTGAGGCAGTACTTTAAGCGCTTCGCTCATACGAAGTCGCAAATTCGGGGGCTGTCCACATCTTCAGTGGTTGATGCAGCTCGGGAAGGCGTCAGTCATCAAGGCCTTCTAGATAAACTGCATCGGAAGAGCATATCTTTAGTCTCTCAGTTAATGTCATACTTCGAGGAGTATGCGAGGTCAGAAGAGGGTTGGCTTCGGAGGACTGCTGCTACTTCGTCTATATTGCAAGAAGTCAAAGTAGAAGTGAAGACTTCGGCGCAACCACAGGAACCAGTCTTCGAAGTGCAACATGATCGGAGAAGAGGGCAAAAGCACCCTCGTTCTGAAGTCATGAATATTGCACCCCCACAGAAGTTTACACCAAGAGCTCCACAGTCTACGGGGAACAAGGCCAGCGGCTGGAGGCCGCCAGGGAAAACGGCTGGCAAGGGCCAGACCCTTTTCTGCTGCATTCACGGAGAAAATCGAAGCCATGCAACTGACACTTGTAAGGCTATACTTACTCTAAGGGGAGAGTACTTAGAGAGAACTTCGGGTCGAGGCAGTACCGACCGAGTTCCAGCTGCAACGCGCCCAGAGCCGGTTCAGGCTATGGCGCGAATAGAAAATTTTGATGCTGCAAGGCACCCTCCGGTGGCCAATGTTATGCCACCTCCGAAGCAAGAGGAAGGGCAAGATAGAGGAAAAAGAGTAGTTCTCCCTATCTTCGGAGGAGGTACCCTCGGAAGCATGTCCAAGAGACAGCGAAGAGAGTACGTTCGGGAAGTAGGTCATATTGGGACTTCGTCATCTACAGCTGCAATGCCGGAGTGGTCTCACATTCCGATATCTTTCTCTGCGGAGAATGCAGCTGGTATTAAGTTCCCGCACACAAATCCATTGGTTATCACTGCTGATATTGCGGGCACTGAAGTCCGAAGGGTGTTAATTGACGGAGGTAGCTCGGCAGATATCATTTTTGTTCAAGCCTTCGATCAGTTATGCATTTCCAGGAAGCATCTCCTTCCAGCGGCTCATCCTCTGCAAGGCTTCGCAGGACCCCCGCTTGATGCACTTGGCCAGATAGGCCTCGAAGTTACCTTCGGAGAAGGTTTATTAGCCCGAACTGAAGAAGTTATCTTTGATGTGGTAGATGCCCCGTATGCTTATAACGTCATTTTCGGACGGGGCATGCTGAACCAGTTCGGAGCTGTGGCGCATCACAATTACTTGTGCATGAAGATGCCCACACAAGCAGGAGTCCTTACAATCTTCGGAGATCAAGCCATTGCTCGGAGGGCGGAATATGGTCATGGTCCCCCTCTTGATCCGAGGCAAGTAAACAGTGTGCAGGATAATGAAGAAATTTTTTCAGCTTCCTCCGAAGCTTCGAAGAAGTCTTTTCCGAGACCAAGTCCCGAAGGAGAGATTGCAACGAAGGTCATTGTTAAAGATGGTAAAGAGTACACTTTTCAATTTGGTAAATATTTACCTCCTGAAGTTGCAACCTCCTTGGAAAAGGTAGTGGAAGAAAATTTGGATGTCTTCGCTTGGTCTGACGAAGATATCACCGGAGTCGATCGGGATATTATTGAACACAGTTTACTTGTAAACCCGAAGGCCCGGCCTGTTCGACAAGGACTCCGGAAGATGTCCGCAGAGAGAGCTGCTTTAGCTAAGGATGAAGTTGAAAAATTATTGAAGGCTGGGATTATCAGAGAAGTGGCTCACACAGAATGGTTAGCCAACCCAGTCTTCGTCAGAAAGAAGTCTTCCGGGAAGTGGCGCATGTGCATTGATTTCACATCTTTGAATAAAGCATGCCCACGTGACCCCTACCCCATGCCCCGAATTGATCAACTGGTTGACTCCACCGCAGGTTCGGAGTTACTAAGCTTCCTCGACGTGTATTCTGGTTATCATCAAATATGGTTGAAGCGCGAAGATGAAATCAAGACAAGCTTCGTAACTCCTTCGGGAGTCTTCTGCTATGTAAGAATGCCCTTCGGCCTGAGAAATGCCGGGGCTACTTTTTCAAGATTAGTTGCTAAGGCTCTAGGTCATCAATTAGGTCGCAATGTGGAGGCCTATATGGATGATATTGTAATAAAGAGTGCTTTAAAGCACCAACATAGCCTAGACTTAGCAGAAACATTCAATAGCCTTCGGGCCTGTGGGATCCGTCTTAACCCCGAAAAATGTATATTCGGAGCTAAGGCTGGAAAATTGTTAGGGTATTTAGTTTCAAGCAGGGGAATTGAAGCTAGCCCTACTCAAATAACTGCGTTGCAGAAGATGGCTCCTCCGGAGAATTTAAAGCAAGTGCAAAAGCTGACTGGGCGTCTGGCCGCACTTAGCAGGTTTTTATCAAGGTCTGCGGAGAGGAGTTTGCCAATATTCAAAGCTTTGAAAGGGTCCGAAGATTTTGCATGGACACCGGAGTGTCAGAGAAGCTTCGAAGATATTAAAGATTATCTCAGTAATCTTGCTACACTCACGGTGCCTACTGCGGACGAAACCCTACTCCTGTACCTTGCAGCTACAGGTTCAGCTGTTAGCGCAGTCCTTGACAGAGAAGTGAATTCCAATGGGAAGTTGGTCCAAAATCCTGTTTATTTTGTATCCGAAGCATTATCAGGAGCAAAGACAAGATACTCCGAACTTGAGAAGTTCGTTTATGCTCTGATAATGGCTTCGAGGAAGCTAAGACATTATTTTTTGGCTCATAATGTAATTGTACCAACTTCGTATCCCTTAGGAGATATGCTCCGAAGCAAAGATTCCACTGGAAGGATTGGAAAGTGGGCAGTCGAGCTAGCACCCTTCGGCATATCTTTCTTGGCAAGGACAGCTATCAAATCCCAAGTCCTAGCAGACTTCGTAGCAGAGTGGACTCCACCTGCGAATTTGACTCCGGAGAAATCAAGTGATGGAGTTTGGACTGTTTACTCCGATGGAGCTTTCCAAGCATCCGGAGCAGGCATTGGGGCAGTGTTGATTTCACCGTCAGGGCAAAGAGCAATGTACTCCGCAAGACTCAACTTTAAGTCTACCAATAATATAGCGGAGTATGAAGGAATTTTATTGGGACTCCGGAAAGCACGTGCTCTAGGGGCTACAAGAATAATTATAAAAATAGATTCTCAGATAGTAGCAGGGCACGTAGACAAAAGTTTTCAAGTTCGGCATCCACAGCTTGCAAAGTACTTAGAAGAAATCCGCAAAATCGAAGCACACTTCAAGGGTATTTCCATTCGGAGTATACCAAGAGCGGAAAACGTGCAAGCGGACATTTTAGCGAAGGCTGCAGCCGGAGCTGTGGATGTGCCTGAAGAAGCTTTCTATGAGGAGCTCAATATACCTTCGGTGCCACAAATTGCCTCTGCGGAGATTCTTTGCATTCCTAGTGCAGATTGGAAAGATTCGATCATAGAACTCTTGCAAGGAGGAACAAATTTGCCCGAAGAGCCCCAGTTGTCAAGATTAAAGCTCAGAGCCAGAAACTATCAGTTAATCAACGGTATATTATACAAGGCCGGAGTATGTTCCCCTCTACTCCGATGTATATCTCAAGCCGAAGGCCAAGAAATTCTTCGAGAAATTCACGAAGGCCTTTGTGGAAGCCATTTAGCCCCTAGAGCTCTGGCAGGAAAAACACTTCGCCAGGGGCTTTATTGGCCCACAATAACAGCTGATGCGGAGAGCTTTGTCCGCACATGTCAAGGATGCCAGTGGATGGGTCGACGGAGTCATCGCCCACCAACAGCTCTTCAAGTCATTGCTCCGGTATGGCCTATGGCCAGATGGGGTATGGATTTAATTGGCCCCTTTCCAGTAGCAAAGGGAAATCTGAAGTTCGCAGTGGTAGCTATTGAATATTTTTCTAAGTGGGTGGAAGCAGAACCCTTAACAGCTATCAATTCGAACAATGTGCAGAAATTCTTCTGGAAGAACATTATTTGTCGGTTCGGAGTGCCTAGATACCTCACAGTTGATAATGGAACACAGTTCGACGCAGAACCCTTCAGGAAGTTTTGCGAAGACCTAGGCATTCAGCTATGTTTTGCTGCAGTGAGGCATCCTCAGTCGAATGGAGCCGTAGAACGAGCCAATGGAAATATTTTATCAGGGCTAAATCGAAGAATAGTAGGATTAGCAAAGGGACTGTGGACCGAAGAGCTTCCGAAGATTCTTTGGTCCATTCGGACTACGCAAACAAGGTCCACAAGTTTTACTCCATTCAGACTACTATTCGGAGATGAAGCTATGACTCCAACGGAGCTCAAAGGGGGATCATTTCGCAGCACCGAACCAGACGTTGAAGAAGAAAGACAAGCTTCGTTAGATTTGTCAGAAGAAACAAGACTTCGGGCTGTAGCTAATTTATCAAAGTATCATCAGCAGACGAAGACTTGGTATGACACGAAGGTTAAGCTCAATGAACTAAGACCGGGTCATCTTGTTCTACGAAGCATTATAGCACCAGGGAAGTTAGGCAATAAATGGGAAGGTCCATACCTAATTGTCCGCTTAGGACGCCCTGGTTCATTTAAATTAGCTAATTTAGAAGGTGAAGAGTTAGCACATGCTTGGCATGCGGAGCACCTAAAGTGATACTTCGCATAAGGGCTCCTTGTAATTCGCTTGTAATCATCCTCTAAATTAATAAAGCATATGACCCTGATAGTTGCCTTCCCCTCATAGACTTCCAGCTTCCGAGTGGACGCACTGGAACCTTGGGGTCGACCGAGAGGGAAGTGTCATTAAGCTGGGTTGTATTTTCGGACTTCGAACCCATAAAGTTCGAAGCCTCCGACGTGGGGGCTGACATAATCCGGAGCCCAGGCCACCGGCTTGTAGGCATCCGTAAAAGAGCCCAAAACCACACCCTACGGAGTCCAAGCCATTGGCTGGTAGACTTTCGTAAAAAGAGCCGAAGGTGGCCAAAACCTTTGGAGTCCAAGCTGCAGCTTGTAGACTTCCGTAAAAAGAGCCGAAGGTGGCCAAAATCTGCGAAGTCCAAGCCATTGGCTGGTAGACTTCTGCAAAAAGAGCCGAAGGTGGCCAAAATCTGCGAAGTCCAAGCCGTTGGCTGGTAGACTTCTGCAAAAAGAGCCGAAGGTGGCCAAATTATACGGAGTCCAAGCCATTGGCTGGTAGACATCCGTAAAAAGAGTCCAAAGAGACCATTGCAAACTCCGAACCATTGGTTCATCAGAGATCGCAAGAACAAAGCCCAAGGTGGCTAAAGCAAAACAACATTTGAGCCATGAGCTTCGAATGTCTGTTAACATAGTCCAAAGTGACAAATTTTTAAGACACTAAACTGTCCTGAAAGTTATCTAAACTGATTTCTTTCATAAAACAAAGGTACTAAATTACCATTCTTCTGACTACAAATAGTCGCAGACATTTCATAAGATTTTAAAAGATCTTTAAGTGACAGAGGAGCTCCGAACCCCCCAAAAAAAATTGTACTCCGAAGTTTTTTCTTTGCGCATAACCATCTTTGAATACATTTCGAAGTTGCTTATACCCAAAGAGGGGCTAGTAAATATGGAGACAATTTTGAATCGGCATTCATTATTGAAATAAATGTGTTTACAGATTACACTATGAAAAATTGGTATCTATACCAAGAAGGAATCGGAGACCTCTTCGGTCCCGAGAGCTAGGGGTGGAACGACTAGTTCCAACATCGGAAGTTCTAAGAACTTTACGTTTAACTCTCTTCCTCCCCCTCGAAGCTCTAAAATCTTTCTGCTCTTGTTGAAGCTCGGCCCAAGTTCGAAGCCGTTCGGGGCTTCTTTCCTAGCTTCTAAGATCTTCAGATCTTTTATTTCGAGCTTCACCTTCGTCTTCAGACCAATTAGTGTCTTCAGAAGATGAGGTGTTTGCGTCAACCTCTTTCTCTTCCTCTTTAATATAAGACAATACGTCTTTGATTACTTCGGGCGCAATTACGCCGGAGTCATCTCGAGGAATAAGAAATCGAGGACGTTTATAACTCTTTAGAAGTTCGAAGGTGTTCCATAATGAGCGAAGTTCGTTGTTAAGCTCTAACACTTCGATGTCTTCCATAAGAGGCAAAGCCTAAAAATATGACAAACAAGATTTTCATTGATAAATGTTTACAAGCATGAGCTTTACATAGTCAAAAAATCCTAAATAATTCCTAAACCTGCGGGTTCGAAGGAGGCTGACTGCTCGAAGCTTGGCTCCGAACTTGCTTTTGGCGTTGGCCTTCATCGATCCAAGCCTTGATCGCGGAACGACCTTCGGCTCTCCATGAGGTTTGAAAGGCTTGCCAGGCGGCAGTCACGCCTTCGGAAGGATTCAAAAGCCGCTCGTCGTCGAAGGTAATGGAGCCCTCTGCGCTCGGAGTAATTGTTCGGCCCAAATCCTCGTAGTAACGAAGTAGTCCGAGGGCAGACACTTGTCCGGAGAGTTCTCCATAACGAATGCTTGCCGTCTTCATTTGCTTCGCTGCTCCTTGGATCCTTTTTAGCCGGCGCAGCAGAGTCACGTTGTCATCCGAAGGAAGTGATCCAGTAGTACTGAAGTACTCCAGAACACCTAGCATCTGTTCGATGACCTCCGTAGCTACCTTCTCCGACTTGAGCTTTTCTTCAGTTAGTGCATCCTTGCTCGAAGTCATTTCTGCCAAAACTCCAGAAATCCTAGCATTCTCCATAGTTAAAATATTCTTCTGGTTTAGGAGTTGGCTAGCTTCTTCTTGGAGCCTTACAAGTTCGGACCCAGCACTAGCATGCTCCAACCGCATCTTTTCAATTTCAGCTCGAAGCACAATTCTTTCTGCTTCGAACTCCTTATTAGCAGCCTCCAAGCCCTGTCTGGCCCTACGCTCCGTTGAAATCATATTATCCATTTGAAGTACTCTAGCTTCGGAGAAAGATAAGTTGCGTTTAAGAGCTTCATTTTCTTCCCGAAGCTGAGCAATTTCATTCTCTCTTGATAAAGTTGCAGCGCGGGCCAAGACTGCTTGCTGAGAAAAGAAAAAACTAAAGTAAGAAATTATTCATGTATAATTTGCTGCTGGTTCGAAGATATACTTCGAACCCAATATAATTCGCTAAAGATATTAGCTCGAAGGTGCTCCGTACCTGGTAGGCCGCTCATTCCAAGGCAACGTTAAGCTCCAAACTCTTCGCCCTGCTTAATTTTGCTACCAGCTCTGTCTCCCCGACTTTGCGACTCACTCGACCTAAAGGTTTGAGCAAAGTCCGAAGCCCAGTTTGCTCCAAAAAAGGAGTCAAAAGAGGGAGCATTGCCGAGGCCTTTTGGTCATCCCTGCTTGACGAAGGTCCGGAGCGTTCTCCTGAGGTCCTTGGAACTTCGGAAGATGGCCCCCCTCAGTTGATTCACTTTCATCTGTTGACTCAGACGAAGTTGATCCTTGAGTAGGGAGAGGCTCTATGTGTCTTTTACCCCTTCCAGGCCCCTGTTGAGCGACCTCCGGGTGCGGCTCCGAAGTTGTCGAAGGCCCTTGAATTGGATCTTCGCATTGTACTTCTACAGAAGGGAGCTCTGCAAAAGCAAAGGTATTATACATTGTATAATTTTGCAGAAAATAATAAAAGAATTATGCGAAGTTTACCTTCAACATTCTGGGGGAGGTCGAGCACTGGACTGCTCGGAGGATCAAAGGTGAAGTCATCATCTGAATCCACAGTTAAAATTTCTGTTGCCGGAGTATCTCCGTGAGCAGTCCTCCCTTCATCCACAACTGAAGTTGTAGGAACTTCAACTTCATCTTCGCCCATAGGGGCTTCGATTTGCTCCTCTTGAGTATCCGGAGCTCTCACTTCTTCAATGTTAGCTTGAAGCTCCGGCATACCTGCAGTATCTTCAATGTGAATATTTTATTGAGCTGCATCTTCATCAATCAATCTCACTAATAATATACCTTCATCTTCTTTAGAACCGGAGATTGAGGTTCTTGAGCTCGAAGGCGCAGGGTCCGAAGGTGCGATATTTTTTGGCTTCCGAGCCACCTTCTTCACCGGAGTCCTTGCGGAGCTCGAAGCTCCGGTTTCAGCTGTCCTCTTCTTGGTTCCTTTCTCCGAAGGCACCCAGTCCATCAGAGGGGGCGGAGTCAACTCCAACATTCCCCATACTCTGTTAAACCTCTCCCAACTCCCGACTAATTTAACTCTCCATTCTTTTTCAGTCGGAGTTGGGGCACCCAAAATCTTCTCCGAAGCCCTTACAATTTGCTCTGAAGTAATAGGGGCTGAAGAAGCTAAAAAATAAATCAAATTAGTCTTTCTTCGAAGTAAATATGTATAATGCATGTTGGTTTCGAAGTTACCTGCAGGGCTCGAAGTCAAGTTAATCTTGCGGAGACCGCCTTCCGAATCATCCTCGAAGATGACAGGCCAGTTGGCCATCAATGAAGGAATTTGCAGTCCAATGAATTCTTCGGCTAAGTCCCGCATGCTTAACCTTCGGCTAATCTTTTGAAGCAGGTTAAGACGAGCTTCGAGTTGGCCTTCGTTGGGCTGCACTAAGGCTTCTTTCCGGAATTGAATTTCTTTAAGGGGCCCAGCCAGAGGACTGCTTGCTCCAACTTCGGCATAGAACCATCTCAGAACCCAATCAGTGTACCATCTAGCATTGATGGCCTTGGCAGGAAACTGAAGGGCATATTCATCCCGAAGCCTAAAGTTGATAGAGCCGAAGGATATCACCACTTTCTCACCTCCGGAGCCTACGAAGGTCTTCGGCTGGCAAGTTGCTCTATGAAGTGCAGCGAAGATTTCTGCCCTCCCCTCACAACCTTCGGCTCTCAGCGCCCATTCGAAGATAGCTAATCTAGCTACTGCATTCGGAGATAATTGGGGGAGGGTTACATGGAACAGATCAAGTACCTCCGCCAGGAAATCCACTGCAGGGAGGCCCAAGCCAGCTTCGAAGAAGGCTTCGAATACCACTACTTCTCCGGGTCTTGGCGATGGAATCGATTCTTTGCCCGGCTTCCGGATCATAACTCCATTACTAATTTTTCCCCCTGCTGTGATTGCCAAAGACTCTCTCTTGCAGGTAGAAGGCCCCAACTCAAAAGATTGATCCAAATACTTCGTCGATGGCGGGCACAGACCTTGGTCATCGGCGATTTGGGGATTTCTCCCCCCTGCCGCCATGGATGTCACCGCCGGCATCGGAGGTGCCGCCGCCAACGCTGCCGCCGCTGCTGCTGCGGTCGCCTGCTGCCGGGCCAAGGCCGACGGAGGTGCAGATCCCTTAGTCTTCACCATCGCGACCGCCGGATTGCTCTGAGGAAATGGAGGCTAGGGCTCAAGAACTTGAAGGGCTAAAAAGTTTTTGATTGCGAGAATGCGGTGAAAAGGTAACCGGGTAACTTCTAGGCCTTCTATTTATAGCCTAGATTTCACTTTTTACCGTTAGTTCGTGTCGTTTCACATTCATGCCGTTACTTTTCCCCGCGATTAACGCTTACTACAGTTTCCATTAGAAACAGAAACTTAACAGCTCTTTTTTCTAAGTCTAAAAGACTTTCGAACTTCTTGAGTCGGTTCTAAGATAGTTCGAAAAGCAATTACCTTAAGATTGATTCGAAGTTCATATCTTCGTGCATTTCGGAGATAAAATAAAAACCAATAACCCCTATGTTTGGTTATCTTTTCCTTCCGTATACTGCTCTCCTAACGTTACAGGTCAAACGGAGAAGCGTATTCGAGGGGCTACTGTTGGGGGAAAATATCTCATCTTCGGGGTTATTGCCGAAGCAGTATAAAGGCAGACAGCGGGTTCGAAGGTTCCCAGAAGATCATCTTCGAAGATACCCGGAACCGAGTTCGAAGTATGAAGTTAGGCATTGGTTCGGAGTACATCTTCGAACTAAGGACCTCCAAGATCTTTTTTGCCAGCTAAGATGGAAGACTTATCTTCTTTCTCATTAGATTAGTCTTTTACCATTTTAGCCCTATTAAGGAAACCGAATAGTTTCCACTATGTCGGTTATAATAGAGGGGTAAATAGGTCTTTTCCTTAATGTTTGGGCCTATAAATACCCCCCATTTCACCCTGTAATAGGGACCGAATACAAGTTATTCAATACACACATTCGAACCATTCTAAGTTATTATCCTTTCGGAGGCTTAGAACAGTTCTCTTCACAAACACTTCGTTTGTTAGTTTCTCTTTTACAGAAACCTGTTAGCGTAATCTTTTACGCCAACACAATGTTCATTACAAATCGAAGAAGAGAATCAAGAAAAGTTCTCATCCAGGCCAAGCAAGAACCGCGGGCCCCCCCGGTTGGAAGGGCCGCTCGAACCAAAGCACGCTTCGGTCGAAGTCATGAGCGCGCTTCGCCCGGACCTCTCTTTCTTCTTCCTGCGCTCCTCTTCCTTCTTCTGGGCGCGAAAAGCCCTTTGATCCGCTTGGAGCTGAGCCCAGCTACGCAGGCCGCCCTCTTCGGGGGGCGCTTCGCTCAAACCGGCCTCCGTGTCGGACCAATCAACCGGTTCAGGAGATGAGGACGGCGAGCGGGACCTTCTTTCTTCTTCCTTCACATGGTTCAGAACCCCTTGGAGGACGTCGGGGTCCGCGCGTCCGTCACTGCCGTGGGGAAGAACGAAGCGCGCAGGCCGGTTCGCCCGCGTAGCCTCGAGGACAGCCCATCGATGTCGAAGGGCGTCGTCGAAGTCAAGCATCTTGACGTCATAGTCGCAACCACGAACACGGGTTCGGAGGGCGTCGACCTCCACTTCCAGTTCGTCGGCACGGGCGGCCCGAGCGCGGAGCCCCTCTAACTCCGCGACGCGGGCCCTGAGGGAGTCCGCCTCCGCCGCTTGGGCCTCCAACGCTCCGACCCTCGACGCCTGAAGCCGGAGGGCCTCGGCCTCTGACGACCGTTCGCGGGCTAACCTCTCCGCGGTAGCCACCCGGGTCGCGAGCTCCGCGGCGTATGCCTCGTGATGTTGGCGTTCGGAAAGCAGGGCAGATAGCTGCCCCTGCGCCAGTGCCACCACCTGCGTTTGAAAATGATGGTCAGAAGAGGAGCTAGGGGAGCGTCGAATATGTCCAAAGAAAGTACCTGGCCCGCGGCCATCTCGATGGCCCTCCCGAGGTCCAGGCCATCTGATAGCCCCAGTTCACCTATCACCGGAGCCTCGCGCAGCCGCAAGTAATAGTCGTGGACCGGGGCCACCCTGGACGCAAAGTCTTCGCCGTCCGCCAAGAAGGGGCGCAGGAGCGGCACGGAGCCTTGCGCGAATCGATGATCGGTGGGGGGCTGAGGCCGGGTCTCAGCGTCTCCGGCGGACTCCCGAGGGGCCCTTTCGTTGCTTCTAGACTCGGCCTCGTCCTGCGAACCCGAGGCCCTCCTCGCGGCGATAGGGGCTCCGGATCTCGCGTCCGGAGCATCTGTAGGGTAGGGGGCGACTGGTTCCACACCTCCGGCTGGTGTGTCTGCGCGAGCGAGCAAGAGTTAAAAGGGGAAAAGCCCCTAGCGCGTGGAGAAGTGCGGCTAAGTTATTTTACCTGCGTCCGCAGCGTCGCTAGGGCAGTCCGGAGGCTGGAGATGGCCCGACGGGCTTGGGTGGTAGAAAAGGTTGTCGATGGAGTTCAACGGAGAACCCGCCGCCGCCACGGCCAGTTCGGCCTCTCTATCGGTGCTCTTCTCGATGGCGCCAAGCGGGTCGACTAGGCCCCCGCGGTCCAAGCTATCCGCGGCCCTGCTCCCGGAGGAGCCCGTGGAGCCACCCGCCGGAACAGATCCGAGCGAGGAAGCAGTTCCGGGACGCGGCGTCGCTTCGGCGGTGCGCGCCCCCTTGCCAGACCCCGGCACGGGCTCCGTTGGACTCGAGCGAAGGGGAGCATCTTCGCTTCTTCTGGTGTCCGGCCGGACCAGCGAGGTCGGAACTGGAATCGCCGGAGGATCTCCCTACTCCGATTGGACACCCTCGCTGGATCCCCCGCCTTCGGAGTGAGAGGCCGAAGAAGGCCCCGGGGACAGCTGCCTCGGCCCCTTCACTATCTTCTTCTTTTTCGAGCGGCCCGGAGAAAGGCCGCCGTCGGCATCATTCGCCTTCCTCTTTGAGACGTCCCGAAGGACCTCGCCCTCCGGAAGGGGCGGAGGTGTGAGCTCGAGCATCCCCCACACCCTGTTGAAGCGCTCCCAAGAGCCCACTAGCTCCAGCCGACGAGCCCTTTCGGCTGCGGTCGGGACCCCGAGGATCCTCTCCGCCAGGCGGGTAACCTCCTCGGGCGTTCGAGCGACGAGCGATCCTGCATCTCATCGTCAGGTCCGGGGTACTCCTCAAGCGCAAAAGATAAGAACAAAAGCAACCACAGTAGACGCTTACCAAGCCGGCGGGAGAGCTCCGCTGGCATCGACTCGTCTCGGCTGCTCCGGAGCGATGCGGGCCACTCCTCCTTCAGCGGAGGGATGTCGAGGGCCACGAACTCCTCCGCCAAGTCCCGCATGCTCATTCGGCGGGCGACGATTTGGAGGAGTTGTACCCTCGCAGAAATTACCCCGGCATTGGTCTCGACGCGCGCCTCTCTCCGGAACAAGATGTGGCGCGGGATCCCGGCAAGGCCGGAGGCGAGCCCTACGCGGACGTAGAACCACCGGTTCACCCACTTCGAATACCACCTCTCATTGGTGGCCTTCGCCGGGAAAGAGTCCACATACTTCCTTCGGAGCTGAAAGTTGATGCTCCCGAAGGCCAGCACCCGGCCACCTTTCTTCTTTGGCTGGCAGAGGGCTTCGTGCATCTCCACGAAGACTTCAGCCCTCCCCTCGCAACCTTCGGCGCGCATGGTCCACTCGAAGATGGCTAGGCGGGCCACGGCATTGGGGGACAACTGCGGGAGCTCCAGGTGGAACGCGTCCAGCACCCCGGCGAGAAGCTCCGAGGCAGGGAACCCTAGGCCTGTGTCAAAGAAAGCTTCAAAGACGACGACATCGCCTTCCCGCGGCTGCGGGGCCGTCTCCCGGCCCGGCTTCCTCGCCGGCGTCCCAAGATCGAGATGGCTCTTGGTCGCTTGCTCAATCGACGCCTCGGTGCACGCGGACGGCCCGAGCTCCAAGGTCTGCTCCCGGAACTGTTCAGAGGCAGGGCGGAGCTCGCGCGCATCGCGCACCCCTGACGGGTCGGTCGCTG
Organism: Zizania palustris; assembly: GCA_019279435.1. NCBI lineage: Eukaryota > Viridiplantae > Streptophyta > Magnoliopsida > Poales > Poaceae > Zizania > Zizania palustris. The sequence goes on from JAAALK010000286.1 coordinate 29,124,546, forward strand.
TCGCCGCAGCTGCCGCCGCCATCTGGCGTTGCAAGAAGCGTGGATCCATCGCCATTGCAGGGGCAGTGTCCCTCGCCATTCCTCGAAGAGCCAAGAGAGGGAACGTAGAGCTCAGGGAGAAGGGTGAGTGGCGGCTTGAGTGGCTAGAGCTGGCGCGTATGGGTGAGTGAGGAGGAGGCCGCGTGGCGGATTATATCTAGTCGCAGGACCGACGGTTCCTCTTCCGGTTCAGTTAACGTGTGAACGCGGCGGTCACGCGGCACCGCATTTAAGACCGGCTAGTGCTTCAGGGCGCGGCGGCGGCCTCCTGGCGGTTCGCCTCCTCGGTACCCTCTGCGCGTGCATTAACTGCTTCCGGCGGCGCCCGCCTAGCTCCTCGGGGTTAGGGCCCCCCGGCCAAGGCGTGTTGGCCTCCCGTCAGCTCACTCAACTTCCTTCGGCGCGATGGAAAAAGGGACTCGAGGCGGACCTCAACCCTCTGGCCTGTTCGCACCTCCTTACTCCGGAGCCCATCCGCGCCACGGCGGCTTCGACACCCCAGCACGAGGTACGCACCGGTAAGGACTATCAGGATTATCTTGTGCGCTTCCACCCCCTCTTAGTGCAGGACTATGAGCGGGAAGAAGCGAGGGGCTACTGTTGGGGGAGATAATCCCGGAAGCCGAAGGGGGGTCCTCGGTCAGGGGATCCAAAGCCTAACGACGGGGGCTACCTTACGAAGGCAAGAGGCCGGAGGCCTCCTTTCGGAGGAAGGGTGCCGGAGGCTGCCCTCCGGATGAAGACATCGGAGGCCACCCTCCGGAGGGAGATGCCGGAGGCCGCCCTCCGGCATGAAGACATCGGAGGCCACCCCCCGAAAGAGGATGCCGGAGGCCGCCCTCCAGCAGGAGGACACCGAAGGCCATCCTCCGGGAGCAAGAGGTCGGGGGCCCCCTCCCCTCGGCCCGCAGCAGCGAAGCCAAGGAAAGTGTTAGCCAGAAAAGGACTGGGCGATCGTACGAAGGGGCGGGATCGTGATCTTCTGTGCCGTGTCAGGCGGCGCAGGCGGCGCCCGACACGGCTGCTACGCTGTCAGAGCTGGATCTTCTTGTCTGTACTACGTGTCGTCCGTTTTGTCTGTACTACCGACCGGTGTTCGGCCAGGTAGCGGTTGGCGGTCCAGAGGCGTTTGGCCCTCTGGATGGGGCACCTTATAAATACCCCCCAACTACAGTTGTATAGACAGGCTCAACAGGGCATTGAATACTCTACTCTCATTTTCCTAAGAAAACCTGCTGGTTCGATCCGTCGTCCCAACAACCTGCAACAGTTGGATGTTCAGGAAGATTTGACCTACGTAGAAAAGCCCGTCAAGATATTGGAAGTCAAAGAGAGGACCACCAGAAGTCGAGTCATCCGCTTCTGCAAGGTGCAGTGGAGCAATCATCCCGTAGAGGAAGGTACATGGGAAAAATAAGATGAACTCAAGGCACAACATCCTGAGCTATTCGAGGATTGATTTGAATCTCGACGACGAGAATCTCTGTAAGGGGGATAGGATTGTAACACCCCAAGAATTAAAAAGAAATAAAATAAAGGAAAAATAATATTAAAGTAATTTCTGAATTTTATTATTAAAGAAAATCCTAAAACAGCCCTAATAAAGCCAAACAGGGAGAAATGAATAAAATTTGGACTTGAAAAATTTATGGGATAAACTAGAGGCCAAAATATAATTTCAAGAATTTTTACAAATTTTTACCAACAGAGATTCAACCCCTAATCAAATATATGAATTACTGGATTTATTTTAATCAGAGAACCATTTTAAATCTTATTGGGCCTCAACCCTCAAAGTGCCCCAAGCCTGGCCCAGTCCAACCGCGCGTCATTGACAAGCGGGGCCCGCTTGTCAGCGCTCGCGCCCCCTCTCTCCTCTCCCGCTCGCGTCCCGCTCGGCCCCACCCGGCAGCCACCTGCGCCCGTTTTCGCCCTCTGACCAGCGTGGCCCGCCTGTCGGCGCTGTTGGTTTCGCGCTCGGTCACTGACAGGTGGGGACCACCTGTAAGATCCATCGTCTCCGATTGAAGGGGATCACCCCCTTTCCTTCCGGCAACTGCCTTTCCAATTCCTCGCCGCCGGCCACCTCGATTCACCCGATCCGACCCCGGATCACCTTCCCCGAGCACCGCCGCCCCCTTTCCGTCTATTGTCGACGCGTTTTCACGTTTATCGAACCCTCTTGTGGAAACAGTTGATCATCATTGAGCCCATGTTTTAATAAATTATCGCTATAACCCATAGGATAATATTGCATTAGTCCAATATCAAGCCTTACACTTATATTTAGTAGATCCCCGTCCTTGTGTGCAAAGCCAAGCCATGCTTATTGAGCCTTAACTCCTTGTCACTCTACTATATAAATATTAGTTAGTGCCCAATGTACCGGCACAACTGCTATAGGATAAAAAGAATGAGTCGTAGATAGATGGATTTTGTTATATGAATTTCCCCGTTATTCTTGTCTCTGGACTCTGTTGGAGTTGGCTATGTTATAAGTATGGTGGGTTCCGGGTGCAAGCTAGGGCATTGGTTGGTCGCACCCGGGGCACTATAAGGACCGGTCTGCGGGATCTGTTGCAAAGCACTTCCGTACCAACCACAAGTCTAATGGGTAAGTCCTAACTGGAAGTATGGAACACTCCGACTCTCTGCACCATAGTGGAGGGGTCAAGGGGCTAGCCCTCAGGGTGCCTTGTACCGACGAGGCTCAAGGGGGGGTATGGTGGAAACTCGACGCGTCGAGACACGATACGAAACCTATAAGAGAGTGCTGTTGAGTCGAGGCGAACCATACGGAAGGTTTTGGCAAGAGTTCCCGTGGAATGGGTCATCTCGTTACACTCTGGTGTAAGTGATGAGTGTGTGCCTTGTGGGTACAGTGGTACATCTCTGATCAGAGTAATTTAATCTTTTCGAAAAGCCGATCCCACAGTCAAGGGCGGGTTGTGTGACTACTCGCAGTTAGTTTACAATTGTTTGAATGGTTGAGTTATTCATGGCATGTAAGGACTGTTGTGCGAGGAGGTAAAACGTACTCCTCGAGTTAGAAGATGATGATGCATACACATGTTTACATTTCAATACAAATAAATTGGTCACATTTAATGCTTTACAATTATGATTCTTCCGCAAAACTAGCCACTATCTCCCTTGTTATTATCTTGCATTATATTTGCATTCAGTGGCTTGCTGAGTACGTTTGTACTCACCCCCGTTGACTTACACCACCAGAGCCCGTCTACTACGAGGAGGATGAAGGTCTGGAGTAGCGACCCAGTCAAGGCGAGACTGGAAGGAGGCGTTCATCTAGGACCCTTTGTTTTATAAGTTTCTCTTCATCTTTATCCACTTTTGTACTAATGCGGTCTACGAACCGTGAATGATTGCTCGTATTGTACGTGGTCGCATGATGAACGTCTTGTTTTTATTGATTTTCTATGAAATTTAAATAAAAGTACCGATTTATTAAATCGAGGCGTGACAAGATGGTATCAGAGCCGAATTGACTGTAGGAAGCCAAACAGACCTGACCTTAGGACTTATATTTACCATATTTCTTACAAAAATTATTTACCCTCTCATCTTCCGAGATTTTCACAAAAATTTTCTCTCTTTTGTAGATGTCGGTCCATATCATGAGCGGGACTCTTCGCGATGAGGCCGGATTCATCCGCGAGCTTCGCGTGCTCGTCGACTTCTTGGGATTCTCCCATGAGACCGCGTTCCACGGGATCTTTCCCGATGCGAGCGAGAGCTACTACGAGGTCATGGTTGTCATCCGCTCCTCCCCCACGCAGCCTCCCTTCTACACCCATGGAGTCAGAGGACCCTCGTTCGTGGTGGCCAGTCAGCGCGCCGCACTACAGGCCCTCGCCGAGCTCTGTCTGGTCTACGATTGTCATCTCCGCGACACCATTTACCGCTTCATGCCCATGCGCACACCAGGGAGTCACCGCAACATCTACATCAGCCCCCTCACCCAGAGCAACTCCGCCATCGCCCGCACCATGAGGCTTTTGGAGGCCATGGACAACCTCCACACAGAGGCCGTTCTCGACACAGACAGCCAGCACGACACCATCGACTTCTACCGCCATACCTCAGAGAACTTGAACCGTGAGAATGCTGAGCTTCATCGACAGGTCCAGTAGAACCCCTAGTTGAACCTCGAGGTAGAGGAGTTGAGTCGTCAGAATGAGCTTCTACGCGAAGGCGCCATGGTAAACATCCAGCTACGTCATGAGCTCAAGGAGCTGAAGAAGGACATCGAGGAGATCGCACCCCTTCCGCCCCGCAAGCGGAAATCGCTTCGGATCCCCACCGTGAGGCCCAAGAGGATTTCATGCAGTGCACCACCCGCCGGACCCTCCAGTTCCACCACCCCGACCGTTTCCGTCAAGCCCATGGTCGAGTCGTCCCTTGAGCTACCGTAGACGTAGTTTTTTTCGATTGATTGTTTTCTTTTACTTGTTTGTATTGCCACCCATGTCGAATATAAGACATGAGTGAATAATTAAATAAAAGGCAATAAATGTAACCGCAAGAACGACATTTTGGGAATAAAGCTTAATGATTTCCTCTAAGAAAATGTTATCTACTTTGGAAACTTCAGGATGACCAACACTCAAGGCTCTGACGCTCCCTAGAATGGAGGGGAGAACGGTAAATTACCACAGTGGGGAGCAACTTGGCAGAGGCAAGCCACAGTCGCCAACCACCCCACGGTGGCTGAGATGATGGTTTTAGAGGCTGTCAGAGCACCCTTTGGTGAGACCCTGCTTCATCCGTCTGTGCCAGATCTACCACACTGGTGTTGGTCTGGTGAAGTCCCACACACCAGAGCTACTTCGCATCGGGGGTCGCTTCGCACAGGGGTCACGCTAGAACGGACCGCACCGCTACGGACTTCGTTTCATCAGTGCTCTGCACTGTATTTCGTCGTGCCAATGTTCCACGTTGGATTTTATCGTGTCAAGAGGCCTCACACCAAGCCCTATCATTCGGAGCAATTTCGCGTCGCGATCTGTTCGGAGCCTATCTGATGGGGGATTGGTCCCGATCTTCCGCTAGGTAAAGGATAGCTTGGGTTGGTGGAGAATCTCGACATTGGCGATCCAAGGCTCCGGTCCGGCGGATCAAAACCTTGCAATCGTTACACCACTGTCTCCGTTGGTTATCAACCACGCAGAACACGATTGACCTCGCCACGAAGGCTAATTCCTGCAAGCGAACCCAAGAACACAAGCAAGAACAGGAAGGATACAAATCGAATGCCAAATCACAGACAAACGAAGATAAGGTGAGGTTTCACAAACACCAATGCAGCAGCCAATCGGTCCGGTGCAAGAGGCGGGATCTAAACACAACAGTGTAGATGCAACAAAGCAAAACCTCACCCTAGAGGCGGCTAGCGTGAGAATATATAGGGCGGCAGCCTGTGGAAGGTGAACAGACTTGGGCTGTGGGCTAGAAGATGTACAGACTCAGATTATGGGCCAACACGGCCCAGTTCTGTCACACAGGACTGTTTTAATCACACAGTTCGACTCGAGACTCCAAATGAGACGAAACCAACGGAAAAGATCCGTCTTCTCCTTAGCTTTCCAAAAAGTCCAAGAACGCGCCAATCGGACTTCGTATGAGGAAGTTATGCCCATTTTGGTGAATGGTGGTCGATGTAGTCCGAACCAGCGAATTCTTGACTTCAAATCATCCGTGCGGCTCCGTCTTCAACTCCAACTCTTCTATTCCATCTCCCATGTTCCTAAGCAACAAAATATCACTAGAATTCAGTAGCATCCCGTCCAAACAAATATAATCAAAGTTGCTAAGGAAAGAATTAACCTCATGGTTCAAGCGACGGGCACAGGCGCGTGTGATTGGTCCTTGTAGCTGAATTGTAGGTGGAGGCTCCATGTGTGTATCATGTGAAGTGATGTCCTCATCACTATCTTCGGCCAGATCGATCCGAACGCCGAAGGCTATCTTCGGTGCACCTCTCGCACTAGACGTCGAAGGCCCCCCTTCGATGACCCTTCACACGGTATACTCTATACCAATCAGGCTCCGTTCGGCCAATTGGATTATTTCATATATATATATTCGGCTAATTGGATTATTTTTGTGTGATCCGATTACCTGCCGGCTTCATCCCCCTTGCCACTGTTAAGGGTAGTTGGAACACGACGTCAATGTTGTGTCACGCTTAGGATCACACCTAAGTACCCACATGCTTTTGGATCATCGAACTGACCCAAGTCTGGGGGCACGTTTTCGTGTCAATACGTTCTGTTGGGAGAAAATATCTCATCTTCGGGGTTATTGCCGAAGCAACATGAAGGCAGACAGCGGGTTCGAAGGTTCCCAGACGGTCATCTTCGAAGATACTCGGAACCCAGTTCGAAGTACGAAGTAGGCATTGGTTCGAAGTACATCTTCGAACTAAGGCTCTTCAAGATCTTTTCTGCCAGCTAAGATGGAAGACTTATCTTCTTTCTCATTAGATTAGTCTTTTACCATTTTAGCCCTATTAAGGGAACCGAATAGTTTCCACTATGTCGGTTGTAATAGAGGGGTAAATAGGTCTTTTCCTTAATGATTGGGCCTATAAATACCCCCCATTTCACCCTGTAATAGGGACCGAATACAAGTTATTCAATACACACATTCGAACTATTCTAAGTTATTATCCTTTCGGAGGCTTAGAACAGTTTGCTTCACAAACACTTCGTTTGTTAGTTTCTTTTTCACAAAAACCTGTTAGCGTAATCTTTTACGCCAACAGTTGGCGCCGTCCGTGGGGAACCTAGTCCGAAAAACTTCGTTCTCTACCAACCTTTTACATCATGCCTCCTAAGCGGAGCGCACCCCGCAATCCCACTCGGAGGTCCTCTCGGATCTCCGGAGAAATACCCTTCGACACAGTTGAAGTCGGAGGTCCTTCGACATTCCCTCCACAAACTCCGGAAGGGGCTTCCATCCCTCGAACATACGAAGCTTCTCCGCCAACCCCTTCTATACTCCGACCGCCCGGAGTCCCTTCTCCACCCTCCATCCCGATTCGAACTGATCCGACCAGTTCTCAAGACCCGGAAGATCCTTCCGGAAGAAATGAAAATAATCATGGAGATATGGCCAGTCAAATGGCCAACCTTCAAGCTAAAGTGGCAAGGTGGCGACAGGAAGCTGCGAGCAGGCTTCGCTCTCAAGCCACCCCAACCATCCCAGAAGTGCCCGAAGACGATGATCTTGATTATCCCGAAGCCCCGGAGAATGCCTCCTTCGACAATGAGTCTCCGCTGCATCCTGAGCTGCAGAAGGTTCGCTTTGATCCAAAGTTTAAAACTTCGAAGCTCTGTAAGTATGCCGGAGATGAAGATCCCGGAGAGTTCGTTCGCTCTTATGCCCTAGCGATTGAGGCTAGCGGCGGAGTTAGAGACACTATGGCGAAGTGCTTCCCTTTAGCTCTTCAAGGAGTGGCATTGAGATGGTTCTGGTCTTTGAAGTCAGGATCAATCAATTCATGGTCGCAGTTGAAGAGGAAGTTTATAAGCAACTTTCAGGGCACCTTCGTGCCTCCTATGTCAACAGGAAGCCTTTTCCAGGTGAAACAGCTCCCCGGAGAAACATTGAGGCAGTACTTTAAGCGCTTCGCTCATACGAAGTCGCAAATTCGGGGGCTGTCCACATCTTCAGTGGTTGATGCAGCTCGGGAAGGCGTCAGTCATCAAGGCCTTTTAGATAAACTGCATCGGAAGAGCATCTCCTCAGTCTCTCAGTTAATGTCATACTTCGAGGAGTATGCGAGGTCATAAGAGGGTTGGCTTCGGAGGACTGCTGCTACTTCGTCTATATTGCAAGAAGTCAAAGTAGAAGTGAAGACTTCGGCGCAGCCGCAGGAACCAGTCTTCGAAGTGCAACATGATCGGAGAAGAGGGCAAAAGCACCCTCGTTCTGAAGTCATGAATATTGCACCCCCACAGAAGTTTGCACCAAGGGCTCCACAGTCTACGGGGAACAAGGCTAGCGGCTGGAGGCCGCCAGGGAAAATGGCTGGCAAGGGCCAGACCCTTTTCTGCTGCATTCACGGAGAAAATCGAAGCCATGCAACTGACACTTGCAAGGCTACACTTACTCTAATGGGAGAGTACTTAGAGAGAACTTCGGGTCGAGGCAGTACCGACCGAGTTCCAGCTGCAACGCGCCCAGAGCCGGTCCAGGCTGTGGCGCGAATAGAAAATTTCGATGCTACAAGGCACCCTCCGGTGGCTAATGTTATGCCACCTCCGAAGCAAAAGAAAGGGCAAGATAGAGGAAAAAGAGTAGTTCTCCCTATCTCCGGAGGAGGTACCCTCGGAAGCATGTCCAAGAGACAGCGAAGAGAGTACGTTCGGGAAGTAGGTCATATTGGGACTTCGTCATCTGCAGCTGCAATGCCGGAGTGGTCTCACGTTCCGATATCTTTCTCTGCGGAGGATGCAGCTGGTATTAAGTTCCCGCACGTAGATCCATTGGTTATCACTGCTGATATTGCGGCACTGAAGTCCAAAGGGTGTTAATTGACGGAGGTAGCTCGGCAGATATCATTTTTGTTCAAGCCTTCGATCAGTTATGCATTTCCAGGAAGCATCTCCTTCCAGCAGCTCGTCCTCTGCAAGGCTTCGCAGGACCCCCGCTTGATGCACTTGGTCAGATAGGCCTAGAAGTTACCTTCGGAGAAAGTTTATTAGCCCGGACTGAAGAAGTAATTTTCGATGTGATAGATGCCCCGTATGCTTATAACGTCATCTTCGGAAGGGGCATGATGAACCAGTTCGGAGCTGTGGCGCATCACAATTACTTGTGCATGAAGATGCCCACACAAGCAGGAGTCCTTACGATCTTCGGAGATCAAGCCATTGCTCGGAGGGCGGAATATGGTCATGGTCCCCCTCTTGATCCGAGGCAAGTAAACAGTGTGCAAAATAATGAAGAAATTTTTTCAGCCTCCTCCGAAGCTTCGAAGAAGTCTTTTCCGAGACCAAGTCCCGAAGGAGAGATTGCAACGAAGGTCATTGTTAAAGATGGTAAAGAGTACACTTTTCAATTTGGTAAAGATTTACCTCCTGAAGTTGCAACCTCCTTGGAAAAGGTGGTGGAAGAAAATTTGGATGTCTTCGCTTGGTCTGACGAAGATATCACCGGAGTCGATCGGGATATCATTGAGGACAGTTTACTTGTAAACCCGAAGGCCCGGCCTGTTCGACAAGGACTCCGGAAGATGTCCGCAGAGAGAGCTGCTCTAGCTAAGGACGAAGTTGAAAAATTATTGAAGGCTGGGATTATCAGAGAAGTGGCTCACACAGAATGGTTAGCCAACCCAATCTTCGTCAGAAAGAAGTCTTCCGGGAAGTGGCGCATGTGCATTGATTTCACATCTTTGAATAAAGCATGCCCACGTGACCCCTACCCCATGCCCCGAATTGATCAACTGGTTGACTCCACCGCAGGTTCGGAGTTACTAAGCTTCCTCGACGCGTATTCTGGTTATCATCAAATATGGTTGAAGCGCGAAGATGAAATCAAGACAAGCTTCGTAACTCCTTCAGGAGTCTTCTGCTATGTAAGAATGCCCTTCGGCCTAAGAAACGCTGGGGCTACTTTTTCGAGATTAGTTGCTAAGGCTCTAGGTCATCAACTAGGTCGCAATGTGGAGGCCTATATGGATGATATTGTAATAAAGAGTGCTTTAAAGCACCAACATAGCCTAGACTTAGCAGAAACATTCAATAGCCTTAGGGCATGTGGGATCCGTCTTAACCCCGAAAAATGTATATTCGGAGCTAAGGCTGGAAAATTGTTAGGGTATTTAGTTTCAAGCAGGGGAATTGAAGCTAGTCCTACTCAAATAACTGCGCTACAGAAGATGGCTCCTCCGGAGAATTTAAAGCAAGTGCAAAAGCTGACTGGGCGTCTGGCCGCACTTAGCAGGTTTTTATCAAGGTCTGCGGACAGGAGCTTGCCGATATTCAAAGCTTTGAAAGGGTCCAAAGATTTTGCATGGACACCGGAGTGTCAGAGAAGCTTCGAAGATATTAAAGATTATCTCAGTAATCTTGCTACACTCACGGTGCCTACTGCGGACGAAACCCTACTCTTGTACCTTGCAGCTACAGGTTTAGCTGTCAGCGCAGTCCTTGTCAGAGAAGTGGATTTCAATGGGAAGTTGGTCCAAAATCCTGTTTATTTTGTATCCGAAGCATTATCAGGAGCGAAGACAAGATACTCCGAACTTGAGAAGTTCGTTTATGCTCTGATAATGGCTTCGAGGAAGCTAAGACATTACTTTTTGGCTCATAATGTAATTGTACCAACTTCGTATCCCTTAGGAGATATGCTCCGAAGCAAAGATTCCACTGGAAGGATTGGAAAGTGGGCAGTCGAGTTAGCACCCTTCGGCATATCTTTCTTGGCAAGGACAGCTATCAAATCCCAAGTCCTAGCAGACTTCGTAGCAGAGTGGACTCCACCTGCGAATTTGACTCCGGAGAAATCAAGTGACGGAGTTTGGACTGTTTACTCCGATGGGGCTTTCCAAGCATCCGGAGCAGGCATTGGGGCAGTGTTGATTTCACCGTCAGGGCAAAGAGCAATGTACTCCGCAAGACTCAACTTTAAGTCTACCAATAATATAGCGGACTACGAAGGGATTTTATTGGGACTCCGGAAAGCACGTGCTCTAGGGGCTACAAGAATAATTATAAAGACAGATTCTCAGAGAATAGCAGGGCACGTAGACAAAAGTTTTCAAGTTCGGCATCCACAGCTTGCAAAGTACTTAGAAGAAATCCGCAAAATCGAAGCACACTTCAAGGGTATTTCCATTCGGAGTATACCAAGAACGGAAAACGTGCAAGCGGACATTTTAGCGAAGGCTGCAGCCGGAGCTGTGGATGTGCCTGAAGAAGCTTTTTATGAGGAGCTCAATATACCTTCGGTGCCACAAGTTGCCTTTGCGGAGATTCTTTGCATTCCTAGTACAGATTGGAAAAATTCGATCATGGAACTCTTGCAAGGAGGAACAAATTTGCTCGAAGAGCCCCAGTTGTCAAGATTAAAGCTCAGAGCCAGAAACTATCAGTTAATCAACGGTATATTATACAAGGCCGGAGTATGTTCCCCTCTACTCCGATGTATATCTCAAGCCGAAGGCCAAGAAATTCTTCGAGAAATTCACGAAGGCCTTTGTGGAAGCCATTTAGCCCCTAGAGCTCTGGCAGGAAAAACACTTCGCCAGGGGCTTTATTGGCCCACAATAACAGCTGATGCGGAGAGCTTGGTCCGGACTTGTCAAGGATGCCAGTGGATGGGTCGACGGAGTCATCGCCCACCAACAGCTCTTCAAGTCATTGCTCCGGTATGGCCTATGGCCAGATGGGGTATGGATCTAATTGGTCCCTTTCCGTTAGCAAAGGGAAATCTGAAGTTCGCAGTGGTAGCTATTGAATATTTTTCTAAGTGGGTGGAAGCAGAACCCTTAACAGCTATCACTTCGAACAATGTGCAGAAATTCTTCTGGAAGAACATTATTTGTCGGTTCGGAGTGCCTAGATACCTCACAGTTGATAATGGAACACAGTTCGACGTAGAACCCTTCAGGAAGTTTTGCGAAGACCTAGGCATTCAGCTATGTTTTGCTGCAGTGAGGCATCCTCAGTCGAATGGAGCCGTAGAACGAGCCAATGGAAATATTTTATCAGGGCTAAATCGAAGAATAGTAGGATTAGCAAAGGGACTGTGGACCGAAGAGCTTCCAAAGATTCTGTGGTCCATTCAGACTACGCAAACGAGGTCCACAGGTTTTACTCCGTTCAGACTACTATTCGGAGATGAAGCTATGACTCCAACGGAGCTCAAAGGGGGATCATTTCGCAGCACCGAACCGGACATTGAAGAAGAAAGACAAGCTTCGTTAGACTTATCAGAAGAAACAAGACTTCGAGCTGTAGCTAATTTATCAAAGTATCATCAGCAGACGAAGGCTTGGTATGACCCGAAGGTTAAGCTCAATGAACTAAGACCGGGTCATCTTGTTCTACGAAGCATTATAGCACTAGGAAAGTTAGGCAATAAATGGGAAGGTCCATACCTAATTGTCCGCTCAGGGCGCCCTGGTTCATTTAAATTAGCTAATTTAGAAGGTGAAGAGTTAGCACATACTTGGCATGCGGAGCACCTAAAGCGATTCTTCGCATAAGGGCTCCATGTAATTCGCTTGTAATCATCTTCTAAATTAATAAAGCATATGACCCTGATAGTTGCCTTCCCCTCATAGACTTCCAGCTTCCGAGTGGACGCACTGGAACCGCGGGGTCGACCGAGAGGGAAGTGTCATTAAGCTGGGTTGTATTTTCGGACTTCGAACCCATAAAGTTCGAAGCATCCGACGTGGGGGCTGACATAATCCGGAGCCCAGGCCACCGGCTTGTAGGCATCCGTAAAAGAGCCCAAAACCACACCCTACGGAGTCCAAGCCATTGGCTGGTAGACTTCCGTAAAAAGAGCCGAAGGTGGCCAAAACCCTACGGAGTCCAGGCTGCAGCTGGTAGACTTCCGTAAAAAGAGCCGAAGGTGGCCAAAATCTGCGAAGTCCAAGCCATTGGCTGGTAGACTTCTGCAAAAAGAGCCGAAGGTGGCCAAATTATACGGAGTCCAAGCCATTGGCTGGTAGACATCCGTAAAAAGAGTCCAAAGAGACCATTGCAAACTCCGAACCATTGGTTCGTCAGAGATCGCAAAAATAAGCCGAAGGTGGCTAAAGCAAAACAACATTTGAGCCATGAGCTTCGAATGTCTGTTAACATAGTCCAAAGTGACAAATTTTCTAAGACACTAAAGTGTCCTGAAAGTTATCTTAACTGATTTCTTTCATAAAACAAAGGTACTAAATTACCATTCTTCTGACTACAAATAGTCGAAGACATTTCATAAGATTTTAAAAGATCTTTAAATGACAGAGGGGCTCCGAACCCCCAAAAAATTGTACTCTGAAGTTTTTTCTTTGCGCATAACCATCTTTGAATACATTTCGAAGTTGCTTATACCCAAAGAGGGGCTAGTAAATATGGAGACAATTTTAAATCGGCATTCATTATTGAAATAAATGTGTTTACAGATTACACTATGAAAAATTGGTATCTATACCAAGAAGGAATCGGAGACCTCTTCGGTCCCGAGAGCTAGGGGTGGAACGACTAGTTCCAACATCGAAAGTTCTAAGAACTTTACGTTTAACTCTCTTCCTCCCCCTCGAAGCTCTAAAATCCTTCTGCTCTTGTTGAAGCTCAGCCCAAGTTCGAAGTCGTTCGGGGCTTCTTTCCCAGCTTCTAAGATCTTCATATCTTTTATTTCGAGCTTCATCTTCGTCTTCAGACCAAATAGTGTCTTCAGAAGACGAGGTGTTTGCGTCAACCTCTTTCTCTTCCTCTTTAATATAAGACAATACGTCTTTGATTACTTCGGGCGCAATTACGCCGGAGTCATCTCGAGGAATAAGAAATCGAGGACGCTTATAACTCTTTAGAAGTTTGAAGGTGTTCCATAATGAGCGAAGTTCATCGTTAAGGTCTAACACTTCGATGTCTTCCATAAGAGGCAAAGCCTAAAAATATGAAAAACAAGATTTTCATTGATAAATGTTTACAAGCATGAGTTTTACATAGTCAAAAAATCCTAAATAATTCCTAAACCTGCGGGTTCGGAGGAGGCTGACTGCTCGAAGCTTGGCTCCGAACTTGCTTCTGGCGTTGGCCTTCATCAATCCAAGCCTTGATCGCAGAACGACCTTCGGCTCTCCATGAGGTTTGAAAGGCTCGCCAGGCGGCAGTCACGCCTTCGGAAGGATTCAAAAGCCGCTCGTCGTCGAAGGTAATGGAGCCCTCTGCGCTCGGAGTGATTGTTCGGCCCAAATCCTCGTAGTAACGAAGTAGTCCGAGGGCAGACACTTGTCCGGAGAGTTCTCCATAACGAATGCCTGCCGTCTTCATTTGCTTCGCTGCTCCTTGGATCCTTTTTAACCGGCGCAGCAGAGTCACGTTATCATCCGAAGGAAGTGATCCAATAGTACCGAAGTACTCTAGAACACCTAGCATCTGTTCGATGACCTCCGTAGCCACCTTCTCCGACTTAAGCTTTTCTTCAATTAGTGCATCCTTGCTCGAAGTCGTTTCTGCCAAAACTCCGGAAATCCTAGCATTCTCCGTAGTTAAAATATTCTTCTGGTTTAGGAGTTGGCTAGCTTCCTCTTGGAGCCTTACAAGTTCGGACCCAGCACTAGCATGCTCCAACCACACCTTTTCAATTTCAGCCCGAAGCACGATTCTTTCTGCTTCGAGCTCCTTATTAGCAGCCTCCAAGCCCTGTCTGGCCCTACGCTCCGTTGAAATCATATTATCCATTTGAAGTACTCTAGCTTCGGAGAAAGATAAGTTGCGTTTAAGAGCTTCATTTTCTTCCCGAAGTTGAGCAATTTCATTCTCGCTTGATAAAGTTGCAGCGCGGGCCAAGACTGCTTGCTGAGAAAAGAAAAAACTAAAGTAAGAAATTATTCATGTATAATTTGCTTCTGGTTCGAAGATGTACTCTGAACCCAATATAATTCGCTAAAGATATTGGTTCGAAGGTGCTCCGTACCTGGTAGGCCGCTCGTTCCAAGGCAACGTTAAGCTCCGAACTCTTCGCCCTGCTTAATTTTGCTACCAACTCTGTCTCCCCGACTTCGCGACTCACTCGACCCAAAGGTTTGAGCAGAGTCCGAAGCCCAGTTGGCTCCAAAAAAGGAGTCAAAAGAGGGAGCATTGCCGAAGCCTTTTGGTCATCCCTACTTGACGAAGGTCCGGAGCGTTCTCCTGAGGTCCTTGGAACTTCGGAAGATGGCCCCCCCTCAGTTGATTCACTTTCATCTGTTGATTCAGACGAAGTTGATCCTTGAGCAGGGAGAGGCTCTATTTGTCTTTTACCCCTTCCAGGCCCCTGTTGAGCGACCTCCGGGTGCGGCTCAGAAGTTGTCGAAGGCCTTTGAATTGTGTCTTTGTGTTGTACTTCTTCCGAAGGGAGCTCTGCAAAAGCAAAGGTATTATACATTGTATAATCTTGCAGAAAATAATAAAAGAATTATGCGAAGTTTACCTTCGACATTCTGGGGGAGGTCGAGCACTGGACTGCTCGGAGGATCAAAGGTGAAGTCATCATCTGAATCCACAGTTAAAACTTCAGCTGCCGGAGTATCTCCGTGAGCAGTCCTCCCCTCATCCACAACTGAAGTTGTAGGAACTTCAACTTCATCTTCGCCCATAGGGGCTTCGATTTGCTCCTCTTGAGTATCCGGAGCTCTCACTTCTTCAATGTTAGCTTGAAGCTCCGGCATACCTGCAGTATCTTCAATGTGAATATTTTGTTGAGCTGCATCTTCATCAATCAATCTCACTAATAATATACCTTCATCTTCTTTAGAACCGGAGATTGAGGTTCTTGAGCTCGAAGGCGCAGGATTCGAAGGTGCGAGATTTTTTGGCTTCCGAGCCACCTTCTTCACCGGAGTCTTTGCGGAGCTCGAAGCTCCGGCTTCAGCCATCCTTTTCTTGGGTCCTTTCTCCAAAGGCACCCAGTCCATCAGAGGGGGCGGAGTCAACTCCAATATTCCCCATACTCTGTTAAACCTCTCCCAACTCCCGACCAATTTAACTCGCCATTCTTTTTCAGTCGGAGTTGGGGCACCCAAAACCTTCTCCGAAGCCCTTACAATTTGCTCTGAAGTAATAGGGGCTGAAGAAGCTAAAAAATAAATAATTCAAGTTAGTCTTTCTTCGAAGTAAATATGTACAATGCATGTTGGTTTCGAAGTTACCTGCAGGGCTCGAAGTCAAGTTAATCTTGCGGAGACCGCCTTCCGAATCATCCTCGAAGACGATAGGCCAGTTGGCCATCAGCGGAGAAATTTGCAAGGCGAGGAATTCTTCGGCTAAGTCCCGCATGCTTAACCTTCGGCTAATCTTCTGAAGCAAGTTAAGACGAGCTTCGAGCTGGCCTTCGTTGGGCTGCACTAAGGCTTCTTTTCGAAATTGAATTTCTTTAAGGGGCCCGGCCAGAGGACTGCTTGCTCCAACTTCGGCATAAAACCATCTTAGAACCCAATCAGTATACCATCTGGCATTGATGGCCTTAGCAGGAAACTGAAGGGCATACTCATCTCGAAGTCTAAAGTTGATAGAACCGAAGGATATCACCACTTTTTCACCTCCGGAGCCTACGAAGGTCTTCGGTTGGCAAGTTGCTCTGTGTAGTGCAGCGAAGATTTCTGCCCTCCCCTCACAACCTTCGGCTCTCAGCGCCCATTCGAAGATAGCTAATCTAGCTACTGCATTCGGAGATAATTGGGGGAGGGTTACATGGAACAGATCAAGTACCTCCGCCAGGAAATCCACTGCAGGGAGGCCCAAGCCAGCTTCGAAGAAGGCTTCGAATACCACTACTTCTCCGGGTCTTGGCGATGGAATCGATTCTTTGCCCGGCTTCCGGATCATAACTCCATTACTAATTTTTCCCCCTGCTGTGATTGCCAAAGACTCCCTCTTGCAGGTAGAAGGCCCCAACTCAAAAGATTGATCCAAATACTTTGTCGATGGAGGGCACAGACCTTGGTCATCGGCGATTTGGGGATTTCTCCCTCCTGCCGCCATGGATGCCGCCGTCGACGCTGCCGCCGCCGATGTTGCCGCCGCTGCTGCTGCAGCCGCCTGTTGCTGAGCCAAGACCGACGGAGGTGCAGATCCCTTAGTCTTCACCATTGCAGTCGTCGGATTGCTCTGAGGAAATGGGGGCTAGGGCTCAAGAACTCAAAGGGGTCGAAAAGTTTTGGATTGCGAGAATGCGGTGAAAAGGTAACTGGGTAACTTCTAGACCTCCTATTTATAGCCCAGACTTCGCTTTTTTACCGTTAATCCATGTCGTTTCATATCCTTGCCGTTACTTTTCCCCCGAAATTAACTTTTACTACAGTTTCCGTTAGAAACAGAAACTTAACGGCTATTTTCTCTAAGTCTAAAAGACTTTTGAACTTCTTGAGTCGGTTCTAAGATAGTTCGAAAAGCAATTACCTTAAGACTGATTCGAAGTTCATATCTTCTTGCATTTCGGAGATAAAATAAAAACCAATAACCCCTATGTTTGGTTATCTTTTCCTTCCGTATACTGCTCTCCTAACGTTACAGGTCAAACGGAGAAGCGTATTCGAGGGACTACTGTTGGGAGAAAATATCTCATCTTCGGGGTTATTGCCGAAGCAACATGAAGGCAGACAGCGGGTTCGAAGGTTCCCAGACGGTCATCTTCGAAGATACTCGGAACCCAGTTCGAAGTACGAAGTAGGCATTGGTTCGAAGTACATCTTCGAACTAAGGCTCTTCAAGATCTTTTCTGCCAGCTAAGATGGAAGACTTATCTTCTTTCTCATTAGATTAGTCTTTTACCATTTTAGCCCTATTAAGGGAACCGAATAGTTTCCACTATGTCGGTTGTAATAGAGGGGTAAATAGGTCTTTTCCTTAATGATTGGGCCTATAAATACCCCCCATTTCACCCTGTAATAGGGACCGAATACAAGTTATTCAATACACACATTCGAACTATTCTAAGTTATTATCCTTTCGGAGGCTTAGAACAGTTTGCTTCACAAACACTTCGTTTGTTAGTTTCTTTTTCACAGAAACCTGTTAGCGTAATCTTTTACGCCAACACGTTCGATCGGAGAACCCAAGGTAGAAGCTTTTGAAGAGAGTGGCCAAAGCCACGGAGGACAAAAAGAAAGCAGGGAATGATGCTACCACTTCACCCAAGGAAGAGCAACGACGATAGGTGGGGATGTCCGATTCTAGAAAATCGGCAAGAAAACGAGATTGGGCAAGGGGTGTTCCTCAATGACATCGGTCGTATAAACACTAAGCCAAAGTTGGAGGAACCACTAGGGGCCTCTAGGTCAGTTGATGACATTATTAGCAGATAGGTCGGCTGATACGATGTGAAGAAGACGGTAGGTCGCTCCAAGGATATAATGACCAAGTAGGATCCGCACATGGGCAGTGAGCTGTTCGGCTTGAAACCGAAGTTAGAAAGTTGGGGCTAGAGCCGGTATGCAGAAAATGAACTCTTCCAACTAGAGGTTCAGGAAGGCAATGTGTTCAACGGTATCTATGAGGCCGATTTTCTTGTTGTGCCTCACGATATATCGGCCCTAGCCATCAATTGGTGTGACGACAAGGCAATGGGATGGTTTGAAACAAATGGAGAAGGGGTTGGCTGGTGAGTCAATATCAAGACAAGTCAAAAAGAGGATGTCAAGCAAAGAGGGACTCATCGACCCGGGACCAAAAATTAAAGCATTCAAGACATTAGACAAGAAGTAACAGGATGTGGCTAGCATCAGCTCGTTTAGGTATGGCTCAGTAAGGGAAAGGCCGATGTAATGACCAATGTCAATATCATCCCAAAGGGGGCGGTAGGTGGCTAATACCCTAAGATACTAGTCACACCAGCCAAGGATAGGAGAAGGAAAATAATTGAAACCATAGCACCAATCGGAAGAGCGCATGAGAGAACATTTGAAGGGAATTCTATGAGTTTCAGCATTTATTAAATCAACGCGGTCCGGGTTGCCCAAAGGGCCCAGGAAGAAACTAGAAGGATGAGTGGCTATAGGAATTAGGATCTGATCTTGCTGGTTCAACAAAAGGGAAAGAAAAATATGTGGTAAGAAGCAGTGAAAGGAAAAAGAAAGGGCAGCGAAGAGTAAAAACTTGCCTCAAGAATCACATTAAGAGTGGCCATTCCGACCTCGCCAAGGTGCAGGTTTAATAGAAAGGAGATGAGGAACATAGTGAGGATTGTCATTATGGTTCATGGTTATGATGAGTTATTGACAGGGTGTTTGTTATGAGTCTGTCTCTAGATGTCTAGATATGTGTGTGTGTGTGTGTTTGTCTCATGTGTGCAGGCTTGAGTTACTCGTCAACTATCGATGGCAAGGGATCAGGGTTAGACGGGGAGTCTAATGCCAGATGGTCGAGGGTGTTAGTCGAAGTTGAGAGTGGACTCAGATGTACGCATGGAGATCGAGCAGGACGTGAGATGAAGTTTGATCAAGACAAAGCGTTGGTTGAGTCAGCGAAAGGGAAGCTAGTTCAAGTGACAAGGTGGCTCGAGGGATCGAGAGCGGGAGAGACTTGCTGGCAGTCGAGTTCGTGGACTGACGACGGTCGTCGACGATCAGGGAAGGCTTTGTTGGTTTTTGCTGAAAATCATCGAATCACTAAATGTTTTAAATTCAATAAATAGGAGTTTAGTTTTATTTGAGTATTTCAGTCTAATAGTGTAAACTTTTGGTATATTTTTAGAATTGTCAAGTTCTGAAAATATATTAAGAGATTGAGTCTAGTTGTATTTTTAAGTCAAATAGGGGTAATTTTTAGGATGTGTTATTCTGAAATTGCCTAAGGGTCTTTTTGTAAAAGGGTCTTCTACAATGTGCCTACTTAAGGGTTCTTATCCCTAGGTTTAGCTGAACATTGAATGAGTTGTGGAATCAAACGAAACACACCAGATTTTCTTCACGGGTGATTTTTCCTTACCCGCTATAGTGTAATCGGGAACTGTAGCCCATCAATTTTCGAGCTGCTGTTTCTATGCTAGATTGATTCTAGTTCATCTGTTTTTGCGCTGGAACTCCCTGGAGAACCTGATCAGTCACTGCTGGAATCAAATCTAAGGATGAACAACTGTCTACAAGTGAGTTTCTATGCATCTATACTTAGTTTTCTTTGCTGAAGTAAGTGATTGCTGGTTATTGAGTAAATCTGAAGGCAAAGTATGGTTTAGTGCTTTTTACTGAATTAGTTTTATGAGGTGATGAAATTTTTTGGCAAACTCGGTATGATCTGTTATCTTTTTTCTTAGTTGATTAATCTGTGTTCTTTCTTGCTGTGTAAATATGATCTGATGTCTGCTTTGTAATAGTACTGGTTCATGTTTGTTGTATCGATCTGAGTTGAAACAAAATACTGCTCTTCTTTTTTTACAACTTGTTTAAAAATTTTGGTTCATCTTCTTCATATTCAGAGTTGAGGCTAGTTACTTATGTCAGATTTGTGAAGAGTTGAGTGCCTTTTGTCATTTCTACACTTTACTGATTTGAATCAAATTATGTGAGAGATTCTGTATTGAAGAAGACTGATAATTCTTGAGGTTTGAATATCACATAGAAACATCATTTTTCCTTCTAGCTGTCATGAACTATTACACTCTTTTTCTCTTCAACAAGGTTCAGCTGTTGTGCTCAAATATTTCTGAAGATTTGATTTCAGACAATCTACAGTGTGTTCAAAACAGATCTAGTTCATATTGTCTACATTGAGAAGGGTCTTTAGTTTTTGACTGAAAAATCTGTTGAAAGGTTGATATGATTTCTGTTATATCTGAAGAGTACAAATCAGAGTCATTGATCCTTTTCTGAACTGAGTTGCTGAAATTGATTTTGTGTGTACCAAATTTTCTGAAATCTGTGGTTTGATGATCAGCTATAGTTCTTCAGATATTTTCATGATCTTGAGTTGAAGCTGATCTTTGTCATTTGATATTCAGACCTAACATTGCATTTTTGTGAACCATCTTCATTCAAGAATCTGGGAAGCTGCAGTAGAATACAATTTTCAGATTAATACTATTTTTCATCAATTTTTCAGGAAAAGTTGTGTTATAATGTTCTAACTGTTTTGCTACAACTCAAAGGGTTTGATGTTACAGTTTTTCACTGAAAGTTGAGGATTATATCCAGTTCTAAATATCCTGATAATTTTTCACTTTATTTTGCTGTTTTTAATCTCAAAACTCTCCCTAAACAGAACTGACCTCAGATTGTTTTTCAGCTGTTTTGGAGTGGAGTTCAATTAAACTTCAGACTAAACAATTGTTTGAATTTAATCTGTTTTATACTTATAATTATCTTGTGTCATTCCAAAACACTTTTAAATTGATTAATCTTGCAAGAACAGATATCCTTGAGTTGGGTTTGATTTCTTGAGTATGCTTTTTGAATTGATGAGATTAAATCAATACATTATGAAATTTCTGTTTATAGCCTAATCTAGTGTTGTGCAAACATTTATCTGTCTGCTGAAGTGATTCTGTGATACTGTTCATCATCTTGAGGATTTTAGTAGCTGTATTTTCAATTGAGTCTGTTTGAATCTGTTCAAATTGAAATTTGGCATACTGAATTGAATCTGCTAGTACTGTTCATCATCCAGGAAGTTTCAGAAATAGGAAATCAACACTAAATGCTATAGTTTGTTTATGGTTGTTGTGATTGAATACTGAACATCTGCAATTGATCAAAATTATGTTTTTGCTGAATCAACCCTGGATTTTTAAAAAAGAGTACGGTCTGAATTGGATTCTCATTCAGAGGTCTAATTTAACAGAATTTGTCTCCAACAATTCTGATCTAGTATTGTTTTGAATGATTTGATCAAGTTATCCTTGCTGAATTTTGTTTCAAAGTGATAAGTGATTCTATCACAAATGTTTCTGAATTTCTGAATGTTGTCGGACTTTCAATAGTCGAAGTAGTCCTGTCGACAAATCATTTGTCGAAATTTACACTGTATTTTGGAGTACCAGTTGCCGACAGAACAGTTCAACTGACCAAACTCCGAACTAAGATGAACTGTGATTTTCAAACAAGTGCTCAAATTTTAGAGGAGCATTGGGTGATTTGAGTAGGCCATCTGATTCACAAGAATTTGTCGAGGCGCCTATTCATCCCCCCTCTAGTCGCCATTCTGATCCCACAATTGGCATCAGAGCCGGTTAGATCACCAGTTGACCTTAACCGGTTTGTGATCCTTGTGGTGACATGGACAAGAACTCTAAGATTCCGATGTTCGATGGTCGAGACTACGCTTATTGGAAAGTGTGCATGGAGGCTTATTTACTGAGCCAAGGAAGTGCAATTTGGGACATTGTTGATTCCTAGTATGTGATCCTTGAAACTCACACTTCAAAAACTGAGAAGTCACAGTACGATTGTAATAGCAAGGCTAGAAACATACTGTTCATCAGTCTGAGTCGCATAGAGTTTGATAGGGTCCAGCACGTTAGAACTGTACGTGAGATCTGGACGACTTTGAGAACATTTCATGAGGGCACTTCTCAGATTAAGGCTAGGAGGCAAAGCAATTATAATCAAGTATACCAAATGTTTGTGCAAAACCCCGACGAATCTGTAGATGCCATGTTTGCACGTTTTGATGGAATTGTTTGTAACTTGCGCTCCACTGGGATGCTAGCTTACTCGGATCATGACAGGGCGATCAAACTTCTCTATGCTCTTGATCGTAGCATATGGGAAGTAAAGATCTCAAGCATTGAAGAGTCTGTGAGCTTTGACACTTTGACTTGCGATGAACTTTTTAGTAAGCTTAAGTCCACCGAGATCGCTATGGCATCTCGTTCTAGAATTGGAAACTCTTTGCCACAATCCATGGCACTAGTTTCTAGTTCTAGCAGTGGCACCTCATCTGGAGGTAGTTTGTCTAGAGTTTGTGCTTTGTTTGGGGGTTTTGCCTTGTCTTCTTTGGTCTCTATCACAAAAGAACAAGTGGAGACATTGGACGATGAAGATCTTGCTCTTATAGTAAAAAAGTTCACTAGATTCTACAATGATAGAAGAGATCAAAGAAGAGGAGGCTCTCGAGGGTGTTTTGAGTGCAGTGATCTTAATCATATTAAAGAAAATTGCCCAAAACTGAAAGCAAAGAATGAACATGAACACAAATACCAGAAAAGAGACAAAAAACCCTTCTTCAAAGGCAAAAGAGGAAAGGTGGCAAAAAGAATGGCTAGAGCTTTCGTGGCTGCACTTAGTGGCATCGACAACACCTCGAGTGAAGAACCAAGCTCTGATGAAGAAGAACCAGGCAAGAGTGAAGAAAAGAAGGAAAAGATGAAGGACTTGAACGGCCTTTGCTTCATGGCCAATGATAAGCACAACAGCGATGAGCTTGACTCATCTGAGGTTAGTTTGTCCCTTGACTAGTTACTTGTTCAAAACAATGAATTACATGATGCTATAATTTCACAAGATAGACTTCTTAAACTTGCTGCTAAAGAACGAAAGGAACTAAAACATAAAATTGAATCTCTTTCTACTGAACTAGCTGTGTTGAAGTCTAAGTCTGAAATTGTTGAATGTGAGTCATATCTTGTTGTTATGGATGAACTTGCTCAGTTGCGTCTGATTCATGCACAAAACCTTGAAAAACATGAAATGTTCAGAAGCAACTCTTGGAGGTGGATTCTAGTCCTTGTGTCATCAATGAATGCTTGAATTCTTCTTTACTTGTTGAAAGTATTAATCTAAGAGATAAGCATATTGATGAGCTTAAGGCTAAATTGGAGAGTGCTGAGTGTTCTAAGGATGTGCAGCCATCATGTTCCACCTACATCATCCTGAAGGACCAACTCAACTTCGCTAGAGAGCAAGTAGAAAAACTTAAGTGTGAGAATGATTACCTTCTTTCCATGGTAGACAAATGCACTGAAGGGAAGGGCAAAATGGATTTGTTTTTGGATAAAACAAAAATGTGTGCTGACAGGGCAGGGTTAGCTCTTGGGTTAGGTTATGAGAGAACTTCATCAAATACCCCAAGCTAAACTATGTTCACTCTACCTACTACCCTTAAGAAAGAGAGAGCCCAGTTAGACACACCACAGAAAGCCGAAAATCCTACCCAACCTAAAAAGATAATCATTCCACCACTCAAGACCGACTCCAAGCAAAAATCTAGAAAAACTGTGAGGTTTGCACCAGAAACCTATAAACCTACACACAAGAAAGTCTTTCATTGTTCTTATTGTCATCGTGTAGGTCATTTGATTGGTTTTTTCTATAGACGTATGAAAGATGAACGTCATGCTCATGGTTTAAACTTTCATGGTTATTCTTCATTTGATTTGCATGATTATGGTTATCATACTTACTCTGATTATGAGGTTCCACATAGTTATATGAGTGGCTATGCCCATCGTGGTTTATATCATGCTTCGTATGATGATAGATCACATAGGTGTTTTGGTCCAAATCATTTTAGGAGACCTCAACACTTTGTAAGAAGACCTCATGTTCAGTATGACTCTCATCCTACACAGTCTCTTTCTTCACCTACCACTCGAGTAGTTCAGTGCTTGATACCTAGGCATCTTATTTCTAAACCCTGCACTGAGTACTCGAGATCTTCCGTCTCTACTTAGGAGAGGCATGGAAGGCTGGAGGACAAGTGGATCATAGATTTTGGGTGTTCGCGCCACATGACCGGAAAGTCTTCATGGTTCTCTAGCTTCACCTTAGCCAAGCATCGAGAAAGCATCACGTTTGGAAACAATCGCAAAAGTAGAGTGAAAGGCCAATGTATGATCAAAATTAATGAAAATTTCACTCTCACTAGTGTTGCTTTGGTTGAGGACTTAGGGTACAATTTACTTTATGTCTCTCAATTGCTTGATGAGGGCTTTGAGGTTCATTTTAGTCGTGATACCTCTTATGTGCTTGATTCTTCTAGTGCTTTCATTTGAAAAATCTTGAGAGTAGGGAGAGTTTTTGGAGCTGATTTCTCTGAGTCATTTGGATCTTCTCATTGCCTTTTAGCTAAACCTTCTTCTGAGCTTTGGATGTGGCATAGGAGACTTGGGCACATGAGCTTTGATCTTCTTGCGAGATTGAGTGCCCTAGGACTCATCTGAGGATTGCCCAAGCTAAAATTTAAGAAGAACCTGATTTGTGCTCCATGTCATCTTAGAAAAATGGTTGCTGCCTCGCATTCCCCCATAAACATGGTAATGACTGAGCGACCTGGTGAGCTTCTTCGCATGGATACTATTGGTCCATCCCGAGTTAGCTCATTAGGCAGAAAATGGTACGTACTTGTTGTTGTTGACGACTACTCTCGTTACTCTTGAGTTTTCTTTCTTGTAAGAAAGGATGAAGTGTTCATACACTTTTGGAGCTTAGTGTTGAGGTTATTCAATGAACTCCCCGGTGCAATGAAAGCAATTTGAAGCGACAACGACACCAAGTTCAAGAATAGCTGTTTTGTAGAATTTTGCCTTGAACATGGAATTGAGAAACCATGTTGAAGAATATGGTTTTAATACTCTAGATGTGATGAGTGATTGTCAACGGAAGTCAAAGAAGAAGAGAAATGAAGACCTGCCGAGTCTGAGGCGCATGTGACTCAGGTACACGGGCAGCAAGCGACAGCCAGGCAGAGGAGTCGCGGAGTCGGGCTGGCCTAATCTGGGTACATGGCTAGGAGCGGCAGATGATCCACTGGTCTGTTGACTGGGTTTGACTCAGGTACACGGGCGGCGAGCGATTGCCGGGCTGAGGAAGCTGCGGGGTCGGGTCGGCCTAATCTAGGTACCCGGTGTGAAGACGGTGGACACTTTGTCAATTTCGGCGCAAAACTGACAACCTATGATTATTTTGTTTTTAGGATATTAATATTTAGTTTTTAGGTTTAGAACATTTTTATTTGAGTCAGGTGATTTTTCTAAGAATATTTTAGTAATTTTCGGAATTTATTTTAGAGTCAGTGTTAATTTACCCTAGGGGTAAATTAGTCTTTTCATGTATTAGGAGTCGTCTATAAATAGGCCCCTATCCCCCCTGGGATAGATGACTGTTTTTTCACGGAGATTATTTTCGGTCCACCGCAAATCTTTCATCTACAATTTTTTTTCTCCGGATTCGATCTGCATCACCGCCTACCCGCTGGTGCAAACGTAGCGCAGGTCTTCGCGCACGCCGGCCAAGGCGCACACCGTGCTGCTGACATCCGCTGCAGGCCCCCGACGCATTGCCTTGCGAAATTGTTTTTTCCGCTGCACACGGCGGTAGCCGCCCGGCGCAGGACTTTTCTTCACGCACTGCTGTCCACGCGCGTGCTCTGGTGCAAAAGCCAAAGTACTGCTGCATGCGGCAGTGCAGGAAATTGCAGGTGGCAGCCTGATCCTTTTCGCGAGCTTGTGTCAGGCGGCGCTGTGGACGGCAGTGAAAAGCAGTTGGCTGCGGGACCCACGGCGGCGCACGGCTGAGTACGGCCAGATCCTTTGCGCACGGCGACGTCAGACGAGATGCAGGTTGGTTATTTATCTCCTAATTTCTTGTTAGAATAAATTTGTTAGTTATCTATTTTAATTAGGCTGAAATTAATAAATTCGTAGTAAATTTTTATCTGTTAAATTTTTATCTTGTATTATTTATTTAAATATATATGTTTAATCTGCTCATATAAAAAGAAAAGAAAAAATTATTATTCGTAGTCATATATTTTCGGTTTATTTCTGAATTAATTTTTAATGGTCCATATCTTATTCATTTGATTAGTATTTTATTCCTAGACTGAAATATAAATATTTCATGATTTTTTCTAGGTGTTTGTATTTACTGCAGTATTTTTATTTAGATTATTTTTAATATCATTTTAATTAGGACACTGGTCATTTTTAAGCTAGACAACTTTAATTTCTGAAATTTGCTTTGCAAATATTATTTGTCTAGTTAAGTTCATTTGGGTGTTGGGATTAAAATATAGTTTAGCAAGAAATTTTTAGGCACCCATTCACCCCCTCTGGTCGCTACTTTCGGTCCTACAAGTGGTATCAGAGCGAGGTTAGGTTTTTTCTAATATCTTAACCGATTCTAAACCTAGGTAGTGACCATGACGTCTTCTGGTAAAATTCCGTCCCTAGAAGCTTTTGGCTACATTTATTGGAAGACTCGCATGCGAGCATACCTTATGAGCCAGAGCTCGGAAATAAGGGAGATTTGTGTTCACCCTACTTTCACCATAAGGACTATTGTTGCGGATACTGCTGCAGATGTAGTTATACAGCATCAAAATAATAGTAAAGTGGTGAACATTTTATTTTCTGGTCTAGGTCCTAGTGAGTTTGAGCGTGTTAGCCATCTCACCACTGCTCGAGAGATCTGGGCTACCCTGCAGGCACACCATGAGGGGACAGCTCAGGTCAAGGCTAGGCTCTACCAGACCTACCGGCGTGAGTATGAAAATTTCTCACAGAAGCCGGGTGAGACTGTTTAGGCTTTGGTTGGTCATTTTCAATCGATCATTAACAAGCTTCGCGTTAACAAGGCCGAGGGTGATCAACTGGTCTCGGATCATGAACAGACGCTTAAGGTACTCCATACCTTGGACCCTAAGATCTAGGAGATCAAGGTCTCTTCTATTGTTGAGAGCACGTCTTATGATACCTTGACCATCACAGAGATTTTTAGTAAGCTCAAGACCTCAGAGGTCGATATCCAGTTGAGATCAAATCTCACTGGTTCTGGCTCAAAGACTCTGGCGCTTGCGACACCGCCTGCTGATCCTAATGCCATGAGTTGTACTGCTTTTTCCTTGATGTCTATCTCCGAGGAACAATTTGATACTCTAGGAGATGATGATCTGTGCTTGTTTAACAACCGGGTGCGACGTGTCTATGATAAGCGAATGTTTAAGAGACACGACACAAAATCCGGATGCTTTGAGTGTGGTGATACAGGTCATTTCATTGCCGACTGCCCCAAGCGGAAGAATTACAAGAAGGGAACCGGCGACAACTCCTACGACGCCGACAAATACGACAACTCCACGAAGGGCAAGCCCAAGACAAGATTCTTTCGAAAGGCTTTGAAGGACTACAGGCGTGAGAACAAGAAGTGAGACAAGGCTTTCTTCGCCGAGATGGAGAAAAGCTAATCCAAGAGATCCTCGTCTTCCTCCTCATCTTCGAGTTCAAGTGATGAAGAGATTGTGATTAGGAAAGGGAAGGACAGGGACAATCTGGAGGGCCTTTGTTTCATGGCCTTCGGGGACAAGCCGAAGAGACGCTCCCGTGACAGCCGAAGACCCCACAAGAGCTTCTGCTCAATGGCTCTTGGGGAGAAGAAAGAAAAGACTCCTCCGACTACTCCGACGACGACGATGAGAAGGTATCATCCTATGAACAAGAAGTTGTTAATTTACTAGAACAAAACCGTCAGGAGTTGAAGTATAGGGAGAAACTACTTAGAGGGGCTAAGAAGAGGATAGATGAGCTTGAGAGTGAGCTTGTCACGGCGAATGGCAAGATTGAGAGTCTGTCTTCTTCCCCTTGCTTGGGTGATAGTGGTGAGTGCCCTAACTATGAGGGGTTGTTGTGTGACCTGACGACTCTTAAGTCCAAGTACACATGAGAGTAGATGAGAGAGACTCATTGGCCACTGAGCTAGAGAGCGCTCAGCAGGAGCTAAAAGATGCTCATGCCACTGTCGTCGCACATTGTGTAGACTGCCCATCCCATTAAGCTAGTATAGCTGAGCTGAGAGCCAAGAGTGATGAGCAGTTGAGCGAGTTAGCTGGAGTGAGAGCTGAGTTGGAGCAGACTAAGCTAGAGCTTGAGACCTTGTCAGTTCCACCCACTGTTTGTGAGAACTGCTTGTCCATTAGGATGGAGTTGATCAAGCTAAAAGCTGAGAAGTCTGTCGAAGTTGAAAAAGAGTGTGAGATCTGCTTGTCTTAGGTGGAGGTGTTAGCTTCTTTGAGAGAGGAGCTAGCTGATGTTTAGAATGAGAACTTTTACCTTCGTTAGATCCTGAGTTGGATTAGTGCCAAAGAGCCACAGCTCGGCATGATGATCCAGCAGTTCAAGAGACAGGATGGGTTTGGGGTAGGTTACACATATACTAAGGCTGATTTTGAGAGCGTCATTAGCCGTGCAGTGGAGTGTAGTAAGATGACTCCCGAACAGAGATATCCCAAGACTCACTCCACTGAGTCCTTTAAGGATAGTCAGCCCAAGGATGGAGTGATCCAAGAACAACCTAAAGCTCCACCTAAGAAGCAGATCTGGGTTCCAAAGCCTAAAACTCTCCACACTTCTCTTGATTCTTTACCTGGACCCTCTCACACCAAAGATGCTACATCCAACACCACCAAGCCTTAGAATCTCAAGCCTCAACCACAAACCAAGAAGCCTACCTATCACTGTGAGTTTTGTTAGAGAGACGGGCATCTTGAGGAGTTTTGATTTAGGAGGAAGCGAGTTGAGCGAGAAGAGAGAGCTCGAGGTGGGCATGAGCAGTTCTACCAACAAGGCGGTAGACAGAGAGTTCCTCGACGTAGATAGAGGCTAGAGGCCAGACCACGTCGTGTAGGTGGTGGTAGAGGAGACGGTTTTCATGACCATGCTCTGGAGGGTGGTTTTCATTCTGGCACAGTTCCAGATCATTATGGATATGGTTTTGGACCTCGTGACCGTGATTTTAGGAAGAACAGAGGACCGAGCTTTGAGCCGCATTTTGGTCCTGACTCATATGATTCCTTATGCTTTCCTACTTACGAGTAGATGGCTCGACACTGCTTTAGTACTTTTGCTAGACCTGGTGGTCGACCATTTGCTCCCACTCATGATCATTGATCTTACAGGATCGAGGACAGGAGGACGTATGGATCATGGATTTAGGTTGTTCTCGCCACATGACGGGACACCGCAGATGGTTCTCCAGCCTCACTCCCCCGAGCTCCAAGGAATACATCACTTTCGGGAACAGTGGTCAAGGGAAGGTACAAGGTATCGGGTCGATTCATATTTCTGATTATTTCTCTTTGAAGAATGTTGCTTTAGTTGGAAATCTAAACTTTAATCTAATTTCTGTTTCACAATTTCTTGAGGATGGTTTAGAAGTGCGCTTTAAGAAGGGCATGTCTTCTGTTGTTGATTCTAGAGGATCTTTAGTTTGCTGGATCTTACCTTTTGGTAAGTATTTCGTATTGATTTCTCTAGTTCTTCTGGCCCTTCTCGCTGTCTGATGGCCGGATCCTCCTCTGAGCTATGGACGTGGCATAGAAGGTTAGGCCATTTGAGCTTTGATCTACTTGTTAGATTAAGTTCTATGGATCTTATCCGAGGATTGCCTAAGCTTAAGATGGAGAAGGATCTAGTGTGTCATCCCTGTCGTCATGGGAAAATGGTTGCCGCTTCTCATGCACCTGTGACTCAGGTGATGACTTCGTACCCGGGAGAGATGTTGCACATGGACACAGTAGGTCCAGCTCGAGTACGCTCAGTCGGTGGGAAGTGGTACGCCCTTGTGATAGTTGACGATTTTTCTCGATTTTCGTGGTTTTACTTTCTAGAGTCTAAGGATGAGACTTTTCAATATGTTCATGACCTGATTTTGAAGCTGAAGAACAAGAATAATGGTCTGATGCAAGCAATTCGTTCAGACAATGGATCTGAGTTTAAGAACTCTCAGTTCGTCAACTTCTATAGTGAACAGGGTCTTGATCATTAGTTCTCTGCTCCTTACACTCCCTCAAAGAACGGCGTTGTGGAGCGAAAGAATCGCACGCTTGTCAAGATGGCCAGGACAATGCTTGATGAGCATAGGACTCCTAGGCGTTTTTGGCTGAAGCTATGAACACAACTTGCTATCTTGCCAACCGCATTTTTCTTAGAGCTTACTTAGGTAAGACGTCATATGAGTTTCGTTTTGGTATACAGCCCAAGGTGAGTCACTTGCGAGCTTTTGGATGCAAGTGCTTTGTGCTCAAGAAGGGAGGGCATTTTGACAAGTTTGAGTCTCGTTGTTGGGATGGAATCTTTCTTGGATATGCTTTGCATTCACGATGCTTTCATGTTTGGAACCTAGACTCCCAGATGCTTGTCGAGACTTGTGAGGTTTCCTTTGATGAGTTTTTGCCCTCGCCGACTCCTTATTTTGATCTTTCTGGAGATGATGAACTTGGAGAGTCCATCTTCGAGGAAGATGATGACCCTTCTGCTGATGACGACGGTGGGCCCTCTGTACTGCCTGCAGACCCCACACCTTTTGAGACTTCGACTGAGAATGAGGATGGACATCTAATTACTCCTTCTAATTCGATCGAGCCTCCTCAGCCGAGTCCGGAGGTGCTAGGTGTTGACTCCAGTGAGATGACTTCTCAGCCGAGTCTAGAGGAGCCAGTTGCTGACTCTGGTGAGGTGACTTCAGATCACCTAGTATCCCGAGCAGTTCAGCGTGATCACCCTTCAGAGCTCATCATAGGTGATGTTACTGAGAGATCCATACGTTCCTCAGCTGGTTCACTTGATATGTTTGCTGAGTCTGCTTTTGTTGCTAGTTTTGAGCCCCGAGACATTTCTCATGCTCTTTCCGATTCAAATTGGATAAACACCATGCAAGAAGAGCTTGAAAATTTTGTTCGCAATCGGGTTTGGACACTAGTTGAGCTGCCACCTGGATGCAACACCATAGGCACCAAGTGGGTGTTTAAGAACAAACAAGGAGAAGATGGTGTTGTGGTGCGCAACAAAGCTCGATTAGTGGCACATGGTTTTTGTCAAAAAGAAGGCATTGATTTTGAAGAGACCTTCACCCCTGTTGCTAGCCTTGAGTCCATTCGTATTCTTTTGGCCTTTGCTGCTTCTAAAGGTTTTAAGCTTCATCAAATGGATGTCAAGAGTGCTTTTCTAAATGGGTATATAGAGGAGGAGGTCTATGTTAAGCAACCCCCCAGTTTCGAGAACCCTAAATTTCCACGACATGTTTACAAGTTGCAAAAGGCTTTATACGGTCTGAAGAAGGCCCCCAGGGTGTGGTATGATCGCCTGAAGCAGTTCTTGTTGCAGAATGGTTTTGTGATGGGTTATGTGGACAAGACTCTTTTCTTGCTTAGAGATGGCGCAGACTTATTGGTTGCTCAGATTTATGTGGATGACATTATTTTTGGTGGTTCTACTAATGAGCTTGTTTCCAAGTTTTCTGAGAAGATGCATAGCGAGTTTGAGATGAGTCTCATGGAAGAACTCAAGTACTTTTTAGGGCTCTAGATCAAGCAGACTAAGGACGGCATTTTCATCCACCAGGGTAAGTATACACGAGATATGCTAAAGAAATTTGACTTTGGTGGAGAGCTAAAGCCACAAATGATCCCAATGGGTACATCTGGAGGTCTGGACAAGGACGAGGACGGCGTCAAGGTAAATGAGAGAGAGAGTATCGAGGGATGATCGGATCGCTGCTATACTTGACTGCGATGAGACCGGATATTCGGTTTGTCGTGGGTGTGTGCGTGCATTTTCAGTCTTCACCATGCGCATCTCACCGGTATGCTGTGAAGCGTATTTTTAGGTATCTTACTTATGCTCCTAATTTTGGTCTTTATTATTCTGCATCATCGTCCCTTGATTTATCTGGTATTTCGGACGCTGATTTTGGTGGGTGTTGGCTGGATCGTAAGTCGACTTCCAGTACTTGCCAGCTTCTTGGTTCTTCACTTGTTTCATGGTCTTCTCGAAAACAATCTGGAGTTGCGCTTTCTACTACTGAGGCTGAGTATGTAGCTACTGCTAGCTGCTGTTCTTAGTTGGTTTGGATGATTTCTAGTTTGCGGGATTTTGGGTTGTTCTTTCCTTCGCGAGTTCCCTTGTTTTTTGATAGCACCAGTGCAATTAGTCTAGGTAAAAATCCATGTCTTCATTCAAAAACCAAACATATTGATGTGTGCTTTCACTTTCTGAGGGATAAATATGAGAAAGGGGTCATCGATCTTATACATGTTGATACCCATCAGCAGTTGGCTGATATTTTTACTAAACACCTAGATCAGTCTACTTTTGAGCGTTTACGAGGGGATTTGGGAGTTGTGTATCCTTTTTAGGATACTTTGAGTCAATTTTTTCTTTTCCTCTTTATTTTTATTGAGTCTTTTTGTGTGTTTTCATATCATGCATAATCATCAATCACATTTTGAGCTTGCTTCTGTTATATGATTAATCTACTTTACTTTCTCCAGCTAGTATATCTTTTTGATTACTTGTCGATGATCATGTTCTGTTTCAGTTCACATGATATATCTGATATTTGTCATATGCATGTCTTTTATATTTTAAAATTGAAAAATGATCACCATTGCTTCTGGTAACTAGCATGTGTAGGCTGAATGCGCTCGCTATCTTTTACATGCCTTGTAGCTAGATCCTTACTTAGATGTAGATATGCAACTTGGACATTTATATGCTTTAAATATGAAAATGTGTTATGAAAATGATAAAAAATTTAGAAAAATGAAAAATTTATGCATTTTTATTAGAAAATATCCAGGTGGATTTGCTTTGCCGCATTGCATTGTTCTGGACTGTTTACCATAGCACTTTGGTATGAACTAGGACGATGTAATGTATGCCAAGACCAATGCCTTAAGCTTCTGATGGTCCAGTTCTGGCCTAGGCTTGACTGGGTCGGTTAGCATAAGGTTTGACATGCAAATAACCCCTGGCATAAACGAAAAAATAAAAAGAAAAAAGAAAAAGTCTGAAAAATTTAAAAAGATGACATGTTTATTGAAGCACTTTGATTTGGACAATGCTTATCTTGGTAGATATCAGTTAGCTTTTGCATCTCATGCTTTACTCTGCTTGTCAACTAGAAAATGTGGTGATGTTTTTGTTTGCGAAAATAAAAAATGCGTGCTAATGACTCTCTTTTTGATATTATCTTCTGCACTGATCATGTCATGTATCTTAGACAGTATATCTTTTGCTATACCTGTTAGATGTTGTAATAGCAGTCAATCATATCTAAGAAGCATGCTTTTCACACTCCACCTGCACCCCACCTGCATTCATGGCATATTTTGAGGGGGAGCTGCATTTCAGGGGGAGTTTATGTCTGTCTTTTTAGAGTGCATTTAGTCTCACTTGATGAGTCCAATTGTCAACAAGGGGGAGAATTTTGGAGTTTAGGGAATATTTTTTA
Organism: Zizania palustris; assembly: GCA_019279435.1. Lineage (NCBI taxonomy): Eukaryota > Viridiplantae > Streptophyta > Magnoliopsida > Poales > Poaceae > Zizania > Zizania palustris. Next base: position 29,158,477 of record JAAALK010000286.1, read on the forward strand.
GTTTTCTCTCGGATTTATTACAGGGGGAGTTCCTTGTTGTTAATTCTGAGATGTGCACTTGTTTTTGAGTCTTTATTTTTGGTTAACCATAACGACCATTTTCTTGCTTCTGTTTGGCTTTTGGTCATTAGGGTTAAACTTTTAATTTTTCTTTCTTCTGTATCCACATGTTTTTGTACGTTCTAAAGATGAGCTGAAGAGGGTGTTGACAATGCACTCATCAAGGGGGAGATTGAGAAACCATGTTGAAGAATATGGTTTTAATTCTCTAGATGTGATGAGTGATTGTCAACGGAAGTCAAAGAAGAAGAGAAATGAAGACCTACCGAGTCTGAGGCGCGTGTGACTCAGGTACACGGGCTGCAAGCGACAGCAGGGCAGAGGAGCCACGAAGTCGGGCTGGCCCAATCCGGGTACATGGCTAGGAGCGGCAGATGATCCACTGGTCTATTGACTGGGTTTGACTCAGGTACACGGGTGGCAAGCGATTGCTGGGCTGAGGAAGCTGCGGGGTCGGGTCGGCCTAATCCGGGTACCCGGTGCGAAGACGGTGGACGCTTTGTCAGTTTCGGCGCGAAACTGACAACCTATGATTATTTTGTTTTTAGGATATTAATATTTAGTTTTTAAGTTTAGAATATTTTTATTTGAGTGAGGTGATTTTTCTAAGAATATTTTAGTAATTTTCGGAATTTATTTTAGATTCAGTGTTAATTTACCCTATGAGTAAATTAGTCTTTTCATGTATTAGGAGTCACCTATAAATAGGCCCATATCGCCTCTGGCATAGATGACTGTTTTTTCCTAGAGATTATTTTCAGTCCACCGCAAATCTTTCATCTACAATTTTTTTCTCCTGATCCGATCTGCATCGCCGCCTACCCGCCGGTGCAAACGTAGCGTAGGTCTTCGCGCATGCTGGCCAAGCAGCGTCTTTGCGCACGCCGGCCAAGGCGCACACCGTGCTGCTGACATCCGCTGCAGGGCCCCCGACGCATTGCCGTGCAAAATTGTTTTTTCCACTGCGCACGGCGGCAGCCGCACGGCGCAGGACTTTTCTTCGCGCACTGCTGTCCACGCGTGTGCTCTGGTGCAAAAGCCAAAGTAATGCTGCATGCGGTAGTGCAGGAAATTGCAGGCGGCAGCCTGATCCTTTTTGCCAGCCATCCAACGACAACACGGCAAGGCACTGCGCATGCGAGCTTATGTCAGGCGGCGCTGTGGACGGTAGTGAAAAGCAGTTGGCTGTGGGACCCACGGCGGCGCACGGCTGAGTACGACCAGATCCTTTGCGCACGGCGACGTCAGACGAGATGCAGGTTGGTTATTTATCTCCTAATTTCTTGTTAGAATAAATTTGTTAGTTATCTATTTTAATTAGCTTGAAATTAATAAATTCGTAGTAAATTTTTATCTATTAAATTTTTATCTCGTATTAGTTATTTAAATATATCTGTTTAATCTCCTCATATAAAATGAAAAGAAAAATTTATTAGTCGCAGTCATATATTTTGGTTTATTTCTGAATTAATTTTTAATGGTCCATATCTTATTCATTTGATTAGTATTTTATTCTTAGACTGAAATATAAATATTTCGTGATTTTTTCTAGGTGTTTGTATTTACTGCAGTATTTTTATTTAGATTATTTTTAATATCATTTTAATTAGGACACCGGTCATTTTTAAGCTAGACAACTTTAATTTCTGAAATTTGCTTTGCAAATATTATTTGTCTAGTTAAGTTCATTTGGGTGTTGGGATTAAAATATAGTTTAGCAAGAAATTTTTAGGTGCCCATTCACCCCCTTCTGGTCGCTACTTTCGGTCCTACAGGAATTGAATATCAGTTTTCTGCACCTAGAGTCCCTCAACAAAATACTGTGGTTGAGAGGAAAAATCGCACACTCGTGGAGATGGCTAGGACGATGCTCAATGAGCATAGGACTCCTAGAAAATTTTAGGCTAAAGCCATGAGTACAGCTTGCTACATCTCCAACAGGATCTTTTTGCGCTTTTTGTTAAATGTAACTTCTTATGAACTTCACTTTGGAAGGAATCCCAAGGTCACTCACTTCAGAGTGTTAGGATGTCGTTGCTTCATCCTAAAGCGAGGTAATTTGGACAAATTTGACTTGCGTGCATCTGATGGGATCTTTTTGGGCTATTCTTTGCATGGTCACTCTTATCGTGTTTTCAATCTTGAAACTAACACTATAGTTGAATCCTGTGATGTGTCTTTTGATGAGACTTCTCCATGTGTTGAGGGGGAGATTCTGTCAAGAGAGAAGCACCGCTTCGTATTCAAAGAATGCATCTATTGACACGAAAACGTGCCCCCGCACTTGGGTCAGTCCGGCGATCCAAAAGCGCACGGATACTTAGGGATGGGCCTAAGCGTGACGTGACACCGACGCCGCGTTCCGACTACCCTTAATAGTGATAAGGGAGGTGGAGTCGCCAGGCAACCAGATTACATGAAATAATCCAATTAGCCGAAAGAAATAGGTCTAAACAGGTAAAAATCAACAAACCAGTCAGAGTCCTCCTGGTTCGAAGATTGATGCGAAGGGTGCGCCGAAGGGTACCTTCGGTGGCTGGTGCGAAGTGTTCTGCCGAAGGGTGCTTCAGCGCTCGATGCGAAGTGTTCTGCCGAAGGGAACTTCGGCGTTCAGACTGATCCGGCCGGAGGTAGGCTCCGAACGGACCTGAACACGGTGATCACCTCCGAACAGCGGAGTTCGGCGTGCGATCTCCGATGCAGCGAATTACAGAGTAGTGACACGAAGGCCACGCACAGGTGCAACTTCATCTTGGTGCGGAGTATGTTCGTGGCGAAGCCTATCGCGATGAAGTATGCTAGCGAAGCCTGTTGTCGAAGGGTGTCCTGGGGACCTCCGGAACCAATCTCTCAGCTCCGAACACCTCCGGCGAAGGGGCTCCAAACATGCGAACCTGTAACAGAGATGATGCGAAGTACCAATTCAGCCTTAGGACCGAATTTGCAAGGTGTTGCACGGGTAGCGAAGGTAGCAATCTATTACGTAGATTAGCGGATACTTCACAGGTGAAGTAACAAGGTGTAGGACCGAAAGTAGCGACCAGAGGGGGTGAATGAGTGCCTAAAAAATTCTTGCTAAACTATGATCTAATCCCTACACCTAGACGAACTTAACCAGACAAATAATATTAGCAAAGCAAATTATTGGAATTAAAGTTGTCTAGCCTAAAATTGACCGGTGTCTTAATTGAAAGGATATTAAAAATAAAACACCTAGATAAAGCACGAAATATTTATATTTCAGTCTAGAAATAAAATACTAATCAAATGAATAAACCATGGATCATTAAAAAATTAATCTAGTAATAAACCTAAAATATTGGACGTAAAACTAGAATAAAATATATTATTGCGACTAACAATATTTTTATGTTTATACGAACTGATTAAAGAATATTGAAATAAAAATATACGAGTACCAAAATATTTAGGCAGATTAAATTACCACGAAATTTCTAAACAAGTTTTCGCTAATTAATTAATAGATAATTATCTATAAAAATGATCTACTAAAAAATAGGAGATTAGAAAACTTACCTGCGACGTCGCCGAAAGCTTTCCGCCGTGTGCACTGCGTCCAACCGATGTGACGCCGAACAGCTTCTCTGTGTAGTCACTTCATCGTGGTCACGCATGAACTGCTACGAAGGAAAACAAAGCCAAGAAATCCCACCGAATGAAATCACTGAAAAAAAAATTTGGCACGCCGTGAAATATCCAGCCGGTGGGGCCCTAGGCTTGCTAAACGTCTTAATAAATTTCTTATCTTTGGATCGGCCTTCTTGGACCAGAGCCTGCTATAGAACTTGGCTGACTTCTAAAAAGTTTTGGTTATCTAACCTTTCTTTAAGTTCGGAACGCAACCTATTAAAAGCTAATTCCACCAAGTTCCTTTCTGAAATATTAAGACTAAAACATCGGTTTCTGGTATCTCTGAAACGTTTGATATACTTAGTGGCGCCCTCACTAGATTTCTGTTTAACCGATGTCAAATGTGAAAGCCTAAGTTCTGTTTCACCCGTTTAGAAATAATCATGGAATTTCCGCTCTAAATCGTCCCACGTGTGGATGGAGTTCGGCGGGAGCGCCGAAAACCAAGTGAAAGTTATGTCGGATAGCGAGAGAGAAAATAGTCTAACCTTTAGGGCGTCTATCCCGCTAACCTCTCCACACTGCGCCAAAAATTGACTAACATGCTCTAGTGTGGTCCTACTACCCTCGCCATCGAATTTAGTAAATTCGCGGATCCTATAGCCGCGGGGGTAGGGTACTGTATCAAGATGATCGGGGTATGGTTTGCGGTAAACCCTAACCCGTCCCTTGGGCACGAACCTAGCACACTCCCTAAACAGTGCGTGGATCCGCTCATCTAAATCATCTTGGTAGTTTGTTTGCATACCTCTCATGTGGGGGCGCGACACGCGGTGGGATATCGGCGTGTTGGCCATGTGCCTCTTCCCTACGCGCTATTTGTATAATGTGCTTGTGTCCGGGTGCCTGCGTGTGTGGTGCAGGTAGCACGGGTATTGGCGCAGGTGTTGTGTGGTATGCAGTATTAGTTTGACCATATGTATAATGATTGGCCTCGACCATAAGTGATGAGGTCGGAGACATGTTTGTCGGAGGTGCACTAGCTATAGGAACCGGGGGTGCGGCCTTAGTGAAGTCGAACCTTCTAAGAGTCGCCTCTACTTGGGAGCTAACTACCAAATCTAAACGGTTGGCTAGTGAAGCGCTAACACCCTGATCTACTGATGCGGCTATTTTTTGCTCAATTTCTAAAGAAGATAAATGAGGTGATACCGGTGTTACCTAGACCTGAGCGGGGTCTAGGTGACGATGTCGCGCTTGACGAAGCCTACGCGTGTCTTGATGTAACCTCCAAGCATCATATCTTGGAGCACCTTTAGCCTCGCTTTGATCTCTGCTCGGTCTTCTGTGGGGATATCTTCAAGTGTAGGTGCAATATGTTGCGGTTGTCGATATCCGCGCCTCCTATTGGGTCCATCAGTGGTGTAGACGTAGTAGTCAATGTAGACGTACCGGCGGCCGATGTAGACGTACTCATTATGTTGGCGTAGCTCTTCCCCAGCGGAGTCGCCAAAAAGTGTGTTGACACGGAAACGTGCCCCCGCACTTGGGGCAGTCCAGCGATCCAAAAGCGCACGGATACTTAGGGACGGGCCTAAGCGTGACGTGACACCGACCCGCGTTCCGACTTCGACATCTGGTGCGAAGTGTTCTGCCGAAGGGTGCTTCGGCGCTCGATGCGAAGTGTTCCGCCGAAGGAAACTTCGGTGTTCCGACTAATCCGGCCAAAGGTAGGCTCCGAATGGACCTGAACACGGTGATCACCTCTAAACAGCGGGGTTCGGCGTGCGATCTCTTATGCAGCGAATTACAGAGTAGTGACACGAAGGGCACGCACAGGTGCAACTTTGTCTTGGTGCGGAGTATGTTCGTGGCGAAGCCTATCGCGACGAAGTATGCTGGCGGAGCCTGTTGTCGAAGGGTGTCCTAGGGATCTCCTGAACCGATCTCTCAGCTCCGAACACCTCCGGCGAAGGGGCTCCGAACGTGCGAATCTGCAACAGAGATGATGCGAAATACCAATTCGGCCTTAGGACCGAATTTGCGAGGTGCTGCACGGGTAGTGAAGGTAGCAATCTATTATGCAGATTAGCGGATACTTCACAGGCGAAGTAACAAGGCGATAGCAATCTGTTACGTAGATTAACGGGGACTTCACGGGCGAAGTACCAAGGCTTACCACTATTCCGTAGCGGTGGACGGAGGGCTTCCAGGCAAACCCACGAAGAGGTACAGAAAAGTAAAGGTAAAAGTAAAGGTACGATCAAAGCACGACTTTGGTTTGGTTTGTGTTGGGGGGCTCTCTACGCCAGCCAGGCCTCTCTATTTATAGAGGGTTAACTCTAATCTAATCTGCTATTAATCTGGCCGAATAGAGATAAAGATTGAGCTAGAAATGCGTCCAACTCTATCTCTGCCGGGGTGGGCCTCGGCCAGGCCCGCCGAGGCCTGCTCCTTGGGCCGAAGCTTCGGTAGCGTGGGCTTCGGCAAGGCCCATTGGGCTTGCTCCTCGGGCCGAAGCTTCGACAGCGTAGGCTTCGGCCAGGCCCGTCGAGGCTTGCTCTTGGGCCGAAACTTCGACAGCGTGGGCCTCCGAAGGCTTCCGGAGCCTCGGCAGCATGGGCCTCTGAAGGCTTCTTGGTCGAAGCCCATGGGTTGGCTGGAGGCTTTCGGAGCCCATAGCTTGGCAGGCTTCGGCCCTGTAGGGCATTGGCCAGACCCTGGACATGTGTATTTTCGGCCCAAATCACCAAAAATTGATATTTTGATAATCTAGCCATCAATGCCATTTTTTTCTATCAACAGCATCCTCCGGAACAGATCATCGGCGAGCTAAATGAACGAGTAACCTGATCTCATGCTCATTTCGTTGATTCTGCTTTTGTTGCAAATTTTGAACCATTGGATGTTAGTCATTCTTTGTCTAATGCGAGTTGGATCAACGCCATGCATGAGGAACTTGAAAATTTTGATAGAAATCAGGTTTGGATTCTCGTTGATCCACCCCTTAATATTCACATCATTGGAACAAAATGGATTTTCAAAAACAAACAGGGGGAGGATGGTGCTATAGTGAGAAACAAGGCTAGGCTTGTGGCTCAAGGGTATTCTCAAGTCGAGGGGGTTGATTTTGGAGAAACTTTTGCACCGGTAGTGCTACTTGAGGCCATTAGGATCTTGCTTGCTATTGCATCTTCGCGTGGCTTTAAACTCTTTCAAATGGATGTAAAAAGTGCTTTCCTAAATGGTTTCATAGGAGAGGACGTGTATGTCAAGCAGCCTCCTGGCTTTGAAAAACCCAAGTACCCCCATAGAGTCTTTAAACTTCACAAAGCTCTATATGGGATCAAGCAAGCTCCGAGGGCCTGGTACGACTGCCTTAGGACGTTCTTGATTGAGCATGGGTACAAAATGGGCTCAGTTGACAAGACTTTGTTCACTCCCATGCATGGCAAAGATTTCTTACTCGTTCAGATATATGTTGATGATATAATATTTGGTGGTTCATATCATACTTTTGTTGCCGATTTTGCTGAATCCATGAGCAGGGAATTCGAGATGTCGATGATGGGCGAGCTGACTTTCTTCCTTGGTTTGCAAATCAAGCAAAGAAAACAAGGAACATTTGTCCATCAAACGAAATACACTAAAGACCTACTAAAATGCTTTGACATGTCAGATGCAAAACCTCTTGCTACCCCGATGGGTACTTCTGTTGCACTTGATCCAGATGAAGACAGAGAAGAAGTGGACCAGAAGGAGTATCGCAACATGATCGACTCCCTTCTTTACTTGACGACAACAAGGCCGAATATACACTTTGTTGTGTGTCTGTGCGCTCATTATCAGGCTTCTCCTAGGGCATCACATCGTCAAGCTGTCAAGCGCATTCTAAGGCACCTCAAGCACACTCTTGAATTTGGTATTTGGTATTCTACTTCGTCTTCATTATGCTTGAGAGGTTTTTCTGACGCTGACTTTGCTCTTCTGGGACGTGTCATTTTCTGGGTTAGTCTCTTGTGTGTTGGTCTTCATGCAAACAGTCTACAACCGAGGCTGAATATGTAGCTGCCGCTAGCTGTTGCGCATAGATTTTGTGGATGGTTTCTACTTTGCGGGACTTTGGGTTGGATTTTTCACGAGTTCCATTGTTTTGCGATAACACAAGTGCAATCAGTTTAGCAAACAACCCAGTACAGCATTCTAGGACCAAACACATTGATGTGCGTTATCACTTTTTAAGAGATCATAATGAAAAAGGAGATATTGAATTGCGTTTTGTCAATACTCAGAATCAGCTTGCAGATATTTTCACCAAGCCTCTCGATGCTTCTCGTTTTGCATTTTTTAGGGGAGAGCTTGGCATTTGTCATCCTTATGGCATCATGTGAGGGGGAGTTGTGTACTTTTGCATAAGCTTCTGAAATATAATTAATTGCTTTCACGTGTACATGCATTATTGTGTACTTTACATTTTTGTCTTATACTCCTATTTGATTACGCTTAGAATGAATTCATCTATCTATATGTCTTGAGCATGGCTTTTCTTTGTGAAAATTTGAAAATGGTCACTACTAAGTCTGGAAACTAGCATGAATAGGCTAGGGTGCTTTTTCTATTCATTACTTACTTGATAGCTTTGTCCTTTTCACTTGGATGCTCATACGCAACTTGATCTTGTTATGCTCAAAATAAAAAATGGAAAAATAGAAAAAATGAAAAATGACAATGATGAACGACTACATGAAGGGTAACGACTCAAAATTAATGGCTCTTCATGATGCTTCGCCTCTGCAACAGTTCATTTCCTTGCGAAGCGTTCACACAGGAGTCCTAGTTCGAAGCTTTCGTCGGACATACTTCAATGTCAAAGACACTTCGAATAGTTGTAATACCTTCAAATTTTTCTAAGTCCCTGAATATGAAAATATTTCTTGCGTATACTGCTCTCCTACTATACAGGTTAAATTGGAGAAGCGTATTCGAGGGGCTACTGTTGGGGGGAAATACTTCATCCCTAGGGCCATTAAGATTAAAAGGCAAAGACAATTTATGCAGCTTTAGGACAGAAGCTTGCCCCAAAGTTGATAAAGTTTTCGAGCCGAAGGGTCCTCCGAACCCCAGTTCGAAGATACCCTCCGAAGGCTCCATCTCTATAGTGGGAAACATCAAGACTAATGGGACGTTTGCCTTATCTATCTTCTTCGAATACATTTTACTATTTTATCCTTATTTGGGGGTACCGAATAGTTTCCACTATGTTGGTTGTAATTGAGGGGTAAAAAGGTCTTTTCCTTAGAGTTTTTACCTATAAATACCCCCTTCTCACCCTGCAATAGGCATCGAATACTCAGATATTCAATACACAACTTCAAACTACTTCGAGCTATTATCCTATTCGGAGGCTTGAGATAGTTCACTTCACAAAATCATTGTTTGTTAGTTCTTAATCTTAGAGAACCTGTTACCGTAATCTTTTACGCCAACAGTCGCCTAGTTGGGAAGGTCCTTTAAAAGTAGCCGAAATCGCTCTAGGTAATGCATATTTGTTAGAATCTTTACAAGGAGAGGGTTTCAAAGAACTTTGAATGACAGGTATTTGAAAAAGGTACTTCCCAAGTGTGTCGCAAAACGCTTGAAAGTGTCGAAAGGTCGATATGGAAGGTATCGTCTTAGCCCGTTATTCTTTTAGTTCACTTAGTTCACTAAAAGGCGGGGGGCTTGTGTTGATAGCAAAAAATGACATTAATGGTCAAGATTGTCAAAATATCAATTTTGATAATTTGGGCCAAAAATACACAAGTCCTGGATAGGTCGAAGCCCTATAGGATCGAAGGCCCATTGAGCCTTGGGCTTCGGAAGCCCCATAGCAGCCTACTACCTTCAGCCCGAAGGCCTTCAGAGGTCTGCCTCACCGAAGCTTCGGCCCTAGGAACAGGCTTCGGCAGGCCTTGCTGAAGGTCCACTTCGTGATGATTTTAGAGATAGAGTTTGAGTCTGATTTTGAATAATTTTATTCGTAAGTTTGATTAGGCCGAATCCTACCAAATTAATATTAGAGATAAGAAGAATAGCCCCTATAAATATAGGGGTGAGGCCGGTTCATTAGGACCCAACAACACAAATCAACTTTAAACCCTAGTTTGAACCATATCTTTTATTTTTCTTTTACTTTCTGCAACCTTCGTGGGTTTGCTTGGAAGCCCTCCACTGGCCACGCTGAAACCGTGGTAAGCCTTGTTACTTCACCTGTGAAGTACCCGTTAATCTACATAACAAATTGTTATCGCCTTGTTACTTCACCTGCGAAGTATCCGTTAATCTACGTAACAAATTGCTACCTTCGTTCCTTTATTGTAACACTTAGCAGATTCGGTCCTGAGGGCCGAATTGGCACTTGATCCCTATTCTGTTTGTAGGTTTTCACACTCGGAGCCCCTTCGTCGGAGGTGTTCGGAGCTAGGAAGCTAGTTTCGGAGGCTGTCAAAACACCCTTCGGCGGAACCCCTGCTTCGACTACCTATGCCGGACCGTCACACTATTGTCGGTTTGACTGAGTCCGCACGCCAGAACGCTCCGCGGCAGGCTTCGCCACGCCCACACTTCGCTCTGGACGGAGTCACAATAGCGCGCTGCGTTGAAGTATTTTATCGTGCCAGAGACTTCGCACCGAACCCCGCTGTTCGGAGGTGATTTCACGTCGAGATCTGTTCAGGGCCTGTCTTCGGCCAGATCAATCTGAACGCCGAAGATTACCTTCGGCGAGACCCTTCGCACCAAACACCGAAGGTACCCTTTGGTGAACCCCTTCGCACGGTACACTTCGAATCAGTTAGGCTCCGATCAGCTTGCTGGTTTATTTAATATATTTCTTTTCGGCTAATTGGATTATTTCTGTGTAATCTGATTACCTGGTGACTCCACCCCTTGCCACTGTTAAGGGTAGTCGGAACACAACGTCAGTGTTTTGTTATACTTAGGCCTGTCCCTAAGTATCCACACACTTTTGGATCGTTGAACTGACCCAAGTGTGGGGCACATTTTTGTGTCAACAATATGATATATAGATGCTATAAAAATTAAAAATATTTCAAGAAAGTTGTCACGTAGGTTGTTAAGAAACTCATATATTCTCTATGAACGAATTATGATTTAAAAAAGGAATAGGTTGGATTTGAAAGTAAGTAATCGTTAAAATCCTTGTTTGAACTTAAAACTTTTTCTACAATAAAAATACAGTGTATCTTATACCATTAAAAATTTAGCATTTTTTAAGTTAGTTAGCTGTTTTTAGTTAATTAATTGTGTTTTTTAGGATTTAAATTGAAACAAGTTAAATTCGAACTCCAAGTGCATGAAGTAATAAACCCATTAAGGAAAATAAAAATATAGATTGCATGCTACAGACCGAGTAATCTTAGAAAAATCCTTTGAATGGAGTTTTTTCAAAGGAATTTCAAAAGAGCCCTAAATTTCAAAAAAAACTTTCTTCTTTATTTTTCATTATTTTTTCCTTTTTCTTTTCTTTTTTTCTCTTTCTTCTACCTTTCCTTCTTCATTTTTATGTTTAATATTCTAGAGCAAATTATAGATGTTTAATCGTAAAAATATTCTGTTTCTAAACTTAATTTTTTTTCTTTTTTTTTCTTTCCATTATCCCTTTCCTCCTCTCTTCTGACTTCCGAGTCATAGGTTCGCTTCATCTTCCAAATCACAGGCAGCGCAGAGGGCCCAAGCGGCGAGCACGGTGAGGAGCAGGTGGGATGCGCGGTGGGGCAGCGGCCGGGATGCGGCGATGCGCACGTCGAGGAGGAGGTAGGGAGGCCAAGCCATGCCGCACGTGCGGGGCCTGTCCGGGGCGCGCAATGGCAGACGGTGCCCACGGTGCAGCGGCGGCCAGGCGACTAGCTAAGGCGGCAACCAAATCAGCAAAGCAAGACAACAACTTTTTGGGACGACCTAAAATTAACTAAATATTTATGTATTGTCGAATAGGCTTTTTAATCCGAATATTTTAAAAGAATTTATTCGAATTATTCGAATCCAAATCCGTATTCATCTGATATTATCAATCTCATATCTATTTTTAATCTAAAAAATATATATCCAGATTATATCGAAAAATCAATATCAAATAAAAAATATACATCCGAATCAATTTTTACGGATTCGATTTTGATCTTTCCTAGTATCTTTCACCCCCAATTCACGAGGAAACATTCCCGTATCCATCTTGGAATTGAAGAAGTGTCCAGTTGCTGTTTCACCGATCTCCAGGTACACCAAACCGCTCGCCGTCACCGAGAACAAAGCAACATTGTGCAGTGCATGCACTAGTACAACATCTTATTAGTTTTGGAATTATACCATAAGAATTAATAAATTAAATTAAACTATTTATTTATTTATTTTAAAAATATGAGTTATATATTTAAGACAGAATTAGCATTTATTGGACAGTACTAAACTTAAAGATATAAAAAGTGAATAAAAGTTTTAAAACAAGAATGACTAAAACAATTTATAAAAGGAATGGGAAGGAGTACGTTACGTTTCAATGGACAAAGCTAGACCTGGCCACATCCATCCACTAGAAGAAAACAGAACATTTTTATCGGCTAAAATATTTTCCGTCGGTTTTTGGAAAAGCCGATGGAAGTTAATTTAACTTCTGTCGGCTCCTTGAGGCACGAGGAGCGGTTCATGATACTTAAGTTAGAGTTTAGAAGGGTAGTTGAGTTCGTTCTCTAATTTTGTCTATTTCTTCAGAGTTTCCGTACACCTGGTTAGGATAGAGCCTCCGGGGCAAATGTGGATGAAGCGGGAGGCAGCGGCAGCGCCCACGACCCAAATGTGGGCGATCAGTGAGTATGGATGTGTATTGTGAAGTTTGATTGAATCTGGATGTGATATGCGATTTGATATGAATTTTAATGTGTTATGTGAATCTCGATGTGTTATGTGACTTTGTATGTGAATTTGGATGGTATATGTGAATGTGGATGTGTACTGTGATTTTGTATGTGAATTCAGTTGTGTTATGTGATTTTGGATGTGATGTGTGAAGTTTGGATGTGAGATGTGATTTTGGATGTTATATGTGAAGTTTGAATGTAATTTTGGATGTGTATTGTGAATGTGATATAAATTGTGTTTGGATGTGAGTGTGAATAGGAGAACGATGAAAAAACAAAAAAAATACCAGCTAACTTCCGTCAGCTTTGACCATAGCCGACGGAAGTTAGCTGCTTTCGGCCACGTGGGCAGAAAGGCTAACTTCCATCGGCTAGGGCCAAAGCCGACGGAAGTTAGCTGCCCCTAACTTCTGTCGGCTAGTCTGGCTGACGGAAGTTAGCGTCCCTCTACTGTAGTGGCAGAGTTCGGCGCTAACTTCCGTCGGCCACGACAGAAGTTAGCTAACTTTCGTCTTCTCGCTTCCGTCGACTAAATGCCGACGAAAGTTAGCTTTTTCTGTCAGTAGGGCTAACTTCAATCGACTTTGGCCGACGGAACTTCCCTCCATGGTTGTAGTTATCGCCCCATCTCCACCTGATTAGTACATATACCTCGACTAACCACGCCACGCACCGCACTGTCCGGCGGCGCTTCGCATGCATGGTGGAGACTCCTCGCCGGCGACGACAACTACAGCGCGGCTAGCACATGTTGCATGAGCAGCAGGCACCGCTGCCGCAAGCAGAAGTTGTACATCCATCGGCGCCCGCCACCAACGATGCGGCCGGGGACGACGAAGAGGTCACCACGTTCCGGGACATCCACCCTCTGACTACACCGCCGACGACACCCCCCGCGCGCCTGGGATCCGCGTCCTGGGACACGGCCAACCTCCGCTCCTTGTCGCACGAGGAGCAGTTCATGACGATGAGCCGAGAGTTCACGGCCATGGTCGCCGCCGGGGCGACCATGCAGACCGGCGCTAACAACGGCAGCGGCGCCGACCAGCTCACCAGCATCGGGGAGGACGAGATGGAGGAGACTAACCCGCTCGCCATCGTGCCGGACAACCACCCGATCCTGACGCCGGCCAGGAGCAGGGCGCCGCTGGATGTGGTCCCCGTGGCGGCGCCGGCGGCGCCGCAGCAGCCGGTGGAGGCCCGACAGGTGAAGAAGGAGGAGGTGGAGACGAAGGTGTCGGCGTGGCAGACGGCGGAGGTGGCCAAGATAAACAACAGATTCAAGAGGGAGGAGGTGGTCATCAACGGGTGGGAGAGAGAGCAAGTGGACAAAGCCTCTGCTTGGCTCAAGAAGATTGAGGTAAGCTGATTTTTCTTGAGCACCTGCGATTCTTCATGTTTGTTTCATATCTTGACAGATATGAAGAATTCAGCTGATAGATTTTTATTTTTTTGACAATTTCTGTTGCTGTGGAAAAAGAATCAAAATCAACTAGCCAAATAAACCCATGGGACAACTAAAATCAGCTCACTTGATGAGTAACCCAAATCAGAGTGTTGTACTCTGGAAGTATATTCAGAGGTAGAAAATGTTCAGAAGTCAGAACTACAGTTGTCCTTCACAAATACAGTGTAGAACTAGCAGTATCCTTCTTGCTTTCACAAGCCATATTCCCAATGTTGCCAGATTTTTGTTGGTTTTGAAAGATTACAAGTTTACTATAGCACAAGGAAAATATAATTCTGGGTTTCTTCCTTTCTTGTGGATAGAAGTAGAACATGAGTTCCTTCATTGCACCCTATTCGGGGGTGCAGGCATGGAACATCAGATAAGTTTAGCTGCAGCTCAATCATGCAACCTTAGGAGAGTGGTCTTTGTCTGAATTTAATTTAGCTTTTCAAAGTCCCTTCCTCATGTTCCATGGTACATCTTCCACTGCCAAAATGTCACAATTTACCAGGACAAGTTTATGACCGATGGTTCAAACTACACAGAGAAAGCTGGACGAGCAGCGCGCCAAGGCGACGGAGAAAACGCAGAACGACATCGCAAAGGCGCGGCGCAAGGCGGAGGAGAAGAGGGCGTCGGCGGAGGCGAAGAGAGGGCTGAAGCTGGCCAAGGTGCTGGAGCTGGCCAACTTCATGAAGGCAGTTGGAAGGGTGCCTGCAAAACGCTCCTTCTTCTAAGCTATTATACTCAACTTCCTCTCCAGATCTCGATCTGCTGCCGCTGCTGCAACTCCTCGCTGCTCGTGTGTTCTTGCTGCCAACGATCATGGGCTCATGGCTAGCTAGCTGTTGGTGTGATGTAATGCTGTGCGCATCCGAAAACCTAATTGTGAACAAGATTTAAAAAGTTGTGTATTTGCTGCTGCGCTCTGCTGCTTGTGATCAGTGATCACAGAGTGGCCCTTGCTTTTTTTTCTGTGACTTTGTATCCATATGGTATAAATAGTTTGTTTGCTCAATCTCGCAAGCATCCAGTTCGATCGACACTCCATTGATTCTCCTGGCTTCCATGAATCCAGCTCAAAGTAATAATCATCTTTATGTTCGCTGCAGATGCATATATTCGAGTGCCATTTATATGTGGCCATTTATGTTGCAATCATCACCATGGCTGGAGTGATGGACAGGGCAACCTCCAGAGAAAGACTCGTGCCATGTCCGGTGAGCTTATAATTCTGAAAAGCAACTAGCGAATATTTAATTAGTGAGAATCAGAGAAATTAGAATTGTCTAGTTTCTGAGTTTCACTATCTAAAGCAAAAGCAGCTAGCCAATATCTCAATATCTAACTGATGAGTATATGTTGAAGGCTTGAAGCTGACGTTTTCTAGCTCTGTATAAAGACTTTTAGTTGAGTTTCACAATCCAAATAAAAAATCTAAATCATTTTAGAAGTTACGAAGTTACAGGTTGTGTGATAAAAGAATGTAGAAATCGTAGAAATAGCTCGAGCGGCCAACTCGCCGCAAAAGAAAGAGAGCGCTCGCCCTGAGCTGCAGGTCAGGACGTTTGCCCCTTTCCTCATGATAACTCCATTGAATTATTAAGCTAGAGGAGTCGATATAGGGAATGATCCATGAAAGAGACCGGCGCGATTGACCGGGATAACCGAACTAGATGTGGGTGGTGGTGGTAGTGGACAGAGGACGACGGAAAACGGCATCTTCCTCGCGCACGGCCGTCACATCAGGAATGGCGGGATGCCACGCGGCGGGGTCGGTCTCGCTGGCACCTGCCGGAGTCCAGCCGGAACAGATGGCGACGGCCACCGTGGCCTCATTCCAAGTTTCTCGGCTGGTCCAGATGCTGAGCGAGCAATTAGAGTATGGGCCATGCATGGAGCAGCCCTTGTTGTTCAGCCAGATTTTCTTAGACAGGTGAGCTAGCCCAATATAAACCAGAAAACAGATCAGACCGGGCACAAATCCACGGTTCGTCCTAAGCGGTTGAGATTATGCGTTGAAATAATAATAATAATAATTAAATATTATAAGTAATATTTCGTACGATTCATCTTTCAAGATTCATATTCAATTTATAATTTACTAGCAGTGTGTTCATGATAACGCTATGGTAAAAATAAAAACAACAAAAATCTTAAACTTAAAGTGAATAATAAAATAAATTAAGACAACTCCATTTTATATTTTAGGTTCTCAAATATCAATACATGTTAAGTGTTCAAATGGCACACACCCATAATTCATAAAAATCACCTATTAAAATGACCAATAGGCAACTTGGCTAAAGTTTTATGAAGCTCAAGATACACAAAATCTACATCAACAGGCACTAAGATAATGTCAACTGAGCAAAAATTAAAAGACAATAAATATCTAGAACTTAGAAGCGACCAATCGATCTGACACTCCTTTGCAATCTCCTTGAGAATTTTCATCTTAATTTGTTCAGAGGGCTTCTTAACCGACAACTTCTCAATTAGCTTCAAAAGGACATTAAGTTCAGATGTGAAAAGAAATAAAATATGATATTCAGAATTGAACGATTTGAACAAAACATTGAAACTTACGTGGTTATCTGATCATAAGTCAACTACAGCAGAAATAAAATCTTTTCCATATTTCTTTTCAAAAAGAATTAGCATCTGACTAAGTTCGACAAGCAAAAATCAAACTGCAAATAGCTTCTTTGAGATCAATATTCCCTAAAAAAGGTTTGACCGCAAAACATTAGAAATTTATTTTCAGAACAAACAAGATTGAAAGCAAGGATTGGTGCAAAGTACAAACTTTTATTTTTACAATGATGGAAGGCGTGTAACAATCAGATCTAGAAAATATCAATGACTCATTTGCTGCAATAATGTTATGTTCTCTAAAGACACTCAACCTGCTAAAATAAAACAATTAGTTCGTGCGGGATTAAAGGTTAATAATAATATCTAAGAGAAATAATTTGCAATGTTTGATTAGACTTAATAGTAACAATAGTCTTATGTACTTGATATGTCCACAGACCACAAGGGCACAAGTCGCCTATATTCTGAAGTAATAAACATGAAAGGTGATGGCGAGCTCAGTGTGAACAAGTAAAAAAAAATTCTGATGTAAATAAAAATCTACCATATTGCTAATGCCACAGTAAAAATCAAAAGTCAACAAAGTGTTCATTTATCCAAAAGGTTATCAACAATGACTGAAATGGACAATATTGTGTTCATGCTCTCAAATGATTGTACCTATAGATATTAATACTAAATCTGTCATATATCCACAATGGTATTCTCACATTCAATGCCGCGGATTGACAGTCTGTCTGCATAAGTAGAAAAATAAAAAATCTAACTACTGGTTCTTTCATATGAATTTCATTTAAAAAACATATAAAGAAATTACCTTTGTCGAAATGGTCAGTGTACAAGGATCTGGGGCCTGAGGGGCTTGAGTTGTTGATTAATAGTAAGATCAGCTACTTTCCAGTTGAAAGTGCTTCGTACACATTGAATGATGTTTAGCAATGGTGTATCTCCTTTCTCCTCAGAGTAAATGGAATCATCAAATTTCAAAAAGGATTCTATCCCTGTCAATGAAATAGAGGATCCATAAGCAAACAAGTAGATAAAATATTCCATATGTAGTGCAAGATTCCTCATTCCCAGTACTTAGAGTATTCACTAAACGAATGAAAAAAAAAACAGATAGTATGACTTGAGTCAAATAGCAGCATATGTCTTTGACATACAGGCATACAGCCAACACCATAAAAACAACTGCATAAAATAGGCAATGAATACTATATATCACATATAATGACTAACAACCATATTTACCAAGAGGAAACACGGGTTACCAAAATTGCAGCCTACCAACCTTTTTTGGTATTGCCTATAGACCAGGCTATTAAATGATAGGATTGGATAAGAACGTAGCTAGAAGCATCGCTAGTTTTAATTTGTTAGTTTGTTCAACATTGTTCCGTTAGTTTGTTCAGCATATCTTGTAGTTTGTTTCCTTGTTTTGCTCAACGCGTTTTCTATCCGATGTATGCGCCACACGATGAGGGTTGTTCTCAGCATATAAATTAACACGTAACAGCGGACTGAGAAGGTTGAGACGTTTTATCATTTTGTCATGGTATCAGAGCCAATCCTCCACAAAACATCTAGATCAATTTAATCTGATCACCAGCGGAAGAAAGCAGGCAACTATGTCCGCCGGAGCAACCAGTGCCAATCCATTCTTTGGCCAGGTGGTCACGGAGAAGTTGTCAAAGGCAAATTTCCTTCTCTGGAAGGCCCAGATATTTCCTGCCATGCGTGGCGCACGCATGAAAATTCTCACCAACACAACGGTGATCCCTGAGCAATGGATCAGCGCCAAGGACGGCGACAGCACGGTGAAGGCAACTAATCCAGTGTATGACGCATGGGTTATCGCAGATCAGCAATTACTAGGCTTCCTCCTATTTATAGCAAAAAATAGTATTAATGGTTAAAATTAGGAAAAATACTGAAATTAATATTTTTGACCGAAAATATGTCAAGCCCTGGCACAGGCCGGTCTGACCGGCCATAGTAGGCCGGTCTAACCGGCTATGTAGGCCCGGTCAAACCGGTCCAATGGGTCTGGTCAAACCGGCTAATGTTTAAAATTCCTAATTTGAGGAGGTTTCGGGCTGCAGATATTATCCTAATTTGATTTTGGCCGAATCCTACTTGAGTTTTGCGCCAGGGACCACCGGACTACCCTTTATAAATATAGGGGCAAGGCCGATTCATGAGGCATATCCACAAATCAACTCAAAACCCTAGTTTTGAGTCGCATTAATTTCATCTACTTTTTGCATTAGTTCATCAATGTTCGTGGGTTTGCGCTGGAAGCCCTCCGTCTGCCGCGTCCGTAATCACGGTATTCCTTGCTGGTTCGCTTGTGAACCTCCCGTTAATCCATGTAATGGATTGCTATCTCTTTTTATCGGTTTTATTTGGCTATACTCGGCAATTCGGCTTCTTGGCCGAATTGTGTTTGATCTTTCACTGTTTTTGCAGAGCAATTGTCTTCATAATATTCACCAAGGAGTTTGGGGGCAATTGGATTCCATCTACAAGGGTGGCCGAAGCCTAGCAGATTGGATCTGTTATGGTCGGTCTAACCAACGAGCCTTCGCCGGTCCGACCGGGCCCCTTTACCGTGCCAAAGCCTCTCTGCATCGAAGCCCCGCGTGCAAAGCCCTCCATCGGAGCTCTCCGCATTCAAGCCCGAAGTCCTGTACATCTTCAGTTCAACTGAGGTGCCATCGTCAGTCCGATCGGGAGGCTCCGAACGGTTGCACCGAGGCCCCCTTCGCTTTGTGCCGAGGGTTGCGCCCGAACCCCGCTTTGGGTATTTTGCCACTTCGCACCCCCAGTCTGACCGAGTCTATACCTCCGGTTTGACTGAGCTAACAGGCCGAATGTACATTCGGGACCCTTCAAGACAATTTGCTACCGTAGTCTGGAATCGGCTCCAAATAGGCCGATTTTAGGTATTTATATTGCTTTTGTCTATCTTACTTTATTACTAACACTTTCGACCAATTGGATTTAAATTTCTAATTATTTATCTGATTGCCTGATGACTCCACCATCCCTTATCACTACTTAGGGTAGTCAGAACGCGACGTCGGTATCCTCGCGGTACTTTTGGACGTCGAACTGACCCAAGTACGGGGGCACATTTTAGCGTCAACACACTTTTTGGTGACTCCGCTGGGGACAACGTCAACCATGACGAGAACGTCTATATCGGCAACAAGTACCTCTACTACGTCTACTTCGACTACATCGCCAATGACTACTATGGGGGGCACAAACATCGATAGCCGCAACATCATGGTGCCCACCCTTGCTGAAATTCCCGAAGAAGGACGGGCAGAGATCGAGGCAAAGGTGAACGAGTTCCGAGAGATCATTCTTGGAAGGTACATCAAGACGCGTTCGGGCTTCGTCAAGCGTGACGTCAATACCCCCGATCTCACCCAAGTACGACCATCATCGCCGCCTCTATCTTCTTCCAAAATTGATCGTAGAATAGCTATGTCGGTAGATCAAGCGGTTAGCGCTTCGCTAGCCAACAGGTTGGGCTCCGTAGTTACATCTGAAGTAGTGGTAGCTTTTAAAAGGTTTGGCTTTACTGTAGCCAATTCCCCAACACCGATAGCTAATATTACACCGACACCACATATTTATGTAGGACCGAAAGTAGCGACCAGAGGGGGGGTGAATGAGCGCCTAAAAAATTCTTTCGAATCAATGGCCTGCTCCCAATACCCAACGCACCTCGACAGACTTAGCAAGGAAAAGTAAACAGATTATCAGGACCTAAAATGATCTAGCCTAAAAACGACCGGTGTCCTAATCGAAAAGACACCAACACAGTGCTTAAAGGCAGATTCAACAGATTAATTAACTCACATGCATTTAATCAGACCAACACACATGAAGTTGATAAATCAAGATGTTCAACCAGAAATAAAACAGTGAACAAAAAAAGAACACCGGATTCAGTATCATCTATTTAAAACAACAGATGAACCAACAGATGTAATGACAGCACAAAGATTAAATCAACAGATAAAATATATTCATGAGAAATACTTTTGAACAGAATGCCATCACATGTAATAGGATGTTACAGGAAGTATTGAAATAATACCAACCGTATGAGAAACATGGCAACACATGAATATTTAATTAGCACGCAATTCAAGAAATGCAATTAGTACTAATCAAATAGCAAACCAGTACGGCAGCTTCTAATAGAACAAGTTTTCTATGCAAAAACAATACAGCATGTGCATGAGTATTCTCAGTAACGCCAGATTTAGTACAAACACAAGAGTTCAAAATTAATAGGCATTTTAATATCAGAGTAAATATCACAGTAAAAAACCTTGCCTCGATTTGCGTGCGCCTGGCTTGTAGAAGCTCCTGTTGCCGAAGATGTGGCGTGGTCACTTGCACAGTGCGATGGAATATCAGCTTTCTCCGCCTGGACTCAAAACGAAGCCTCGATTTGCGTGCAAGACTTTTCTCCGAGAGCAACCACGCCGTTCGTGGGAGTTCACCGCTCGTGAGCACGCTTCCACGCCAAAAATTACTCCCGCTGCTTGCCGCACGCTGCACTAGCTGGCGCTAGGTGCCTTGCGTAGGAGCTAGACGCCGTGCGTAGGCGCTAGCTGCTTCTAGCCGCCAGGAATATATGCCAGAGAAAAAACACGGCGGGAAGAAGATAGAACACGGCGGCGGAAAAATTTTTGCGAGAGAAACGCAGGAGGCGGCGGATAAACAACAGGAAGAACACAAAAAGTGACCCACTATTTTGATTTAGTAAAGTGTGTTTTTTGAAAAGGGTGCCCTAACCCTAGGCTATTGGGGCCTATTTATAGGCAGCCCAATAAATGGGTAAAATGCAGAAATACCCCTGGGGTTTTTTACAGACGCTGAAATAAATGGAAAAGACTAAACTGCCCTTAGGATATTTTTACAGACTCGACTGACAGACTGTGGGCCTAAAGGCAAAATAGTAAAATCCTAAATAAAGGTAACTTGTCCTGATGCGGAGCTTTCGTAGCAGCTACGGCTTCGCTCCAGGACGGTCCGATCCAAGATCAGCGGTCGTCAGTTTTGCGCCGAAACTGACAAAGCGTCCACCGTCTTCGCACCGGGTACCCGGATTGGGCCGGCCCGATTCCGCGGCTCCCTCAGCCCGGCAATCACTCACCGCCCGTGTACCTGAGTCAATCCCGGTCAACAGTCCAGTGGATCCTCTGCTGCTCCTAGCCCATGTACCCGGATTGGGCCAGCCCGACTTCGCGGCCCCTCTGCCCGACAGTCGCTCGCTGCCCGTGTACCTGAGTCACACGTGGCCCAGACGCAGCAGGTCTTCTCTTCTCATTCCAGTCCTCTTTGACTATCGTTGACAATGACTCATCACATCTGGAGCCATGAGGCCCACGCTATTCAGCATGGCTCCTCAATCTCCCCCTTGATGAGTGCATTGTCAACACTTCTCTTAATCTGCTCTTCAGTACCTGCAAGCAACTGTGGAAACACGAAAACAAAACACAAGAAAACAAAGAAGAAGAAGAAAATAAAGTAAAAGCTCGAAAACGAGTGCAATCTCAGAAACATCAACAAGGATATCAAAAGAGTAAGGACAAACGGGACAAAAACTCCCCCTGAAACAAATCCCAGAGAAAGCCAAAACTCCCCCTTAAACTCTTATACCAAAATTTCTCCCCCTTGTTGACAAGTGAACTCATCAAGCACTCGAAAAACGACACTGACTCCCCCTGAAATGCAACTCCCCCTCAAAATATGCAATGAATGCAACTGGGGTGCAGGTGGAGTGAAGAAAGCATGCTTCTCAGATATGATTGACTGCAATTACGACATCTAACAAGTATAGCAAAAGACATACTGTCTAAGACACATGGCATGATCAGTGCAACAGATGATATCTAAAGAAAGTCATGAGCACACATTTTTTTTTATAGTTTTTGCAAACAAAAAGGCATCACCACATTTTCCAGTAAACAAGCAAGGTAAGACATGAGATGTAGAAGCTAACTGGTATTTACCAAGATAAGCATTGTCCAAAACAAAGTGCTTCAGCAAACTTGTTGTCTTTTTAATTTTCAGGCTTTTTCATTGTCCTTTTTCATTGTTGCCAAGGGTTATTTGCATGTCAAACCTTATGCTAACCAACCAAGTCAAGCCTAGGCCAGAACTGGACCATCAGAAGCTTAAGACATTGGTCTTGGCATACACTACACTGTCCTAGTTCATACCAAAGTGCTATGGCAAGCAGTCCAGAACAATGCAATGTGACAAGGCAAACCCACTTGGATCTTTTCAACTTAAGCATAAAAAGGCATGGAATTTTCATTCATTTTTGATTTTTATCATTTTTATAGCACATTTTCCATGTTAAAGCATAAAGATGTCCAAGTTGCATATCTGCATCTATGTGATGAACTAGCTACAAGGCATGTAACAGATAGCAAAAAGCACTCAGCCTACACATGCTAGTTACCAGAAGCAATGGTGATCATTTTTCAAGTTTAAAATGTAAAAGCCATGCATATGACAGATATCAGACATATCAAATGAACTGAAACAAAGCATGATCATCGACAAGTAATCAAAAGCATGTACCAGCTAGAATAAGTAAAGCAGTTTAATCATATAACAGAAGCAGGCTCAAAAGTGTGATATGTGAATATGTATGATATGAACACACACAAAAAGACTCAAGAAAAGAGTAAAGAAGAAAGAAAACTGACGCAAAATATCCTAGAAAGGATACACAACACCCAAATCCCCTCGTAAACGCTCAAAAGTAGACTGATCTAGGGGTTTGGTGAAAATGTCAGCCAACTGATGATGGGTATCAACATGAACAAGGTCAATGACACCTTTCTCATATTGATCCCGCAAAAAGTGAAAGCGCACATCAATGTGTTTGGTTTTTGAATGGAGACATGGGTTTTTCCCTACACTAATTGCACTGGTGCTGTCGCAAAACAAAGGAACTCTGGTAGGAAAGAACAACCCAAAATCTCGCAGAGTGGAAATCATCCAAACCAACTGTGAGCAGCAGCTAGCAGCAGCTACATACTCAGCCTCTGTGGTCGAAAGAGCAACTCCAGATTGCTTTCGAGAAGACCAAGACACAAGAGACGAACCAAGAAACTGGCAAGTACCGGAAGTCGACTTGCGATCCAACCGGCACCCACCAAAGTCAGCGTCCGAAAAGCCAGATAAATCAAGAGAAGATGATGCTGAATAGTAGAGACCAAGATCAGGCGCATAAGTGAGATACCTGAAGATGCGCTTGACAGCCTGCCGATGAGACGCGCGTGGTGAAGACTGGAAGCGCGCGCACAGTCCCACGACGAACTGTATGTCTGGCCTTGTCGCCGTCAAGTACAGCAGCGAACCGATCATCCCTCGAAACTCTTTCTCATTGACCTTGACGCCGCTCTCGTCCTTGTCCAGGCCCCCAGATGTACCCATTGGGGTCATCTGAGGCTTCAGCTCTCCACCAAAGTCGAATTTCTTCAACATGTCCCGAGTATACTTACCCTGGTGGATGAAGGTGCCGTCCTTGGTCTGCTTGATCTGGAGCCCTAGAAAATACTTGAGCTCACCCATGAGGCTCATCTCGAACTCACTGTGCATCTGCTCAGAAAACTTGGACACAAGATCGTTAGTAGTACCGCCAAAGATAATATCGTCCACGTATATCTGAGCGACTAAAAAATCTGAAGCATCTCTGAGCAAGAAGAGAGTCTTATCCACAGAACCCATCACAAAGCCCTTCCCCAACAAAAACTGCTTCAACCGGTCATACCAAGCCCTGGGGGCTTGCTTCAACCCGTATAAAGCTTTTTGCAACTTAAAAACATGTCGAGGAAACTTGGGGTTCTCAAAACCGGGGGGCTGCCTAACATAAACCTCCTCCTCTATGTACCCGTTCAGAAAAGCACTCTTGACGTCCATTTGAAAAAGCTTAAAACCCTTTGAAGCGGCAAAAGCTAAGAGAATGCGAATGGACTCAAGACGGGCAACAGGAGCGAAGGTTTCTTCAAAATCAATACCTTCCTTCTGGCAAAAACCCTGGGCAACTAGGCGAGCTTTGTTGCGCACCACAACCCCATCTTCACCTTGCTTGTTTTTGAACACCCACTTGGTGCCTATGGGGTTGCATCCTGGTGGCAGCTCTACTAGTGTCCAAACCCGATTGCGGACAAAATTCTCAAGCTCTTCTTGCATGGCATTAATCCAGTTCGAGTCAGAAAGAGCATGAGAAATGTCTCTGGGCTCAAAAGATGCAACAAAAGCAGATTCAGCAAACACAGCAAGAGAGTCAACAGACGAACGCAAAGTTCTTGTAGACACATCACCGATGATGAGCTCTGAGGGGTGATCACGCTGAACTGCTCGGGATCCCTGGTGATCTGAAGTCACCTCATCGGAGTCAGCAGCTGGCACCTCTGGACTCGACTGAGGGGGCTCGATCGAAGTGGAAGAAGTGATCAGAGGTCCGCCCTCGTCCTCAGTCGAAGTCTCAGAAGGTGTGGGCTCTGCAAGAGGTGCAGAAGGCCCACCCTCATCAGCAGCTGGAGTATCCTCATCTTCCTCGAAGATGGACTCTCCGAGCTCACCATCACCAGAAAGCTCAAAAGAAGGATTCAAAGAAGGCAAGGACTTATCAAACGAAACCTCACAAGTCTCGATAAGCTGCTGGGAGTCGAGGTTCCAAACACGGAAGCCTCGAGAATGCAAAGCGTAACCAAGAAAAACACCATCCCAGCAACGAGACTCAAACTTGTCCAAATGCCCTCCCTTCTTGAGCACAAAGCACTTACAGCCAAACGCTCGCAAGTGGCTCACCTTGGGCTGTCTGCCAAACCGCAACTCATATGAGGTCTTACCTAGGTAAGTGTAGCGCCCCGATTTAACAAAATCGAGACATTATTGAATTTCCATAGAAAAACAATAATACAAGAGGTTCATCATGCGACAACGTACATACGATAAAATCCATGGTACGCAGACCATATTTATTACAACATTGTTTTAATAAAAACAGTAAGAAGATAAATAAACAGCGGCATGACGAACGTCTTCTTTAGGATCTTTCTTCTCGACTGGGTCGCTACTCCAGACCGTCTTCAAGATAAGCATCCTCTGTGGGGTCCAACGGGTATGAGTACAAAAAGTACTCAACAAGCCACCGCAAATGCAAATAATAATGCAGGATAATAAACAAGGAAGGATAAAGGCTAAAAATGCGGAATAAAGCAGTTGCAGTTATGGCATTTAGTGTAATCACATTTTAATCATACGGAAAGTAAATATGAACATCATCAACATCAACTAACTCGAGGAGTACGTTTTACCTCCTCGCACAACAGTCCTTACATGTCAATCCATCATGCACATACATATTCAAAATAAACTAACTGGGGGATGTCACGCAACCCGCCCTTG
Source organism: Zizania palustris (assembly GCA_019279435.1). Taxonomy (NCBI): domain Eukaryota; kingdom Viridiplantae; phylum Streptophyta; class Magnoliopsida; order Poales; family Poaceae; genus Zizania; species Zizania palustris. Next base: position 29,184,550 of record JAAALK010000286.1, read on the forward strand.
ACCGTGGGCTCGGCTTTTCGAAAAGATTTAAGACTCTGATCAGAGATGTACTACTGTACCCACAAGGCACGCACTCATCTCAACGAGATGACCTATTTCACAGGAACTCGTGCCAAAACCTCAATATGAGATGTTCCAAGCGATAACCACCCGCTCTAGGTTTCGCCGGCGCGCCGGGCCGCATCCCGGCTAACGTCGCACCCCCTTTTGCGCCACATTGGTACAAGTCACCCGCAGGTGCAACTTGACCCATCTCCAAATGGTGGCCTCGGTTTGGAACAACCCATACCTTAGTTAGGACTTACCCACTAGACTTGTGGTTAGTACGTAAGTGTATTGCAACGGATCCCTCAGACCGGTCCTTATAGTGCCCCGGGTGCGACTGACCAATGCCCTAGCTTGCACCCGGAACCCACCATGCATACACTCACAACCATGACTCATCACCAACAGAATTTCCAAGGATAAGAAGTAACGGGGATCATATAATAGAACCATTTTGCTACGACTCATTTTTATCCTATAGCGGCCGTGTCAATACTTTGGACACTAACTAATATCATTGATCATATGGTGACAAGGAGGTTAGGCGAGATAGCATGGCTTGGGTTGCACATCACGGTCGGGGGATCCTAAATAAATATAATGTAAGGGTTCATTTGACTAATGCATATACATAACCTATGTGTTTTAGCGATAATCAATTCAAACATGGGTTCAATATGTTCAAAAGAATTGTTTGGTGACTTGCCTTGTTCAGCAAAGGGAGAGGGAGGGACTTCGGGGAAGTACTCCGGCTCCTCGGCGACGTCGTAGTCTTTTTAATATAAAGTAAAATAAAAAGAACACAACATCCAATCAAACAGTATAACATTACATTATAAACACATAAGTTAAAGTTGGTTTGATTATAAATAAAATAAATTCAATGGTTAAAGTTCTGAAATTTATTTCCCAATTAATTTAAAATGAATCAAAATGAATTATTGTTTTTCATAAAAGGGTTTTTAAGTGTGAATAATACTACATTAAGTTTCCTAATCAATTTAATATGAATGATTCAGAGAAAACTCAGTGGTTCTAGTGTTTAAATAGAAAGGAACAATTATATAAATTTTCTGGAGTTTAAATATTTAAATTTTGCATTTTAATCCTAAGGGCATTTGAATACTTATTTAAATAAACATGAAAATGTCAAAGTAAACCTACTGTTTTTATTGCATAAACATGTAGAGAATAATTTTATGAATTTTCTGAAATTAGAATGGTAATTTTTAGAGTTCAAATGCATTAGATATGAATTTTACAAGTTTAAAAACATTTCTGGAATTTGTTTTCAAATTTTAAACCCCTCGGGTCCACGGTGAGCCAGGCCCACGGTGAACCCGCGCACTGTGCGCGTGCGCCGGGTCGATCTGGACCGTTGGATCTGGATCCGGTGGCCAGGCGCGAGGCGGGAGGGTTAAGTGATAACGGACGGCCAGGATTAAAACGCGCGAAGGGGTACCACGTGGACGCACGAGATCGCGCGTCGGGTTAAATGGAAATCAACGCGCGAGATTAAAACGTAACGCTTTGACCAGATCCGACGGTGCAGATTAGATCGCGTACGTGGACTCACGCGCGTCGTCCGATTGCGATCGTGCGGCCAGGATTGAATCCGGCACGACACGCGCTAAGGGGGTTACACCCCCCTTCGTCTCCGGCGACGGTGGGGCTCGGGTGCGGTGGCGATGGCACCTACGAGGGGGCTAGGCCCTAGCTCTATGCGAAAACGGAAAGAGGAGGCCAAGGCGGTCACGATGGTACCTTAGGCGAGGCGAGGGGTCGATGGAGCGAGGCCGGCGACGAGGGTAGACGACGGAGTGGTTCGGGCTCCTCGTCGGCGATGGTGTTCCGGCGATCTCCTTGACCAACGGGGGCGTGGCCGAGGTAGGGGTCGTCCTTGTGGTCACGTTGGTGGCGGGGGCACGGGCGGAGGTGGTTCGGTGCGACGGCGAGCGGTGGCCGGAGGCGAACCAGAGGGTGCGCGCTAAAAGGCGAATTGCGGGTGCTCTGTTCGTTCTCGAGGCGATTAAGCGTGGGGGTCGGACGCGGCTCAGGCTGGGGGCTTAAATAGGGCACCGGAGAGGGCTCGCATGCAAGGAAAGCCGGGGGAGAGCGTTAAGTCGCCGGCGAGGGCTCGGCCATGCATGGAGCTGCGTTCCCGGGGGCTTAAACGCGCCATTTAACGCGATTAAATGGGCAGGAGAGCTCGGGGTGCATTAAACCGACGGCAAATGAATGCGGGAGGGGCCAGCAGGGCGGATCCGAGGCGGGGTCGTCGGCCGACGGAATTTGGGGGCGATGGCGGGAGGTAGACGACGGGTCTGACAGGCGGGGGCCACTGGCCAGCGGGCGCGAGCGGGCGAGGGTGGCGACTAACGGGTGGGGCCGGGGTGTCGGGTGCGCGCGCGAGGGGAGGCTTTCGGCGCCGACAGGTGGGGTCCGTTTGTCAGCCAGAGGCGAGCGCGGTAACGGGCTGGGCCGGCCGGGAGAGAGAGAAGGGAGGGGAGGAGCCCATTACTGTTCTAATACTTTTCTGAATAAAAATAATTCCAGAAAATAGATTAAAATATTAGGGTTACTTCCAAGGCTGGTAAAAATTTATAAAAATTCCCAAAATTATATTTTGGTCTTAGGATCATATACAAAAATTTTCACCTCCTAGTTTGGTCATCTACACTATGTTGTAGTTCAAAAAGGGTATAAAAGGGAATTAAAAGTATTTTCTGAAATAATAATTCCAAGAAATTGAATTTAATAATATATTTATTATTTTGAAAATTTGGGGTGTTACAAACCTATCCCCCTTACAAGAATCTCGTCCTCGAGATTGGAACGTTACTCGAATAGCTCGGGGTATTGGGCTTTCAGCTCGTCTTCTTTTTCCCAAGTGGCTTCTTCGGCGGGATGGTTGTTCCATTGGACTTTGCAGAAGCGGACGACGCGACTTCTGGTTACTCTCTCCTTGGTTTCCAAGATCTTTACGGGTCTCTCTATGTAGGTCAAATCTTCTTGGACATTGAGCTGCTGAAGGTCGGCTTGCTCGGTGGGTACACGGAGGCACTTTTTCAGCTGAGAGACATGGAACACATCATGAACTCCTGCCAAGGATGGAGGCAGTTCCAGTTGATATGCCACTTCTCCTTGTCGACGGAGGATCTGGAAAGGTCCGACGTAGCGGGGTGCTAGTTTGCCTTTCATGTTGAACCTTTGAGTGCCACGGAGGGGAGTGACTCGGAGGTAGACATAATCGCCCTCCTCAAAGGCTAGGTCTCTTCGGCGGTTGTCGGCATAGCTCTTTTGCCTGGATTGGGCGGCCTTCAATCGGTCTCTTATGATCTTAACCTTCTCTTCAGCTTCTCTCAATAAGTCAGTCCCAAACAGTTGTGATTCTCCGGTTTGATCCCAGAGCAACGGTGTTCTGCACTTACGCCCATAGAGTGCTTCGAACGGGGACATTTGCAGGCTGGCTTGATAGCTGTTGTTGTAGGAGAACTCTGCATAAGGTAAGTTCTTGTCCCACATTCCGCCAAAGTCTAGAGCACAAGCTCTAAGCATATCTTCCAATATCTGGTTGACCCTTTCGGTCTGACCGTCGGTCTGTGGATGATAGGCGGTGCTAAAGTTCAGCCGGGTGCCGAGTTCCTCTTGAAGGTTCTTCCAAAACTTGGAGGTAAACTGACTCCCGCGGTCAGATACAATCTTCTTGGGAACTCCGTGGAGGCACACGATCCGGGTCATATACAACTCAGCCAACTTGGCGACGGTGTAAGTTGTCTTGACCGGAACGAAGTGAGCTACCTTGGTGAGTCGATCGACGATCACCCAGATAGAATCATGACCAGCTTGGGTCCTGGGCAGTCCCGTGATGAAGTCCATTCCTATCTCTTCCCACTTCCATTCAGGGACTTTGAGGGGCTGAAGCAGTCCGGCAGGTCTCTGATGCTCTGCCTTGACTCGCCGGCATGTGTCGCACTTGGCCACATACTCAGCTATTTCTCTCTTCATGCTGACCCACCAATATTTTTCCTTCAGGTCTTGGTACATCTTTGTACTCCCGGGATGGATGGAGTATAACGTATCATGGGCTTCTTGAAGGATGAGAGTCTTCAACTCAGGTAGGTTGGGTACGCATACTCGGTTTCCGAACCAGATGGTACCATGTTCATCCTCGGAGAATCCGGGGGCTTTACCCTTCCTCATGTTTTGCTGGATCTCCAGGATGTCCGGGTCTTCCTTCTGCTTTTCTCGGATCTGGTCTATTAAGACAGGCCGAGACTCCAAGGCAGCGAGGTACTCTCGAGTGGTGATCCCTAGGTTTAGCCTTTCCATCTCCTTATAAAGCAGAGGAGCCTGGTCTTGAATCATGATGGCATTGCAGTACCCTTTTCGACTAAGGGCGTCTGCCACCACGTTCGCTTTGCCCGGATGATAATGGATGCCCAAGTCGTAATCCTTGATCAGTTCCAACCATCTCCTTTGCCTGAGGTTCAGATCTGGTTGGGTGAATATGTACTTGAGGCTCTTGTGGTCGGTGAAGACCTCACACCGATTTCCCACAAGGTAATGTCTCCATATCTTCAAGGCATGAACCACGGCTGCTAGTTCCAGGTCGTGGGTTGGGTAGTTCAGCTCATGCGGTCTCAATTGCCGGGAGGCGTAGGATATCACTTTCCCTTCTTGCATTAAGACGCATCCCAATCCTTGACGAGAGGCATCACAGTAGACGTGGAAGTCTTTCCGGATGTCTGGCAGAGTCAGAATGGGGGCTGATACTAGCTTCTTCTTGAGGGTCTGGAAGCTTTCTTCGCAGTCGGGGGTCCAATCAAACTTCACTTCCTTCTGCAGAAGTCTGGTCATAGGCTTGGCGATCTTGGAAAAATTCTCGATGAACCGGCGGTAGTATCCGGCCAATCCGAGAAAACTCCGGATCTCGGTCACGGTCGTTGGCTGTAGCCAGTTGGTTACTGCTTCAACGGTGGTTGGGTCCACTGCTATTCCTCCGGCAGATATAACATGGCCGAGGAACTTCACCTCAGACGACCAAAATTCGCATTTGCTGTATTTGGCGTACAGTTGCTGCTCCCTTAGTTTTCCGAGGGTCAGACGGAGGTGAGTCTCGTGTTCTTCCTTGGTCTTGGAGTAAACGAGGATATCGTCGATGAATACCACGATGAACTTGTCCAAGAACTCCATGAATACGTTATTCATCATGTTCATGAAAAAGGCCGGGGCATTCGTGAGTCCGAACGACATCACAGTGTACTCGTAGAGTCCATAGCGGGAGGTGAAAGCAGTCTTGGGTATATCTTCCTCCCTGATCCTCAACTGGTGATAACCTGACCTGAGGTCAATCTTGGAAAACACTGAGGATCCTTTCAGCTGATCGAACAGGTCGTCGATCCGAGGCAATGGGTATTTGTTCTTGATGGTTACGTCGTTCAAGGCTCTATAGTCCACACACATCCTCTTGGTCTTGTCCTTCTTCATGGCAAATATAACCGGTGCACCCCAAGGTGAGGTACTCGGTCGGATGTAACCTTTCTGCTCTAGGTCTTCGATGTTACTCTTGACTTCGGCTAGTTCATTGGCGGCCATTCGGTATGGGCGCTTGGAGATTGGAGTGGTCCCGGGGACAAGTTCGATTCTGAATTCGATGTCCCGCTTGGGAGGCATTCCGGGCAGATCTTCGGGGAAAACATCTGCAAACTCCCTGACTATCGGCACCTCTTCAAGAGCTATTTAGCGAAGGGATGCTCCGAGTGGTTTGCGATTGGCCATCCGGAAGGTGACGGTTACGCCTTTAGGACTGGTCACCGTGACGGACTTGTTGGCACAGTCGATCACTCCCTTGTGCTTCATCAACCAATCCATACCTAGTATAAGGTCGAGTCCGGTGCATTGGATGAGGACAGGCTCGGCCCGAAACAGCACTCCTTGGATGTCAAGTTGAACCTTAGGGCTGTAGAAGTGAGCTGAGGTCCTATTGCCGGGGGTGGCAATCACCATGGGAATGGGTAGAGGGAGCACGTCCAGATTGTTCGTTTTCACAAAACTTTCCGAGATGAAAGAGTGGGTTGCTCCAGAGTCAAATAATATGACGGCCGGTACGGAATTCACAGTAAACGTACTGAGTACGACTTCAGGAGCCTCCTGAGCTTCCTCCGCGCTGATGTGGTTGACGCGGGCGCGAACCGCCTGGTGAGGTGCTGCGCCTTGGTTCTGCTTGGGGTGAGGACACTGGTGCGAATAGTGCCCTTCCTTGCGGCAGTTGAAGCAGATGACCGGCCTTCCTTGGCGATCCTTCAGGATTGGGGCCTTGGCGGCCGGTGCCGGTTGAGCGGCCGGAGCTGGTGGGGCGGGGCGAGGATGCCCGGCGTTGGATCCACCGGCTGCGTGAGGTGGCCTGAAGGCGGGCCGAGGATGGTAGGCGGGCGCTGGTGGCGGAGGGACGAAGCGGGGCCTCTGAGAGTTCGCCTGCTGATGCTTGAAGGCGATCATCTTCCTCTTCTTGAGGTCCAGCTTGTTCTGCTCAGTCTCTTGGATGAGCGCTTTGTTGACCAGCCGCTGGAAGTCGGCGAAGTCGGCGGCGACGAGCTGGATGGACAGCTCATCCTTAAGTCCCCTGAGGAACTTGGCTTGGCGGAGGGCGACCCAGATTGGCGCGGGCCCGTTGCACCCCAGTTGGGCACAACACCCTCAGGCGCATCACGGCTTCCTCCTGCTCCGTTGTTGGAGCCGGTGTTCTGGTGATCGGCCATCTTCTGAATATACAAAGCGATAAAGCAAAGAATGACGAAACGATAATACAACATATAAGATTCAAGCACATAAATATATATAGTGGCATAAATTGTTTGTTACAATCAAGTTTTTATTCTACCCATGACACACTCGTCGTGGGCAGCACCACATACAAAATTATGATTTTCATTTAGATAGCGTCTCCTAACGCCTACTCGCCACCGGAGGCGGTCTCCGTACTCTCGGAACCACGAGTGCGCGGCTCTAGAGAGATGGTGGGCTCGAGAAAATTCTCGATGATGGAGTCGGAGACGAGGCCGGGGCGTGGTGTAGGGGCGCTGGTGGAAGGCCTGGCGGGGGAGGGTCGTGGCGGGATCCTCTTGGGGCGAGGGAGGGGCTCACGGATGGGCTTCTTCTTCCTTGGAAGAAGAGGGACCATCTCAGCGATGTCCTTCTGCAGCTGTATGATCTTGCGCTGCAGCTCGCCGTTTTGCTGGATCAGGTTCTTCGTTTCTTCACGAAGAAACGCAACCGCCTTATGGTGCTCGTCGGCGTCGAGCACCGCCTCAGTGTGGAGATCATCCATTGCCTGCAGAAGACGCGACTGCCGGGCCATGACCGGATCACGCACGGAGTGAACTCCAAGGTAGATGCTACGGTGGGCTCCGGGAGTACGCTTCGGCACAAGCCGGAAGGATGAGTTCTGAAGACGATCGTCGTAGATCATCCTCAGCTCCATGAGGGCCTGGAGGGCGACTCGTTGGCACGCGACGTCGAAAGTCGGGCCTCCAAGTGCGGTGGTGTAGGGCGGCAGATGTTCTCCAGAGCCATGGACGGTGAGGGAGACGTCACAAGGCCCGGCGAACTCGTCGGGGTATACTCCTTGAAATTCGGGCTCGAAGAGGAACCCGAGGAAGGTGAGCATCATGCGGAGCTCCCGGACGAAGCCCTCATAGTGGCGGCAGTAGCTGTGGACTTGGTAGACAGGCATCTACAAAACAGCAAGTTGAATAAAAGTGAGGAGAGGAACAAAGTTTATGAAGTAGATTTTCGAGAAATAATTTCCTATGGCTAATGGCTAGGCGGGTCTGTTTGGCTTCCTACAGTCGAGTCGGCTCTGATACCATCTTGTAGCGCCCCGATTTAACAAAATCGAGACATTATTGAATTTCCATAGAAAAACAATAATACAAGAGGTTCATCATGCGACAACGTACATACGATAAAATCCATGGTACGCGGACCATATTATTACAACATTGTTTTAATAAAAACAGTAAGAAGATAAATAAACAGCGGCATGACGAACGTCTTCTTCAGGATCTTTCTTCTCGACTGGGTCGCTACTCCAGACCGTCTTCAAGATAAGCATCCTCTGTGGGGTCCAACGGGTATGAGTACAAAAAGTACTCAACAAGCCACCGCAAATGCAAATAATAATGCAGGATAATAAACAAGGAAGGATAAAGGCTAAAAATGCGGAATAAAGCAGTTGCAGTTATGGCATTTAGTGTAATCACATTTTAATCATACGGAAAGTAAATATGAACATCATCAACATCAACTAACTCGAGGAGTACGTTTTACCTCCTCGCACAACAGTCCTTACATGTCAATCCATCATGCACATACATATTCAAAATAAACTAACTGGGGGATGTCACGCAACCCGCCCTTGACCGTGGGCTCGGCTTTTCGAAAAGATTTAAGACTCTGATCAGAGATGTACTACTGTACCCACAAGGCACGCACTCATCTCAACGAGATGACCTATTTCACAGGAACTCGTGCCAAAACCTCAATATGAGATGTTCCAAGCGATAACCACCCGCTCTAGGTTTCGCCGGCGCGCCGGGCCGCATCCCGGCTAACGTCGCACCCCCTTTTGCGCCACATTGGTACAAGTCACCCGCAGGTGCAACTTGACCCATCTCCAAATGGTGGCCTCGGTTTGGAACAACCCATACCTTAGTTAGGACTTACCCACTAGACTTGTGGTTAGTACGTAAGTGTATTGCAACGGATCTCTCAGACCGGTCCTTATAGTGCCCCGGGTGCGACTGACCAATGCCCTAGCTTGCACCCGGAACCCACCATGCATACACTCACAACCATGACTCATCACCAACAGAATTTCCAAGGATAAGAAGTAACGGGGATCATATAATAGAACCATTTTGCTACGACTCATTTTTATCCTATAGCGGCCGTGTCAATACTTTGGACACTAACTAATATCATTGATCATATGGTGACAAGGAGGTTAGGCGAGATAGCATGGCTTGGGTTGCACATCACGGTCGGGGGATCCTAAATAAATATAATGTAAGGGTTCATTTGACTAATGCATATACATAACCTATGTGTTTTAGCGATAATCAATTCAAACATGGGTTCAATATGTTCAAAAGAATTGTTTGGTGACTTGCCTTGTTCAGCAAAGGGAGAGGGAGGGACTTCGGGGAAGTACTCCGGCTCCTCGGCGACGTCGTAGTCTTTTTAATATAAAGTAAAATAAAAAGAACACAACATCCAATCAAACAGTATAACATTACATTATAAACACATAAGTTAAAGTTGGTTTGATTATAAATAAAATAAATTCAATGGTTAAAGTTCTGAAATTTATTTCCCAATTAATTTAAAATGAATCAAAATGAATTATTGTTTTTCATAAAAGGGTTTTTAAGTGTGAATAATACTACATTAAGTTTCCTAATCAATTTAATATGAATGATTCAGAGAAAACTCAGTGGTTCTAGTGTTTAAATAGAAAGGAACAATTATATAAATTTTCTGGAGTTTAAATATTTAAATTTTGCATTTTAATCCTAAGGGCATTTGAATACTTATTTAAATAAACATGAAAATGTCAAAGTAAACCTACTGTTTTTATTGCATAAACATGTAGAGAATAATTTTATGAATTTTCTGAAATTAGAATGGTAATTTTTAGAGTTCAAATGCATTAGATATGAATTTTACAAGTTTAAAAACATTTCTGGAATTTGTTTTCAAATTTTAAACCCCTCGGGTCCACGGTGAGCCAGGCCCACGGTGAACCCGCGCACTGTGCGCGTGCGCCGGGTCGATCTGGACCGTTGGATCTGGATCCGGTGGCCAGGCGCGAGGCGGGAGGGTTAAGTGATAACGGACGGCCAGGATTAAAACGCGCGAAGGGGTACCACGTGGACGCACGAGATCGCGCGTCGGGTTAAATGGAAATCAACGCGCGAGATTAAAATGTAACGCTTTGACCAGATCCGACGGTGCGGATTAGATCGCGTACGTGGACTCACGCGCATCGTCCGATTGCGATCGTGCGGCCAGGATTGAATCCGGCACGACACGCGCTAAGGGGGTTACACCCCCCTTCGTCTCCGGCGACGGCGAGGCTCGGGTGCGGTGGCGATGGCGCCTACGAGGGGGCTAGGCCCTAGCTCTATGCGAAAACGGAAAGAGGAGGCCAAGGCGGTCACGATGGTACCTTAGGCGAGGCGAGGGGTCGACGGAGCGAGGCCGGCGACGAGGGTAGACGGCGGAGTGGTTCGGGCTCCTCGTCGGCGATGGTGTTCCGGCGATCTCCTTGACCAACGGGGGCGTGGCCGAGGTAGGGGTCGTCCTTGAGGTCACGTTGGTGGCGGGGGCACGGGCGGAGGTGGTCCGGTGCGACGGCGAGCGGTGGCCGGAGGCGAACCAGAGGGTGCGCGCTAAAAGGCGAATTGCGGGTGCTCTGTTCGTTCTCGAGGCGATTAAGCGTGGGGGTCGGACGCGGCTCAGGCTGGGGGCTTAAATAGGGCACCGGAGAGGGCTCGCATGCAAGGAAAGCCGGGGGAGAGCGTTAAATCGCCGGCGAGGGCTCGGCCATGCATGGAGCTGCGTTCCCGGGGGCTTAAACGCGCCATTTAACGCGATTAAACGGGCAGGAGGGCTCGGGGTGCATTAAACCGGCGGCAAATGAATGCGGGAGGGGCCAGCGGGGCGGATCCGAGGCGGGGTCGTCGGCCGGCGGAATTTGGGGGCGATGGCGGGAGGTAGACGACGGGTCTGACAGGCGGGGGCCACTGGCCAGCGGGCGCGAGCGGGCGAGGGTGGCGACTAACGGGTGGGGCCGGGGTGTCGGGTGCGCGCGCGAGGGGAGGGTTTCAGCGCCGACAGGTGGGGTCCGTTTGTCAGCCAGAGGCGAGCGCGGTAACGGGCTGGGCCGGCCGGGAGAGAGAGAAGGGAGGGGAGGAGCCCATTACTGTTCTAATACTTTTCTGAATAAAAATAATTCCAGAAAATAGATTAAAATATTAGGGTTACTTCCAAGGCTGGTAAAAATTTATAAAAATTCCCAAAATTATATTTTGGTCTTAGGATCATATACAAAAATTTTCACCTCCTAGTTTGGTCATCTACACTATGTTGTAGTTCAAAAAGGGTATAAAAGGGAATTAAAAGTATTTTCTGAAATAATAATTCCAAGAAATTGAATTTAATAATATATTTATTATTTTGAAAATTTGGGGTGTTACAGTAAGCTCTAAGAAAAATGCGGTTGGTAAGATAGCAAGCCGTGTTCATGGCTTCAGGCCAAAAACGCCAAGGAGTCCTATGCTCATCGAGCATCGTCCTGGCCATCTCGACTAGCGTGCAGTTCTTTCGTTCCACAACGCCATTCTGTGGGGGAGTGTAAGGAGAAGAAAACTGATGGTCCAGACCCTGATCACTACAGAAGCTGACGAACTGAGAGTTCTTGAACTCAGAGCCGTTGTCGGAGCGAATTGCTCGCATCCGACCATTGTTCTCATTCTTCAGCTTCAAAATCAGGTCATGAACAAAATGAAAAGTTTCATCCTTAGACTCCAAAAAGAAAACCCACGAGAATCGAGAAAAATCATCAACAATCACAAGTGCGTACCACTTCCCACCGACTGAGCGTACCCGAGCTGGACCGACAGTGTCCATGTGTAACAGCTCGCTCGGATACGAAGTCATCACCTGAGTCACAGGTGAGTGAGAAGCGGCAACCATTTTCCCGTGACGACAGGGATGACAAACTAGATCTTTCTCCATTTTAAGCTTGGGCAATCCTCGGATGAGGTCCATAGAGCTTAACCTGACTAGCAGATCAAAGCTCAAATGACCTAACCTCCTATGCCACTTCCAGAGCTCAGAAGAAGATCCAGCAATTAAACAGCGAGAAGGGCCAAAAGAACTAGAGAAGTCAATTCGAAACACTTTACCAAAAGGTAAGATCTGGCAAATCAAAGACCCTCTAGAATCAAACACAGAAGAATTGCCCTTCTTAAAACGCACCTCCAAACCATCCTCAAGAAGTTGCGAAACAGAAATCAAATTGAAGTTCAAGTTTCCAACCAAAGCAACGTTCTTCAAAGAAAAATGGTCTGAAATGCGAATTGAGCCTATGCCACTTACTTTCCCTTGACCACTGTTCCCGAAGGTGATGTATTCTTTGGAGCTCGGGGGAGTGAGACTGGAGAACCATCTGTGATGTCCCGTCATGTGGCGAGAACACCCTGAGTCCATGATCCAAACGTCCTCCAGTCCCCGAACCTGCACAATCAGTGGCTGTAAGTGGGAGCAAATGGTCCGGCACCGGGTTTAGCAAAAGAGCTAAACCAGTGTCGAGCCATCTGCTCAAAAGACGGAAAGCAGAAATCATCAGAAAAGTTTGGACCAAAACGCGGCTCAAAGCGCGGTCCTCGGTTCTGCCTAAAGCCTCGGCCACGAGGTCCAGGACCGTAGCCAAAATGGCCTGGAGCTCTGCCGGAACGACCACCACCAACTGGAGTACGAGCAAGAAAGTCGTCTCCTCTACCACCACCTACACGACGCGGCCTGGCCTCCAGCCTCTCCCCGCGTCGAGGAACACGCAGTCTACCACCCTGCTGGTAGAACTGCTCCTGACCACCACGAGCTCTCTCTGCTCTCTCAACCCGCTTCCTCCTGAAGCAAAACTCCGCAAGATGCCCGTCTCTCTGACAATACTCACAATGATAGGTGGGCTTCTTGTGATGAGGTTGAGGCTTGGGGTTCTTGGGCTTAGTGGTGTTTGGTGTTGTCTTCTTGGGTTGAGAGGGTCCAGGAAGAGAGTCTAGAGAAGTGTGGAGAAGTTTGGGCTTTGGAACCCAGATGGGTTTCTTGGGTGGAGCTTTGGGTGGTTCATGGATCACTCCATCCTTGGGCTGACAAGCCTGGGAAGACTCAGTGGAATGGGTCTTGGGATATCTCTGCTCAGGAGTCATTTTACTCCACTCCACTGCCCGGCTAATGGCACTCTCAAAGTCAGCCTTGGTATAGGTGTAACCTACCCCAAACCCATCCTGCCTCTTGAACTGCTGGATCATCATGCCGAGCTGAGGCTCTCTGGCACTGATCCAACTCAGGATAGAACGGAGGTAAAAGTTCTCATTCTGAGAATCAGCTAGCTCCTCTCTCAAGGCAGCTAGAACCTCCACCTGAGACAAGCAGGTCTCACACTCGCTATCTATCTGGACAGACTTCTCGGCTTTCAGCTTAATCAACTCCATTCTAAGAGATAGACAGTTCTCACAGACAGTGGGTGGAACTGACAATGTCTCAAGCTCTAGCCTAGTCTGCGCTAGCTCAGCTCTCATCCTCTCCAAATCACCTAGATGCTCATCGCCCTTGGCTTTCAGCTCGGCTAAACTAGCAAGATGAGATGGGCAATCAGCACAGGGTACGACGATAGTGGCTTGAGCATCTTTCAGCTCCAGCTGAGCGCTTTCAAGCTCAGTGGCCAAAGCGTCCCTCTCATCAACCCTTTCTGTGTACCTGGACTTCAGAGTCGACAGGTCACACAGAAGCACCTCACACTTTGGGCATTCACTGCTATCACCCAAGCAAGGGGAAGAAGATAGACTCTCAATTCTGCCGTTGGCCACGGCAAGCTCACTCTCTAACTCATCTATCCTCTTCTTAGCCCCTCTAAGCAGTTTTTCCTGATACTTTAACTCCTGACGATTGCTTTCAAGTAAATCAACGATTTCGCGTTCATAGGATGATACCTTTTCGTTGTCGTCGTCGGAGTCATCGGAGGAGCTCTTCTCTTCCTTATCCCCAAGAGCCATTGAGCAGAAGCTCTTGCGGGATCTTCGGCGCTGATGTGAGCGGCTCTTCGGTCTGTCCCCGAAGGCCATGAAGCAAAGGCCTGCTGGATCATCCTTGTCCTTCCCCTTCCTGATGATGATCTCCTCATCGCTTGAGCTCGATGAAGAGGAAGAAGACGTGGACCGCTTGGAGTAGCTCTTCTCCATCTCAGCGAAGAAGGCCTTGTCGCGCTTCTTGTTCTCTCGCCGGTAGTCCTTCAGGGCCTTTCTGAAGAATCTGGTTTTTGGCTTGCCCTTGTTGAAGGAGGAGCTGTCGTGCTTGCCGGAGTCGTGGAAGCCACCACCGGTGCCCTTCTTGTGACTATTGCGCTTGGGGCAGTCAGCGATGAAGTGTCCTGGATCACCACACTCAAAGCATCCGGTCTTTGTGCCGTGTCTTTTGAACATCCTCTTATCATAGACACGACGCACCCGGTTGTTAAACAGACACAAATCATCATCACCCAAAGACTCAAGCTGGTCCTCAGTGATAGACATCAAGGAGAACCCAGCACAGCTCACAGAAGAGGGATCAACAGAAGGTGTAGCAAGGGCCAGAGACTTTGATCCAGAGCCAGTGAGATTTGATCTCAACTGGGTATCAACCTCGGTGGCCTTCAGCTTGCTAAACAAATCAGAAATGGTCAAGGTATCATAAGAAGTGCTCTCAATGATAGAGGATACCTTGATCTCCCAGATCTTTGGGTCCAAGGTATGAAGAACCTTGAGCGCCTGTTCATGATCTGAGACTAACTGAACACCCTCAGCCTTGTTGTCCCGAAGCTTGTTTATGATCGACTGAAAACGACCAAACAACGCTTCAACAGATTCACCCGGCTTTTGTGTGAAGTTCTCATATTCACGCCGGTAGGTCTGATAGAGCCGAGCCTTGACCTGGGCTGTCCCCTCATGGTGTGCCTGGAGGGTAGCCCAGATCTCTCTCGCAGTGGAGAGATGGCTAACACGCTCAAATTCAGTGGGACCTAAACCAGAAAACAAGATGTTCACCGCTTTGCTATTGTTCACATGCTGGGCGATGATACCAGGAGAATCACGCTCAGCAACTGGCAATATGACAAACGTAGCGTGAACGCAAATGTCCCAGATGTCTGAGCTTTGGCTCATGAGATAGGCTCGCATGCGAGTCTTCCAATAATTATAGCCATAAGCTTCCAAGGACGGGACCTTGCCAGGAGAAGTCATGATCACTACTGGGGTTTAGAACCGGTTAAGGTATGGAAAAATCCTAACCAGGCTCTGATACCACTTGTAGGACTGAAAGTAGCGACTAGAGGGGGGTGAATGGGCGCCTAAAAATTCTTTCGAATCAATGGCCTGCTCCCAATACCCAACGCACCTCGACAGACTTAGCAAGGAAAAGTAAACAGATTATCAGGACCTAAAATGATCTAGCCTAAAAACGACCGGTGTCCTAATCGAAAAGACACCAACACAGTGCTTAAAGGCAGATTCAACAGATTAATTAACTCACAGGCATTTAATCAGACCAACACACATGAAGTTGATAAATCAAGATGTTCAACCAGAAATAAAACAGTGAACAAAAAAAGAACACCGGATTCAGTATCATCTATTTAAAACAGGAGATGAACCAACAGATGTAATGACAGCACAAAGATTAAATCAACAGATAAAATATATTCATGAGAAATACTTTTGAACAGAATGCCATCACATGTAATAGGATGTTACAGGAAGTATTGAAATAATACCAACCATATGAGAAACATGGCAACACATGAATATTTAATTAGCACGCAATTCAAGAAATGCAATTAGTACTAATCAAATAGCAAACCAGTACGACAGCTTCTAATAGAACAAGTTTTCTATGCAAAAACAGTACAGCATGTGCATGAGTATTCTCAGTAACGCCAGATTTAGTACAAACACAAGAGTTCAAAATTAATAGGCATTTTAATATCAGAGTAAATATCACAGTAAAAAACCTTGCCTCGATTTGCGTGCGCCTGGCTTGTAGAAGCTCCTGTTGCCGAAGATGTGGCGTGGTCACTTGCACAGTGCGATGGAATATCAGCTTTCTCCGCCTGGACTCAAAACGAAGCCTCGATTTGCGTGCAAGACTTTTCTCCGAGAGCAACCACGCCGTTCGTGGGAGTTCACCGCTCGTGAGCACGCTTCCACGCCAAAAATTACTCCCGCTGCTTGCCGCACGCTGCACTAGCTGGCGCTAGGTGCCTTGCGTAGGAGCTAGACGCCGTGCGTAGGCGCTAGCTGCTTCTAGCCGCCAGGAATATATGCCAGAGAAAAAACACGGCGGGAAGAAGATAGAACACGACGGCGGAAAAATTTTTGCGAGAGAAACGCAGGAGGCGGCGGATAAACAACAGGAAGAACACAAAAAGTGACCCACTATTTTGATTTAGTAAAGTGTGTTTTTTGAAAAGGGTGCCCTAACCCTAGGCTATTGGGGCCTATTTATAGGCAGCCCAATAAATGGGTAAAATGCAGAAATACCCCTGGGGTTTTTTACAGACGCTGAAATAAATGGAAAAGACTAAACTGCCCTTAGGATATTTTTACAGACTTGACTGACAGACTGTGGGCCTAAAGGCAAAATAGTAAAATCCTAAATAAAGGTAACTTGTCCTGATGCAGAGCTTTCGTAGCAGCTACGGCTTCGCTCCAGGACGGTCCGATCCAAGATCAGCGGTCGTCAGTTTTGCGCCGAAACTGACAAAGCGTCCACCGTCTTCGCACCGGGTACCCGGATTGGGCTGGACCGATTCCGCGGCTCCCTCAGCCCGGCAATCACTCGCCGCCCGTGTACCTGAGTCAATCCTGGTCAACAGTCCAGTGAATCCTCTGCTGCTCCTAGCCCATGTACCCGGATTGGGCCAGCCCGACTTCGCGGCCCCTCTGCCCGACAATTGTTCGCTGCCCGTGTACCTGAGTCACACGTGGCCCAGACGCAGCAGGTCTTCTCTTCTCATTCCAGTCCTCTTTGACTATCGTTGACAATGACTCATCACATCTGGAGCCATGAGGCCCACGCTATTCAGCATGGCTCCTCAATTTATAGTAGAATAGACGGGAATAATGGAAAATCCATCACGTTTCCGGCCTCTTCATCCACGGCCGAGACGCATCACTACACCTACAGCCAGGCGAACCCTAATTACCATGCGCCGCCACCACCAGCGCCTGCACCAGCTCCGCCACCGTTGCCCGCACCGTATGTTCCTGCACCACCACATAAGCCTGAGCACGTCGATATACCATCACGCGTCCCACTGCCGCATGATAGACGCACCCAGGAAGGAGGCCAGGATGACATCGAAGAGAAAATACGCGCACTATTCAGGGAGTGCACCGGCTTTGTGCCTCGGGATCGGGCTAGGATTTACTGGAAGCCGTACCCCGACCACTTTGACACCGTCCCATACCCTCGCGGTTATAGAGTCCCAGATTTCACTATGTTCGATGGCGAGGGTAGTAAGACCACACTAGAGCACATTAGCCAATTTTTAGCGCAGTGTGGCAAAGCTAGTGGGCCGGACATGCTAAAACTTAGACTATTTTCACTTTCACTATCCGGCACCGCATTCACTTGGTTTTTTGCACTGCCGCCGAACTCCGTGTAGACATGGGCCCAGCTAGAGCAAAAAAATTCCACAATTAATTCTACGTGGGTGAAATCGATCTGAGGCTTTCCCATTTAACATCGGTCAAGCAAAAATCTAGCGAAACAGTCTTTGAGTACGCCAGGCGCTTTAGGGACACCCGGAACCGATGCTTTAGTTTAAATATTTCAGAGAGAGACTTGGCAGACTTAGTATTTAACGGCTTGCACTCTGAGATAAAAGAAAGATTAGACAACCATAATTTCTTAGACATCAGACAAGTCCTACAACATGCTCTAGTACAAGAAAGCCGAGCTAAAGATAAAAGATTCGTCAAGGCTTTCAGCAAACCTAAAGCTGAAGTCCATATTATGGAGCACTCTGACGAAGAGGAGTCCGAAGAAGAAGAGTATTCAGCCGACATGTACGTGGCCGAATGGACTTGGAACACTAAGTCTAAGCCTGTCACCTGCTCCGAATTACGGCTGTCTCCCTCTAAGAGTCAGCCCAATGAAGTTAAATATTCATTCGACGTAACTAAATGTGATAAAATATTTGACTTCCTCTTGAAAAGCCAACTTCTGAGACTGCCTAAAGGTCAAGACATGCCATCCGCCGATGAATTGAAGAAGCTCTCCTACTGTAGGTGGCACGATTCACATTCCCACTATACTAGTGATTGTTCGTCGGCAGGTTCAATCGGCCATAGAGGAAGGACGATTGAAATTGATGCTAGTCCAAAGATGAAGTTAGATAGGGACCCCTTTCCCGTAAACACCATCAATCTCGAGGAAAAGAAGGTGTTGATTTGGCCAAAACAAGCCGAGTCAGCCAAAGGGAATGTGATCGTCATAGGAGAACCACACACGCGTACACTCGTACCGAAGAACCCAGAGGTAGGGGTGTGGAAAGAAAATATCAAAGCACCATCTTCGGCTAGGGCCCGTAGAAAGCCGAAGGTAACATACAAGATGCTTCTGGACAAACACCAAAGGAGGTCCGAGAAGATGAGCGTTCGGCCACAGGATCCGAGACGACCAAACCCCCTGATGAGGACATCCCTACCAATGATACAACCATACATGAATACCAAGATCCAATTATTAAAGTTCAAGCACGAAGATTAAATCTCCAGGTCAACTCATTTCTAAGTATCTTAGTATATTATCTTGGGAATAAATTACTACCTAATAATATTATTATTATTAGGAATCATGGAGATGATGAAAATCACTTAGAGATAAATAAAGAGTTGGAGAAGAACGAGGAAGGATGTCCAAGCCAATTTGAGAGTCTAATCTAACTACAATTCATGTCCAACTCGGATTCCAGGAGCAGCGTTCACTAAAATCATCGCCCAGGCCATATACAGACTCCGTTTTTGACGTTCCACCCAGCCACGGAAATATAACTTCAAAAACTTTCCAATGCCATCAGTTTCATCTCAAAATTCCTTCTATATCAACAGGAATCGTCAAAACAAAATAGAGTCCAGAATCTGTCAGCGTGCTGTTTTATGCGTTATTGAGCCGTGTATCCAGTTGAGCCCATTAGGGGTGCGTCCCAAAATACTATATAAGGTGTTTCTACAGACATCTAGGGTTTTTGGGTTTAGTTTACACGTTGCTTTGATAGCCGCCGCTTCACCGGATTTGTAAGTGAACTCCAATTCGCAGATTCCAATAGAATTTTTAGTTCTATTGTGTTTTTTGCGTTCTTGCTTGTGTTCTTCCATTCGCAGGCAAGGATTAGCCTTCTTAGCAAGGTCAATCAGGCTGTGCTTGATTGATAACCAACGGAGCAGTGGTGTAGCGATTGCAAGGGCCGATCTCCTGGATCGGAAGCCGGATCGTCAACGTCGAGTTCTCCACAAATCGTTGTTTATCGCCCACCTGACGGAAGATCGGACACCCCTGTGCGCATCACCCCCCAGATGATCCAGCCCTCAGAAAGGCGAGTTCGGCCCCCAATGGACGAACCCACCTTCATCCTGGACCAAGGTTCTGAGTGGGTCTGGCCCCCAATTGCCGAACCCACCTTCGTTCTGGGCCTAGCCTCCGGTTGAGTTTGGCCCCCAGTGGCCGAACCTGCCTCCGCAGTGGGAAAAATTACCTCTGGACTGGTGGGACCACTCGTTCATATGGTCCAAGATACCCTCTACATGGCCGAACCTCCAGCAAGGTAATGAGTTCGGCCCTCAGTGGGTGATGCCGCTGGAGCCTCCGATGCCGTCGCCGTACTGCTGGACGATGGCCCCGTGGACCCCAGTCTAGGCCCCGCCGCCAGAGGAATCCACGCAGCACCCCGCCGCTAACCCCACTGCTCCTTCTAGCATTTATGATTGGTAGAGACAAATTCTAGCACAAAAAGGGAACATCTTCCATCGTTTTTCCGTAGTACCCCAAAATCGAGCCGCGCATGGCGACGCCGGAGAAGGAGACCGTGGAGACACTCCAGAGACCGTCATCATCAAAGTGGGGTCCTAGGAGGTCCCAGTCCCAAAGGGAACCCCGATAAAACATCGCGAAGGTACATCGCTAGGGTTAACCGAAATCCTACCCGAGGATCGGTCCAACCGGTTCGGTAAGTCCGGTTTGACCAGCAAGACATAGGAAGATAGCTCCGGTAAGTGAAAATTGTTCGAGGCTGACCTGGGTGAGTCCCATTCGGCCAGAAATATTAAAAGCAGAGTCATGGCCCCTGACACTCAGCCGCAACCATCATGGGCACCCCAGGGATGTCCAAATCACAAAAAAGGAGGTTGCAACACATGCGAGCACAAGAGATGCGAGAGAAGAAGTGATGGGGGAATGGTCCCGATCTTCCGCTAGGTAAAGGATAAACTTGGGTTGGTGGAGAATCTCGACGTTGGCAATCCAAGGCTCCGGTCCGGCGGATCAAAACCTTGCAATCGTTACACCACTGTCTCCGTTGGTTATCAACCACGCAGAACGCGATTGACCTCGCCACGAAGGCTAATTCCTGCAAGCGAACCCAAGAACACAAGCAAGAACAGGAAGGATACAAATCGAATGCCAAATCACAGACAAACGAAGATAAGGTGAGGTTTCACAAACACCAATGCAGCAGCCAATCGGTCCGGTGCAAGAGGCGGGATCTAAACACACAAGTGTAGATGCAAACAAAGCAAAACCTAACCCTAAAGGCGGCTGGAAAGAATATATAGGGCGTGGGCAGCCTGTGGGAGGCGAACAAACTTGGGCTGTGGGCTAGAAGATGTACAGACTCGGATTATGGGCCAACACGGCCCAGTTCTGTCACGCAGGACTGTTTTAATCATACAGATCGACTCGAGACTCCAAATGAGACGAAACCAACAGAAAAAAAATCCGTCTTCTCCTTAGCTTTCCAAAAAGTCCAAGAACGCACCAATCGGACTTCGTATGTGGAAGTTATGCCCATTTTGGTGCAGGGTGGTTGATGTAGTCCGAACCAGCAAATTCTTGACTTCAAATCATCCGTGCGATTCCGTCTTCAACTCCAACTCTCCTATTCCATCTCCCATGTTCCTAAGCAACAACATATCACTAGTATTCAGTAGCATCCCGTCCAAACAAATATTAACATAGTTGCTAAGGAAAGAATTAACCTCATGGTTCAAGCGACGGGCACGGGCGCGTGTGATTGGTCCTTGTAATTGAATTGTAGGTGGAGGCTCCATGTGTGTATCATGTGAAGTGATGTCCTCATCATCCTCCCCTTCTTGAATTGGAGTCGTCCTCGACTCAAGCTCATTGTCATCTCCCAAATAGGGCTTTAAATATGAAATGTTAAATGTGGGACTAACCCCAAAAGCTGCAGGCAACTCAAGTTTATATGCATTATCATTTATCTTTTCAAGCACACGGAAAGGACCATCAGCTCGGGGCATCAATTTAGACTTTCTCAAATCAGGAAAACGATCCTTGCGCAAGTGCAACCAAACAAGATCACCCGGTTTAAATGTTATCTCTTTTCTACCCTTACTACCATAAGCACGATATTTCTCATTCATTTTCTCTATGTTTGCTTTAGTAGTTTCATGCATCTTAAGTAATAATTCAGCACGTGTAGTACCATCAAAATTCAATTTTTCAGATGGTGGCAATGGTAGCAAATCAATAGGATCACGCGGATTAAAGCCATAGACCACTTGAAACGGACTTACCTTAGTAGTGGAGTGTACTGACCTATTATATGCAAACTCAATATGAGGTAGACACTCTTCCCAGAGCTTCAAGTTGGTCTTCAAAACAGCCCTCAACATGGTGGACAATGTACGGTTGACGACCTCCGTTTGTCCATCAGTTTGGGGGTGACAAGTAGTAGAAAACAGCAGCTTCATCGTCCCCAACTTATGCCACAACATTCTCCAAAAATGACTTAAGAATTTAGCATCACGGTCTGAAACGATGGTATTGGGAACTCCATGCAAGCGTACGACCTCTCTGAAAAACAAATCAGCAACATTTGTAGCATCGTCGCTCTTGTGACAAGGTATAAAATGCGCCATTTTAGAGAAACGATCTACCACCACAAAAATACTATCTCTCCCCCTCCTAGTTCTAGGTAATCCTAACACAAAATCCATAGAAATATCCTCCCAAGGTACACTAGGAACGGGCAGAGGCATATAAAGACTATGTGGGTTTAGACGGGACTTAGCTTTATTGCAAGTAGTGCATCGTGCCACATAGCACTCAACATCTCGTCTCATCCTAGGCCAATAGAAGTGTGTGGACAGCACATCTTCGGTTTTCTTTGATCCAAAATGACCCATAACACCACCACCATGTGCTTCCTGCAATAACAACAAGCGAAGAGAGCTAGCCGGCACACATAACTTGTTAGCACGAAAAAGATATCCATTATTCAGCACATATTTGTTCCAAGCACGGTTGTCTGTACAATTTGTAAAAGCATCTTTGAAGTCCAAATCAGTAGCATACATGCCCTTCAATGTTTCTAAACCAAAGATCTTATAATCAAGTTGAGAAAGCAATGTATAACATCTAGATAAAGCATCGGCAATCACATTATCTTTCCCTTTCTTATGCTTAATGATATATGGAAAAGTCTCAATAAATTCTACCCATTTAGCATGTCGTTTATTCAGATTTGCTTGACTACGTATATGCTTCAATGCTTCATGATCCTAATGAATAATGAACTCCTTAGGCAAAAGGTAATGTTGCCAAGTTTCAAGCACACGCACTAAGGCATATAATTCCTTATCATAGGTAGAATAATTCAACTGTGGACCATGTAATTTCTCACTAAAATAGGCCACGGGTTTACCTCCTTGTAGCAGCACACCTCCTAATCCAAAACCACTAGCATCACATTCTAACTCAAAAGGCTTACCGAAGTCGGGTAACTGAAGTAGAGGTGCATGTGTAAGGCGATCCTTGAGTGTGGCAAAAGCTTGTTCTTATGCTGGTTCCCAAGTAAAAGTAACTCCCTTCTTGGTCAACTCATGTAAAGGACCGGCTATGGTGCTGAAATCTTTCACAAAACGCCGGTAGAAACCTGCAAGACCAAGAAAACTACGTACCTGTGTGATAGTTTGGGGTTGCGGCCAGCTGTTGATTGCTTCTACCTTTGCCGCATCAACCTCAATACCCTGTGAAGTGACAACATATCCAAGAAACACAACTCGATCCGTGCAAAACGTGCACTTCTCAAGGTTACCAAACATTCTAGCCTCACGGAGGACAGAAAAAAACAGCACGTAGGTGTTCAACATGTTCAATGAGAGACTTGCTATAAACCAAGATATCATCAAAGTATACAACCACAAAGCGTCCTATAAAGTGCCGTAGTACTTCATTCATCAAGCGCATGAAGGTACTAGGTGCATTAGTAAGTCCAAAAGGCATGACAAGCCACTCATATAATCCAAACTTTGTTTTAAAAGCAGTTTTCCATTCATCACCTAGTTTCATGCGAATTTGGTGGTAGCCACTACGGAGATCGATCTTAGAAAAGATAATGGCACCACTAAGCTCATCAAGCATGTCATCCAATCTAGGAATAGGGTGTTGATATCGAATGGTGATATTATTAATAGCACGACAATCAACACACATGCGCCAACTACCATCTTTCTTAGGTACCAAAAGAACGGGTACTGCACAAGGACTAAGGCTTTCACGGACGTACCCACGATCAAGAAGGTCCTGTACTTGGCGCTCAATTTCTTTTGTCTCCTCCGGATTGGTGCGGTACGCTGCACGATTAGGAAGAGACGCCCCCGGGATTAAATCAATTTGGTGCTCGATGCCGCGTATCGGTGGCAGCCCGGGGTGTATCTCAGCATGAAAAACATCGTTAAACTCCTGCAAAAGGTCAGTGACTGCAACAGGAACAGAGCTAGGAATGTTCGCAAGTGAAAACAACACGTTTGTGCAAATCAAGCCGTATAGCAAGGGAGTATCATCACAAATTTCAGCAAGGTCAGTTTTAGTTGCAAGCATGACATGTCCTTTCAGATTAATAACTTGTGATGAAGAAGGAGAAGCAATTTTATCTTTCTGTTGCCTCAAAAGCGTCTTAGCTACTTGCTTATTTTCAGAAGGTTGTTTGCTCTTTTGTGCATCCCTAGCACGTTTTTCTTGTTCAAATTTTACAATTTCAGCAGGAGTCATAGGAAGCAATGTAACTTTCTTTCCTTTATTCATAAATGTATACTTATTGCTCCTACCATGGTGTGTAGCATCAGTATCATACTCCCAAGGTCTACCAAGTAACAGAGAACATGCTTGCATTGGTACTACATCAAAATCAGCAACTCCTAAGTATGTACCAATGGCAAATTTGATGTGAGCAGTTTGTGTTACCTTGACCTTACCGCTATTGTTGAACCATTGCACATGGTAAGGGTGTGGATGCGCACGTGTGGGAAGTTGAAGCTTCGTTACCATGTCGTGGCTCACCAAATTGTTGCAACTACCGCTGTCGATGATGACACGTACACGGCGATCATTGACGAGGAAGAAGGTCTGAAACAGATTGTTCCGTTGTGCCCGGTCGTCCTGCTCCATGTGAGTGCTTAAAACACGTTGTACAATAAGTGCTTCATGGTCGGCATAGGTATCCGATGAAAAAACAGCGTCATCGTCGGATGTATCATCATCTCCTGCAATGTTAGCAGCAAGTGCATATTCATCTTCAACATCACTAGCACTTACGTAGCCACCATCTTCCGTAGCAATATAAGCCCGCTGACTAGGGCAGTCCTTCATAACGTGGCCGAATCCTTTGCATCGGTGACACTGGATCGCTGCAGAACGTGCGGTAGAGGCCGCCGAGGAGGTGGGCTTGGCTGGCGCCTTGGATGCTGCAGCCTTGGAGCTCTCCACCTGGGCTGTAGATGTAGAAGGTGCTGATGTAGCCATCGGTCGAAAAGGTGGTGGAGGTGGTCGTTGCTGCTGCCCACTTGAGCGTGAAGTGGCACCACCAATGTTGGTCCTCATGCTGCGTTGTGGTTGTTGGCGACCCTGCAATTCTTTTTCTGCAAGCATAGCAAGGTGGAAAAGACGAGTGATAGTATTGTATTCTTTATAATCAATGATATCCTGAATTTCACGTCTTAAACCACCATAAAAACGGGTCATTTTATCCTCATTGTCCTCCTCAATTTCAGCACGCATGCAACCTATTTGCAACTCCTGATAATACTCCTCTACCGATTTATTTCCTTGGTTTAGGCGCTGCAATTTTTTTCTCAAATCACGTTTATATGAAGGAGGGACCCATCTACCACGCATTTGCCGTTTTAACATATCCCAAGTTTGTGGTTCATTGCCAACCTGAACTATTTCAGTCCACCAAAGAAGAGCATATCCAGTGATGTCACTAGTAGCTAAGCACACGCGGTGGATAGCAGGAACCATATGAGCATTAAATTTTTGTTCGACTGACATCTCCCAATCTAAATATGCATATGGATCATAGGTGCCAGCAAAATGAGGTACTACAAATTTTACCTTAGAGTAGGGATCATGATCATTGTTCCTGTGGTTGTCATTGTTACCTCGTGGATGGCGGTTGCGGTGGCCGCCCATACCTTGACGGTTGAACTGAAAGCGATGACGTGCAGCCTCGTCAGGGTCAATGCCATTGTTCGCGGCATAGGATAGGTCGTCTTCCTCTCCAATATGGTCGTCTTCCTCTTCAACATGGTCATCGTTGGCTCGTGCAGCAGGCAAACGTGTTTCCAAGGCAGTCATTCGGTCCACTAGGTCAGCCACAGTACGCGTGAGACATTCGATGGAATGTTGGGTCTGCCGCTGAGACTCTAGTAGAATACGTCGGGAGACACAGTCATTAAAATCAGATGGAGGGGTGCCGCTGTTATCTGCCATGTTAGTGAAAAGACAAAACAACAAGGAAAAATCCTTATGGAAAACAGCTAGGTGGGGTG
This sequence comes from Zizania palustris, assembly GCA_019279435.1. NCBI lineage: Eukaryota > Viridiplantae > Streptophyta > Magnoliopsida > Poales > Poaceae > Zizania > Zizania palustris. Next base: position 29,210,484 of record JAAALK010000286.1, read on the forward strand.
GTGGGGGTGTGGTGGAAGCAATCCGTCAAGCGCCTTACCCACGCTTGCAAGTGTTCTTACCACGCCGCAGTGAGGTCACCGGCCTACAGGTGATGAACCAAGTGGAGGGTGGTGGCAATTGCAAGGAATGAACCTGTCCTGACCAAGAGAAGGGTGTAGCTTGGAAGGCAAAGTGAGTAGCAAGGATTAGCGATAATAATAACAATTAAACCAAGTTCAATAAGTATTCCCTAGTACTCGTCAAAGTTGCTGGCCTTAGTGCTCCCAAGGTGAAAATTCAAGCAATAGAGGGAAACTATGTGCCCAAAACTCAAATGGAAGCAACACAGGCCAAATTCAGCTCTCTGCAGATCGGACAAGAGATCGGACAAGGGATCGGACAAACAGAAATCTGTTACTGCCGCTGATAATTCTGTTACTACCGCTGACCGGACAAGAGTTCGGACAAGAGATCGGACAAGCAGAATCTGTTACCTCCGCCGATAATTCTGTTACTACCGCTTCTTCTCTTTTTTTGATTTTTTTTCTTCTCTCTTCTTTTTTTTTCACTCTAAATTTTTTTTGAACAAGGATGACCATAGATGCAACCACAAAAATTGGCACCTACAACTGAGGTGGGATGTGGCTCACAAAAATTCAACAAGTTCGCTGACCAACGAGCAAAAACTTTGTCCAATTTTTTTCTTTATCTTCCTGATTGTTTTTGGCGATTTTGGTGAGGGCTAACAGGCAAAGCCAGTTAGGGTACCCACCCAAATTGGGTCAGGAACACGCTCAAAAAATTTCAGACTTTTCTGCCAAACGAGCGAAAAGTTATGCCTATTTTACTGAAGGGGGGTCACAAAGACTCGACGTGGAAAACGAATAGGGTTGCGGAAGGGGGGTTTTTCGGTGGGGAATTTTTTGAGACACAAGAACAACTACTACTCAAACGACACAGAGGGATGACTAAACCAGCAACAAGACTCGACCAAGAACACGAACTCAACAAAGTTAAAACTGAAATTAAAATCGCAAGGCACAAAGGGGTTCTCGGCGGGGAATTTTTTTGGTGCGGTTTTCTGGACTCTGGGTAAAAACAAAAGCAGATCGAGATTACCTAATGGGAAATCTGAGCTCTGATACCAACTGATGGGGGAATGGTCCCGATCTTCCGCTAGGTAAAGGATAAACTTGGGTTGGTGGAGAATCTTGACGTTGGCGATCCAAGGCTCCGGTCCGGCGGATCAAAACCTTGCAATCGTTACACCACTGTCTCCGTTGGTTATCAACCACGCAGAACGCGATTTACCTCACCACGAAGGCTAATTCCTGCAAGCGAACCCAAGAACACAAGCAAGAACAGGAAGGATACAAATCGAATTCCAAATCACAGACAAACAAAGATAAGGTGAGGTTTCACAAACGCCAATGCAGCAGCCAATCGGTCAGGTGCAAGAGGCGGGATCTAAACACACAAGTGTAGATGCAAACAAAGCAAAACCTAACCCTAAAGGTGGCTAGAAATAATATATAGGGCGTGGGCAGCCTGTGGGAGGCGAACAGACTTGGGCTGTGGGCTAGAAGATGTACAGACTCGGATTATGGGCCAACATGGCCCAGTTCTGTCATGCAGGACTATTTTAATCATACAGATCGACTCGAGACTCCAAATGAGACGAAACCAACGGCAAAAGATCCGTCTTCTCCTTAGCTTTCCAAAACGTCCAAGAACGCGCCAATCGGACTTCGTATGTGGAAGTTATGCCCATTTTGGTGCAGGGTGGTTGATGTAGTCCGAACCAGCAAATTCTTGACTTCAAATCATCCGTGCGATTCCGTCTTCAACTCCAACTCTCCTATTCCATCTCCCATGTTCCTAAGCAACAACATATCACTAGTATTCAGTAGCATCCCATCCAAACAAATATTAACATAGTTGCTAAGGAAAGAATTAACCTCATGGTTCAAGCGACAGGCACGGGCGCGTGTGATTGGTCCTTGTAATTGAATTGTAGGTGGAGGCTCCATGTGTGTATCATGTGAAGTGATGTCCTCATCAAGAAGGCCGAGCAGGAACGAGATGCAGTTTTCGAGGAGATCCACCCTCAGCCCGCTACGAAGAACGTTTGGAAGCCCAAGCCAGTTGTGATGAACAACCCATCTCCCGTTTCGAGCGACGACGATGATGACCTGCTTGACGACGACTACACGCCCGTCTCCGAGGGGCCCACTCCTCAGGCGATGGATTTAGATGTCATCATGCTGCCTTTTGAGTTTGCTCTAGTACAGGCGGAGGCCGGGATCGCTCAGCTGGATCTCGACTCACGGGACACTGTCTTCGAGAAGCCCGAAGATACAGATCGTCACTTGAAGACACTCTACATTAGAGGGCACATTGACGGGAAGCCGGTCTCAAAGATGCTAGTCGATGGAGGAGCCACCATCAACCTAATGTCGTACTCCCTCGCATCCGTCGAAGAGGGCCACGCTGCGGCCGAACTCGGCACCCCACTGTAAGTACGTCCTTATGAAAGTTGTCGGAATTATAGTGTGCGCTTCCACCCTCTCTTAACGCAGGGCTCCCGAGAGGAAAGAAGCGAGGGGCTACTGTTGGGGGAGATAATCCCGACGGCTGAAGGGGGCCCACAACCAGGGGGTCCGAGGCCTAGCACCGGAGGCCACCCTCCGGGAGAAGGACACTGGAGGCCACCCTCCGGGAGAAGGATGCCGAAGGCCGCCCTCCGGCAGAAGGACACCGGAGGTTACCCTCCAGGAAAAGGACGCCGGAGGCCGCCCTCCGGCAGAAGGACGCTGGGGGCCACCCTCCGGGAGAAGGACGCCGGAGGCCACCCTCCGGCATAAGGGCGCCGGGGGCCATCCTCCGAGAGAAGGCTGCTGGAGGCCGCCCTCCAGGGAGGAATCGCCGGAGGCCCTCCCTCGGCCCGCAGTAGCGAACCCCAAGGGAGTGTTGGCGGGGAAAAGGACTGGACAAGTACACGAGGGGACAGGATCACGATCCAGTGAACCGTGTCGGGCGGCATAGGCAGCGCCCGACACGACTGATACGCTGTCAGAGTCGAATCTTCCTGTCTGTACTATGTATAGCCCGTTTTGTCTGTACTGTTGACCGGCCGTTGATCGTGTAGCCATTGGCGGTCCAGAGGCGCTTGGCCCTCTGGACGGGGCGCCTTATAAATACCCCTCAACTGTAGTTGTAAAGGACAGGGCTCAAGGAGCATTGAATACACTACTCTCATTTCCACTAAGAAAACCTGCTGGTCCGATCCGTCGTTCCAACAGTTGGCGCCGTCCGTGGGGATCTTAGTTCAAGAAGCTAGCGTCCTCTACACCCACTCACCGAAAAGCATGTCAAGTCGAAAGGGAGCAAGCACGGTTCCCCCGCGCCTGTCAGCCCGCACCGCGGGGGTCGAGCCTGCCTCGATCCCCGACCCCAGTCCTTCGGCTCCTGCTGTTGCGCCGGTCGGGGCGCCTTCGGTGGAGCCAACCCAGGCGCCGGTCGGGGCGCCTTCCCTGGAGCCAACCCAGGCGCCGGAGGCCCTATCGGCATACCTTAGCCGACCTCCGTCAACCTGGCAGGGTTGCCGGAGGAGCCGCCGGAGCAGCACGCTCCAGGCGGACCTCCGGTGGTGTCCCTCCGGACCGACTACGCCCGTTCACGGGACCCCGACACTGCTTCAAGAGGAAGCGGGAGCCAAGCCGACGCCCTGGCCGCCGAGAATGCTCGGTTGAAGGCGGAACTGGCTTTGTGACGCCAGGAGGCGTCGCTTCGCCCTCCGGAGCCTCTCCGCGCCGCGAAAGCTGTGGCCGTGGCGCTGAGCGACGACGAAGATCCAGCGGACGAAGAAAACCCGTCGTACGACGAAGAGTCCCCTCTGCATACGGATCTTCAGAGGGTGCGCTTCGGCTCAAAGTTTCGCGTCGCCAAGCTTCCCAAGTACTCCGGGGACTCCGACCCTAGGGAGTTCTCCCGTTCCTACGCCCTGGCAATAGAAGAGTCCGGGGGGAGCCGGGACACCATGGCTAAATGCTTCCCCCTAGCGCTTGAAGGGATCGCCCTCCGGTGGTTCTGGTCGCTCCGACCCGGGACCATCCATTCATGGGAGCAGTTGAGGAAGAAATTCGTCAACAATTTCCAAGGGACCTTCGTGGCCCCCATGTCCACCGGAAGCCTCTTCCAAGTGAAGCAGCAACCCGGAGAAACTCTGCGGCAATATTCCCAACGCTTCGCGCACACCAAGGCCCAGATCAAGGGGCTCTCAGCTTCCTCCGTCATCGATGTTGCTCGAGAAGGCGTCACCCACCCAGGCCTCCTCGACAAACTCCACCGCAAGCCCATTTCTTCGGTGGCGCAACTCATGACATATTTCGAGGAATACGCCCGGTCCGAGGAGGGCCAGATGCGCCGGCAAGCAATGATAGTCCCAGTCCGAGCCCCGAGCGCCAGGACGTACGAAGCCCCCCGGACCCCAGCCGGGGAGTGCGTCATGCTTTCGACTTCCGCCGCCAGGAGCCGGGTCGGCAGGATCCCGTCCATCGAGACTCTCAACGGGGACGGAAGCATCTTCAGGGGGAAGTCCTCAGCATTACCCCCCGAGCCCCGCCAAGCATCTGCACACGCCCAGCGGAAGCCGTCTGGTCGGAACCAAGGCTCCGCCCCGAGCGCCCTCCGGAGAAGCCCTCTACTTCAGCGTCCACGGCAAGAACCGGAGCCATGACACCGATTCCTGCCGGATCATACTCGCCCTTCGCAGCGACTACCTCGAGCGCAATGCCGACCGCGGCTCCACCGACAGGGGGGTCCCTACCCCTCGCCCAGAAGCAGTCCAGGTAGTTGGGCGCCGTGATGAGCCGGACACCCTGGCCCCGGCCTCGGAGTTCGGCGGGGTCATGGCCCCCAAGCTCGAAGGTGCGCCGGATCGGGGGAAGCGAGTGGTCCTCCCCATATCCGGAGGGGGAGCCCTAGGGGCTCTGTCCAAGCGGCAGCGCCGGGATTACGCTCGGGAGGTCGGACATATCGGCACGTCCGGCCCCTCGGCCCTCCTGGAGTGGTCCCATGTCCCCATCACCTTCACCGCTGAAGATGCCTCCAGAGTAAAGTTCCCGCACGCCGACCCCCTCGTCATCTCAGCAGACATCGCCGGAGTTGAGGTGCATCGCATACTGGTCGACGGAGGGAGTTCTGCTGACATCATCTTCGTGTAGGCTTTCGATCAGCTGTGCCTGTCGCGCAAGCACCTACTGCCAGCCTCGCGTCCGCTCCAAGGCTTCGCGGGCCCCCCGCTCGACGCCCTGGGCCAGGTCATGCTGGCGGTGACCTTCGGCGACTCCCCCCTCCAGCGCTGCGAAGAGATCCTGTTCGACGTGGTCGACGCTCCGTACGCCTACAACGCTATCTTCGAAAGGGGGATGCTCAATCGCTTCGGAGCCATCGCCCACCACAACTACCTCTGCCTCAAGATGCCGACTCTCGGAGGGGTGTTGTCGGTCCTGGGCGACCAGGCCGCAGCCCGCCGGGTCGAGTACGGTCATTCAGCGCCGTTGGAGCCGCGACAGATTCACAGCATCCGTGAAGGCGCCGAAGGAGCCGGCCTCCCAGGAGGCGGAGACCCCGGGCAGAACGGCCGCCCCGCCGAACCTCTCCCAGAGGGGGAAGTCATTACCAAGATCTTGACCCAAGAAAGGAAGGAGTACCCGATCAAGTTCAGAGGGGGTCTGGAACCGGAGGTGTCGGCGAAGCTCGAAGCCATCATCCGCGGCAACCTCAACGTCTTCGCATGGTCCGACGAAGACATTACAGGCATCGACCGCTCGATCATCGAGCACTCACTGGCTGTCAACCCGAAGGCACGACCGGTCCGCCAGGGGCTCCGGAGACTTTCCACCGAATGGGCTGAGCTCGCCAAGGCTGAGACAGAAAAGCTGCTTCGAGCAGGGGTCATCCGGGAAGTGAATCATACTAACTGGTTGTCCAACCCAGTGTTTGTCTAGAAGAAAACATCTTGCAAATGGCGCATGTGTATCGACTTTACTTCTCTGAATAAAGCTTGCCCCCGTGACCCCTACCCCCTACCTCGCATTGACCAACTAGTTGACTCCACAGCCGGCGCCGAACTCCTCAGTTTCCTCGACGCTTATTCCGGATACCACCAGATCTAGTTAAGGGACGAGCACCAGGTGAAGACAAGTTTCGTCACCCCGGCCGGAGTATTCTGCTACCTCCGGATGCCCTTCGGCCTCCGAAACGCAGGGGCCACCTTTTCAAGACTAATCTCCAAAGCGTAATGTGGAAGCATACATGAACGACATCGTCATCAAAAGTGCCACCAAGAGCCACCACGGCTCGGACATAGCGGAGACCTTCGATAGCCTCCGGCGGTGTGGAATCCGGCTCAATCCAGAAAAATGTGTCTTCGGAGCACGCGCAGGGAAGCTGCTTGGGTACCTCGTTTCTAGCCGGGGCATTGAAGCCAGCCCAACACAAGTTCAGGCATTGCAGAACATGTCTCCCCCTCAGAACCTGAAGCAAGCGCAAAAGCTGGCCGGGCGATTGGCAGCCCTCGGGCGATTTTTAGCAAAATCAGTAGAGCGAAGTCTGCCCATCTTCAAGGCGCTCTGAGGTTCTAGGCATTTTGAGTGGACCCCCGAGTGTCAGGATTGTTTCCAGCAGATCAAGGAATATCTCTCCGGCCTTGTGGCCCTCGCCACACCCTAGGCCGACAGTCCTTTATTGGTCTACCTCGCTGCCTCCGGCAATGCAGTGAGTGCGGCGCTAGTCCAAGAAGAGAAACTCGACGGGAGGCTGATCCAACTCCCCGTCTATTTCGTCTCCGAAGCCCTCGCCGGAGCCAAGGCTAGGTACTCCGAGCTCGAAAAGGTGGCCTACGCCCTCGTCATGGCATCCCAGAAGCTCCGGCACTACTTCCTGGCTCACGATGTCGTCATCCCGACTGCCTACCCGCTAGGCGACATGTTCCGGAACAAGGACGCCACCGGCCGCATCGGAAAGTGGGCGGTGGAATTGGCCCCGTTCAGGATCTCCATCGTCGCCCGGACAGCCATCAAGTCCCAAATCCTCGCCGACTTCGTCACGGAGTGGACGATGGCCCCCGAACGCGCAGGCGCCGAAGCAAGCGAGGGGGTCTAGACCGTCTTTTCGGACGGAGCTTACCAGGCCTCAGGGGTTGGGGCCGGAGCAGTCATCATCTCTCCCTCCGGCCAGCAGGCCTTGTATTCTGCTCGGCTAAGCTTCAAGGCCACCAACAATATCGCCGAGTACGAAGGGGTCCTCTTGGGTCTCCGCAAGGCGCACGCGCTGGGAGCAGCACGTGTGGTCGTCAAGACCGATTCCCAAGTAGTCGCCGGGCACATCGACAAGAGTTCCAGGCTAAGCACCCAGACCTTGCCTCCTACCTCGACTCCATCCGCAAGTTCGAGGCATCCTTCAAGGGCATATCCGTCCAAAACATCCCGCGAGGCGAAAATGGCCAAGCTGACGCCCTCGCCAAAGCCGGGGCAGGAGCTCAAGCCTTGCCGCCGGGGGCTTTTTTCGAGAAGATCACCCAACCTTCGGCGCCCCCTTGCAGCGAGGCGTCCACTTCCACCTCCTCGGACGAGCCCCCGCCGCCACCCCGGCCAGCTCCAGTCCTGTGTACGGCCGATACCGATTGGCGGGAGCCCATCCTGCGCACGCTCGCGGGCAGCGAAGATGATCATCCTAGCCCAGGCCAAGCTCGCCTCCAACTCCGTGCAAGGTCATTCGAGGTCATCAATGGCATTCTATACAAGTCCGAAGTATGTTCCCCGTTACTCCGCTGCATCTCGCACTCGGACGGAGTGGCCATGCTCCGAGAAATCCACGAGGGGCTGTGCGGAAGCCACCTGGCACCACGGGCCCTCGCGGGCAAAGCTCTCCGGCAGGGCGTATACTGGCCCACTATCGTTGCCGACGCCGAAGAACTCGTCCGCACTTGCCAAGGCTGTCAGTGGATGGGGCGGCACAGTCACCGACCCCCGGCAAGCCTGATACCCATCCCTCCTGTGTGGCCTCTGGCCCGCTGGGGCATGGACCTCATCGGACCACTCCCTAGAGCGAAAGGCAACCTGCGCTTTGCTGTTGTCGCCGTCGAGTATTTTTCCAATTGGGTCGAGGCGGAGCCACTGACCTCCATCACATCTCGAAGCGTCCAGAAATTCTTCTGGCAGAACATCGTATGCCATTTCGGAGTACCTAGGCAGCTCACATTGGACAACAGAACGTAGTTCGATGCTGGGGCTTTCCGGGCATTCTGCGACGAGTTGGGAGTCCAACTCTACTTTGCCGCCGTACGACATCCCCAGTCTAACGGGGCCGTGGAGCGAGCTAATGGGCACATCCTCTCAGGCCTCAATAAATGCATCGTTGGCTTAGCCAAAGGGTTATGGCCCGACGAGCTGCCGAAGATCTTGTGGTCCATCCGGACAACCACTTCCCGGGCCACCGGCTTCACTCCATTCCGCCTCTTGTTCGGCGACGAAGCAATGACCCCAACGGAGCTCCGAGCCGGTTCACTACACGTCACAACGCCCGAGGCCAATGACGAGCGCACCGTCTCCCTCGACCTGGCCGAAGAGACACGGCTCCGCGCCGTCGCCATCCTCTCCCAGTATCAGAAGGAGACCAAGGCATGGTACGACCCCAAGGTCAAGTGCAATGAGTTCCGACCGGGCCACCTCGTCCTTCGCACGGTGGTCACTCCCACAAAGTTGGGCAACAAATGGGAGGGACCGTACATTGTAACAAGGTCCGGGCGACCGAGCTCCTACCGGCTCGCCACCCTAGAAGGCGAGGAGCTGAAGCATACTTGGCACGCGGAACACCTGAAGCATTACTTTTCGTAGTTCCGTCAGTGTATTCCGCTAGCGGCCGATAGCGCCTGCTTTTGTATCCAAATTGCGTAATAAAATCACCAGACAAGTGTTTTCGCCCAGAACGAAACGCGCAACAGCTCTAAGAATTTCGCTTCACCGAAGCAATCGGGTTCCGAGCCCCGGCTCGATGCACCCTCGCTATCGGGTTCCGAGCTCCGGCTCGACGCACCCTCGCAATCGAGTTCCGAGCTTCGGCTCGACGCACCCTCGCTATCGGGTTCCGAGCTCCGGCTCGACGCACCCTCGCAATCGGGTTCCGAGCTCCGGCTCGACGCACCCTCGCTACCGGGTTCCGAGCTCCGACTCGAAGCACCCTCGCTATTGGGTTCCGAGCACCGACTCAACGCACCCTCGTAATCGGGTTCCGAGCTCCGGCTCGACGCACCCTCGCTACCGGGTTCTGAGCTCCGACTCGACGCACCCTCGCTACCGGGTTCCGAGCTCTGGCTCGACACACCCTTGCTATCAGGTTCCGAGCTCCGGCTCGACACACCCTCGCTATCGGGTTCCATGCTCCAGCTCGACGCACCCCCGCAATCGGGTTCCGAGCTCCGGCTCGACGCACCCTCGCTACCGGGTTCCGAGCTCCGGCTCGAAGCACCCTCGCTCTTGGGTTCCGAGCTCCGGCTCGACGCACCCTCGCACTCGGATTCCTAGGTCCTGTCCGAAGTACGCCGCCCCCGTATGCATGATGCATTCAACGCGCCTTCCTCCTAGCTAGTTAGCGCCCAGCCGGCCAACCGACTACCCGCTAAGGAGGGGGGAAGGGAAGGAGCAAGGCGAAAGACTTCAACCGCGCATATTGGAAACACGGAGGGCGTACAATGTTTATTACAAATCAAAGACAGAAGAGAGGAATCAAGAGAAGTTCTCGTCCAAGCCAAGCAAGAACCGAAGGCCCCCTCGGTCGGAGGGGCCACCCGAGCCAGAGCGCGCTTCGGTTGAAGGCCCGGGCGTGGTTCGCGCAGACCTCTCCTTCCTCTTCCTTCGCTCCTCCTCCTTCTTCTGGGCACGAAAGGCCCTCTGGTCTTCTTGAAGCTAGGCCCAGCTACGCAGATCGCCCACCCCGCGGGGTGCTTCGTCCAAGCCAGCTTCCGTATCAGACCAGTCAACCAGTTTGGGAGACGAAGACAGGGAGCGGGGCCCCCTTTCTTCTTCCTTGACATGGTTCAGAACCACTCGGAGGACGTCGGGGTCCGCGCGCCCGTCACTGCTACTGGGAAGAACGAAGCACGCAGGCCGGTTTGCTCTCAGAACCTCGAAGATAGCCCATCGATGTCGAAGGGCGTCGTCAAATTCAAGCACTTCGACATCGCAGTCGTAGTCACGGACACCCTGAGTGAGTCCCAGAAAGTAAAGTACTCTTTATTAATATATGATTAAGTTTCCTAAGCTATTACAGGCTAAGACAATGATAAATTCTGAAGAAGCTACACCTTCGGGTCCGGCTGACGGGCCGAGACCGAAGGCTTAGAGGGAACCGGAGGACCACGTGTGCAGAGTGCCTCCTCCAGCCAAGCCTTGATCGCTTCAGGACCCTCAGTCTGCCAGACCGCCTTGAGCACCCTCTAGGACTGATTCAGCACAAGGCTCGACATCCGGAGGTGATCCCCCACGAAGGTGACCGGATGCAGGCTCGAAGACGAAGGAAGCGGAAGCCCAGACGCTTCGAGATGCCGAAGGATCCCATAAGCGGCCACCCGAGCAGACACCTCGACGTACTGTGCCACGGTAAGGTGTATTTGCTGGATGGTGGACTGGATAAACTTCACCCGACGGACCAGGGGCTCTCGGGCGATGTCAAACGTGCCGCAGACAGTGCCGTAGCGCGCCAGCACTTTCCGGAGGGACTCCGCGGCGTCAGCCACCATCTTCCCGGCCTCGGCAAGCACCTCGGTCAACTCCCCGTTCCAGGCATTGAGGTCCACCTCGACCCGCTCCATTTGGGCCACCCGGGTCTCGAGGGCTTCAGCGTTAGCTGCCGCCTCCGAGGCCTGGGTCCGGAGCACGGACACCTCCCCCTCGAGCCGCTTCGCTTCCACGGCCTGGGACCGAAGCCCCTCTGCTTCGGCAGCTCGGGCTCGGAGGGCGTCGATCTCCACCTCCAGCTCGTCGGCTCGGGCGGCCCGAGCGTGAAGCCCCTCCAACTCCGCGACGCGGGTCTTGAGGGAGTCCATCTCCGCCACTTGGGCCTCGAGCGCTTTGACCCTTGCTGCCTGGAGCCGGAGGGCCTCGACCTCCGATGACCGCTCGCGAGCCAGCCTCTCCGTGGTAGCCACTCAGGCCGCGAGTTCCGCGACGTCCACCTTGCGGCGTTGGCGTTCGGAGAGCAGGGCCATCAGCTGCCCCTGCGCCAATGCAACCACCTGCGCGCAAGGAAGATGATCAGAAGAAGAGCTAGGGGCTCATCAAATGCACTCCAAGAAGGTACCTATCCCGCTGCAGTCTCGATGGCCCTGCCGAGGTCCAGGCCATCTGATAGCCCCAGTTCATCTATTACCGGGGCCTCGCGCAGCCGTAAGTAATAATCGTGGACCGGGGCCATCCTGGATGCGAAGTCCTCACCATCCGCCAAGAAGGGGCGCAGGAGGGGCACGGTGGCGCGCGTACCTTGAGGGTCGGAAGGGGGCTGAGGCCGGACCTCTACGTCTTCGACAGCCTCCGGAGAGGCCCTTTCGGAGGTTCCAAGCTCCGTTCCGTCCTATTGGCCCGAAGCCTCCCTCGTGCCGACAGGGGCTCCGGACCTCGCATCCAGAGCGTCATCAGGGAGCGGGGCGACTGGCTTGACGCCCCGGGCCGATGTGCCTGTGCAGGCGAGCAAGAGCTAAGGCCGAGAAGGCCCCAACGTTTAAGGAAAGGATGGGTAAGCTATCGTACCTTCGTCCGCAGCGTCGGCAAGGTCCTCCGGAAGTTGGATGGGCCCCGACGGGCTTGGGCGGTAGAAGAGGATGTTGATGGAGTTCATCGGGGAGCCCGCCGCCACCACGGCGAGCTCGGCCTCTATGTCGGCGCTCTTCTCAACTGCGCCGAGCGGGTCAACCAGCCCCCCGCGGTCCAAGCTGTCCGTCGCCCTGCTCCCGTGGGAGCCGACGGAGCCCCCCTCCGAAACCGGTCCGCGCGGGGGAGCGGTCTCGGGGCGCGGCGTCGCTCCGATGACAGGCACCTCCTGCCCAGCCCCCAGCGCGAGCTCCGTCGGACCCGAGCGAGGGGGAGCGTCTTCGCTCCTTCTAGCGCCCGGCCGAACCAATGGGGTCAAGTCCGGAATTATCGAGGGGTCTCCCGACTCTGACTGGGCCCCGTCACTAGAACCTCCGCACTCGGAGTGGGAGGCGGAGGAGCGTCCCGGAGAAAGTTGCCTTGGCCCCTTCACTATCTTCTTCTTCTTGGGGGGCGTCGAGGAGAGAGGCCCCCATCGGCGTCGCCTACCTTCCTCTTCGAAACATCCCGGAGGACCTCACCCTCCGGAAGGGGCGGAGGCGAGAGCTCGAGCGCCCCCCACACTCTGTTGGAGCGCTCCCAAGAGCCCACCAACTCCATTCGCCGGGTGCGCTCGGCCGCGGTAGGGACTCCAAGAATCCTCTCCGTCATGCGGGCCACCTCCTCGGGGGTCCGGGCAACGAGCGACCCTGCATTCGATTATCAGGACCGGAGCACCCTTCGGGCACGAAAGACGGGAATAAAAGTGACGGAGGCGGACACTTACCAAGCTGGCGGGAGAGCTCCGCTGGCATAGACTCGTCCCGGTTTCTTCGGAGCGACGCCGGCCACTCCTCCTTTAGTGGACAGATCTCGAGGGCCACGAACTCCTCCGCCAAGTCCCGCATGCTCATTCGGCGGGCGACGATCTGAAGAAGCTGGATCCTCGCGGAGATCGCCCCGGTGTTGGTCTCGATGCACGCTTCCCTCCGGAACCAAATATGGCGCGGGATCCCGGCGAGGCCGGAGCTAAGCCCCACGCGGATGTAGAACCACCAGTTCACCCATTTCGAGTACCACCTTTCATTGGTGGCCTTCGCCGGGAAGGAGTCCGCGTACTTCCTTCGGAGCTGGAAGTTGATGCTCCCGAAGGCCAGTATCTGGCCTCCCTTCTTCTTCGGCTGGCAGAGAGCCTCGTGCATCTCCGCGAAGACTTCCACCCTCCCTTCGCAGCCTTCGGCGCGCATGGCCCACTCGAAAATGGCGAGGCGGGCCACGGCGTTGGGGGACAGTTGCGGGAGCTCCAGGTGGAACGCGTCCAACACCCCGGCGAGGAGCTCCGAAGCGGAGAACCCTAGCCCCGCGTCGAAGAAAGCTTCGAAGACGACGACCTCGCCTTCCCGCAGCTACGGGGTCGTCTCTCGACCAGGCTTCCTCGCCAGCGTCTCAGGACCAAGGCGGGCCCTGGTTGCTTGCTCGATCGACGCCTCTGTGCACGCGGACGGCCCGAGCTCCAAGGTCTGCTCTCGAAACCGCTCTGAGGCAGGGCGGAGGTCGCGCGCGCCGCGCGCCTCGGACGAGTCCGTCGCTGTCGCCACCGCCGCCACCATCTGGCGCTACAAGAAGCGCGGGTCCATCGCCATTGCCGGGATGGCGCTCCTCACCATTGCTCAAAGAGACGAGAGGGGGCTTAGAGCTCAGGAAGCGGGACGAATGATGGCTGAAGTGGCTAGAATGGGCGCAACAAGGTGGAGAAGAGAGGAGGCCGCGCAGCGAGTTATATTTAAGAGCAAGACCGTCGGTCCCTCTTCTGGCTCGATCGGCGTGTGAACACGGTGGTTGCATGGCGCCGCATTTAAGGCCAACCGGCGCATCGGGGCGTGACGGCTCCCTGATGGCTCACCTCCCCGATGCCGTTCGCGCACGCATTAACTGCTTCCGGCGGCGCCTGGCCGCCTCCTCGGGGCCAGAGGCCCCCAGTCAAGCTGTGCGTGCATCCCGCGAGACCGGTCAAACTCCTCTCGACCCATTAGAGAGAGGGTCCGAAGCGGTCCCCAACCTCCGGGCCTAGTCACGCCTCCCTGCTTCGGAGCTCCTTCGCATCCGTCGAAGAGGGCCACGATGCGGCCGAACTCGGCACCCCACTGTAAGTATGTCCTTATGAAAGTTGTCGGAATTATAGTGTGCGCTTCCACCCTCTCTTAACGCAGGGCTCCCGAGAGGAAAGAAGCGAGGGGCTACTGTTGGGGGAGATAATCCCGACGGCTGAAGGGGGCCCACAACCAGGGGGTCCGAGGCCTAGCACCGGAGGCCACCCTCCGGGAGAAGGACACTGGAGGCCACCCTCCGGGAGAAGGATGCCGAAGGCCGCCCTCCGGCAGAAGGACACCGGAGGTTACCCTCCAGGAAAAGGAAGCCGGAGGCCGCCCTCCGGCAGAAGGACGCTGGGGGCCACCCTCCGGGAGAAGGACGCCGGAGGCCACCCTCCGGCAGAAGGGCGCCGGGGGCCATCCTCCGGGAGAAGGCTGCTGGAGGCCGCCCTCTAGGGAGGAATCGCCGGAGGCCCTCCCTCGGCCCGCAGTAGCGAACCCCAAGGGAGTGTTGGCGGGAAAAGGACTGGACAAGTACACGAGGGGACAGGATCACGATCCAGTGAACCGTGTCGGGCGGCATAGGCAGCGCCCGACACGGCTGATACGCTGTCAGAGTCGAATCTTCATGTCTGTACTATGTATAGCCTGTTTTGTCTGTACTGTTGACCGGCCATTGATCGTGTAGCCGTTGGCGGTCCAGAGGCGCTTGGCCCTCTGGACGGGGCGCCTTATAAATACCCCTCAACTGTAGTTGTAAAGGACAGGGCTCAAGGAGCATTGAATACACTACTCTCATTTCCACTAAGAAAACCTGCTGGTCCAATCCGTCGTTCCAACACTCATCAAAAATGATGAAGACCTAAAGAAGACTAACGTGACGCTCAACGGCTTCAATGGTGACAGCATAGAAGCCAAGGGCGTGCTATCTCTAGAGCTTATGGTGGGGAACAAGACGTTGCATACCGCCTTCTTCATCGTAAACGTGCAAGGTAACTACAATGCGTTGCTAGGGCCTGATTGGATTCACGACAATCATTGTGTCCCATCTACCTTGCACCAGCGCCTTATATAGTGGATTTGCGATGAGGTTGAAACAGTACACGCAGATGCATCGGCCCATGTTGACTTGGCCGATGCATTCGTCGATGCCATCAACGACAGGGTAGAGTGCTTGTCGGGGCACGACCTCACAAATTACGATTTTGTTAGCGTATCTGAGGGGAGGTTCATCCCCAACTCTGTAAAGTCGGCCGATGTGGCTCGATTATCTTTAAACTAGGAGCATGAATAGTGCTAGTAATCTTGAGTGGCTAAAGTCTCACGTAGAACAATATCGGTATTCTCAAGACGGTATTGCTGAAGCCATTGAAGATTTTAGTGAAATAGAAAAATTAGGACAAGGCTTCTTGTCGGCCGAACCATTGGAACAAGTAGACATAGGAAATGGTAGTGTTCCAAGGATGACTTTTGAAAATCAAAATTTAAATGATGATGTGAAGGCCGAAGTAATAAAGGTGCTTCGGTCATATGTTGATTGCTTCGCATGGGACTACAGCGAGATGCCCGGACTTAGCCGAGAGCTCATGGATCATCGACTCCCCATCAAGCCCGGATTTAGGCCATATAAACAGCCGTTGCACCGCTTCAACTCGGCCATTTATGACCAAGTTAAGGAGGAGATTGAACGTCTATTAGCAGCCGGCTTTATTAGGCCTTGCAGGTACGTGGAATGGGTTGCTAATATTGTGCCTATTGAAAAGAAGGAGAGTGGCAAGATTCATTTCTATGTCGACTTCAGAGATCTGAACAAAGCCACTCCGAAAGACGAATATCCCATGCCGATAGCCAACATGTTGATCAACAACGCCTAGGGACACAAGGTACTAAGTTTTCTTGATGGCAATGCTGGTTATAATCAAATCTTTATGGCCGAAGAGGACGTTTTTAGGACGTCCTTTCGCTACCCTGGTTTGTCGGCTTGTTCGAGTGGGTACTAATGACCTTTGGTTTGAAGAATACTGATGCTACATATCAATGTTCTATGAACTTAATCTTTCATGACTTGCTAGGAGTTAAGTTGGAAGTATATATAGATGATGTTGTAGTCAAATTGGATGCTATGAGAAACTATTTGGTCGATTTGAATGTTGCTTTTGAGAGAATGCGCCAGTATGGCTTAAAAATGAACCCACTCAAGTGTGCTTTTGGTGTGTCGGCGGGCAAGTTCTTAGGATTGATGATTCACGAAAGGGGTATTGAGATTGATCCTAAGAGGCTTGAGAAAATCATAGGATGTTTGGCGTCGGCATGTAAGAAAGATGTGCAGAAGTTGTTGGGCAAGGTTAATTATTTTCTTCGCTTTATATCTAACTTGTATGGCAAGATTGATGCATTTGTCCCAATACTCCGGCTAAAATATGAAGCCGAGTTCACTTGGGGGGCAAGTCAGCAACACGCCTTTGAGAAAAATCAAAGAGTGCTTATCAACGCCGCCTGTATTAAGGGCACCCAAAGCCGGGATTCCGTTTCGGCTTTATATCGATGTAGAGGAGAAAGTGATTGGAGTCGTGTTGACTCAAGACATTGAGGGAAAAGAGTACATCATCACCTTCTTGAGTCGACGCCTGCTGGATGCCTACACAAGGTACGTGTTTGTAGAGCGTTTGTGTCTATCGCGTTATTATGCATGTACCAAATTGCGTCATTATCTTCTCCCTAGCACATGTATTATCACTTGTCAAACCGATGTCATAAAGTACATGCTGCAGAAGCCGATTCTGAGTGGTAGAATCGGCAAGTGGGCGTATGCATTGATTGAGTATGATTTGGCCTATGAACTGTTGAAAGCAATGAAAGGTCAAATCGTCGCTAACTTTATAGTGGATAACCATGTAGATGTCAATTGGAGTGGTGATGTTACTCTCATTGAGCTAGTACCATGGAAACTTTATTTTGATGGTTCGGCTTCCAAAAATGGCCAAGTGTAGGACCGAAAGTAGCGACTAGAGGGGGGTTAATGGGCGCCTAAAAATTTCTTACGAAACAATAAAACCTAATCCCAACACCCAAACAAACTTAACCAGACAAATAATAGTAGCAAAGCAAATCACAAGAACTTAAAGTTGTCTAGCCTAAAAATGACCGATGTAATTAATAAAAAGTTATTTAAAATTAAACTAAATAAATTAACTGCAGTGAATAAAAATGGGTACTAGAAATATTTAATGACGTAGGCAAAATACCTAAATAAATCTATGATAATCCGAATTGCAGTCTAAAAATACAATACTAATCAAATGAATAAAACATGGATCATCCAGAAATTAATTCAGAGATAAACCTAAAATATTTCATGAAAATCTAGAATAAAAATATTACTTCGACTAATAATAATTTTTTTATATGAGCAGATTAAAAATACTTAAATAAAAATAAGCTAGCACTAATAATATTTTGGTAGATAAAATTAACCCCGAAATTTCTAAACAAATTTGCTGCTAATTAAGAATAGATAAATATTGGTTTAATTAACCAGCTAAAAAATAGGGGATTAAAAATTATTAACCTGCATCTTCTCGTCGCTGTTCGCTGTGCGCATTAAAGCTTCTGGCCGGTCGTCGAAGAAACCAGGCTGCGCCTGTGCTACGACTTGCCTCACAGAAGGACTTTGCCGCTGCAGCGTCAAAAGCCGAGCCTCCCGCTACCGATACAATGCGCCTGCTCCCCGCCAACTACACGGCTAGAGCCCTGTGCCTGCACACCTCCTGCCTAGCTGCCGTGGAAATCAATATGGGGCCAGCGGGGGTCCCACGCGCGTGCTGCAGCATCAGGACACCAAGCAAAACAAAACAATGGAGGGTCCCGCACGCTGTTTTGCCAAGCTTCTGACACAACAGAGGCAATGTCTCTGTGCGTGGCTCCTGCCGTGCAGAAGAGCTGCTGCAAGAGAAAAAAATCATGTGCCGTGGAAAATCACAGCTTGTCGCCTGCCGGCTAACACATGGCCTCGGGCCTTCTGCTTCTATGCTCGCGCCATTGCGACTTCTCTTCCCCACGCCGTATACTGCTTGCGTGCACACAAGATGAAGATGAACGATGGCGAAAACAAGATCAGCTGCGGCGACGAAATAGTAGATCAAACAATCACCGACGGAGGAAATAATTTGGACAGTAGATTAATCTCAGGAAAATAACAGTCACCCTAACCCTAGGGGGTAGGGGCCTATTTATAGGCGACCCACTAATACATGAAAAAGACTAATTTACCCCTAGGGTAAATTACACTGACTCTAAAATAAAAATCGAAAGTACTAAAATACCATTACAAAAAAACAACTGACTCGAATAATGAATATTCTGGACTAAAATACTAAATATTAATATCCTAAATCAAAATAATCATCGGTTGTTAGTTTTGCGCCAAAACTGACAAATCGTCCACCGTCTTCGCACCGGGTACCTGAGTCAAACCCAGTCAACAGACTAGTGGATCCTCTGCCGCTCCTAGCCCATGTACTTGGATTGGGCCAGCCCGACTCCGCAGCTCCTCTGCCCGGCTGTCGCTCGCTGCCCGTGTACCTGAGTCACACGCGCCTCATACACGGCAGGTCTTCATGTCTCTTATTTGACTTCCGTTGACAATCACTCATCACATCTGGAGCATAAGACCCATGTTCTTCAACATGGTTTCTCAATCTCCCCCTTGATGAGTGCATTGTCAACACCCTCTTCACTTCAGCAATTCTTCAGAACCTGCAAAACATGTGGAAACACGAAAACAAAAACAAAAGAAAATAGAAAGAAGAAAATAAAAGTTTAACCCAAATGACCAAAAGCCAAATAGAAGCAATAAAAATTGTCATTATGGTTAACCAAAATAAAGACTCAAAAACAAGTGCAATCTCAGAACTACCAACAAGGATATCTACAGAGTAAAGGCAAAAGACTGAAATACTTCCCCTGAAATAAATCCCAGAGAAAGCCAAAAATGTCCCCTAAACTCCAAAATTTCTCCCCCTTATTGACAATTGAACTCATTAAGTGAGACTAAATGCATTCTAAAGAGACAAAGACACAAACTCCCCCTGAAATGCAGCTCCCACTCAAAATATGCCATGAATGCAAATGGGGTTCAGGTGGAGTGTAATAAGCATGCTTCTTAGATATGATTAACTGCAATTATAACATCTAACAGGTATAGCAAAAGATATACTGTCTAAGATACATGACATGATCAGTGCAACAAATGATATCTAAAAAGAGTCATTAGCACACATTTTTCGATTTTTTGCAAACAAAAGCATCACCATATTTTCTAGTTGACAAGCAAAGTAAAGCATGAGATGCAGAAGCTAACTAATATCTACCACGATAAGCATTGTCCAGAACAAAGTGCTTCAGCAAACTTGTCATCTTTTTAAATTTTTCAGACTTTTTCCCCTTTTTTTCATTTCTGTCAGGGGTTATTTGCATGTCAACCTTATGCTAACCGACCAAGTCAAGCCTAGGCCAGAACTGGACCATCAGAAGCTTAAGACATTGGTCTTGGCATACATTACACCGTCCTAGTTCATACAAAAGTGCTATGGTAAGCAGTCCAAAACAATGCAATGCGACAAAGCAAACCCACCTGGATCTTTTCAAATAATCATAAAAAATGCATGAATTTTTCATTTTTCTTAATTTTTATCATTTTTATAGCACATTTTTCATGTTTAAAGCATATAGATGTCCAAGTTGCATATCTGCATCTAAGTAACGATCTAGCTACCAGGTATGTCAAAGATAGTGAAAGCATTCAGCCTACACATGCTAGTTACCAGAAGCAATGGTGATCATTTTTCAATTTTAAAGCATAAAAGCCATGCATATGACAAATAGCAGATATATCATGTGAACTGAAGCAGAACATGATCATCGACAAGTAATCAAAAACATATACTAGCTAGAACGAGTAAAGCAGATCAATCATATAACAGAAGCAAGCTCAAAATGTGATATATGATTATGCATGATATGAACGCTCAAAAGTAGACTGATCTAGGGGTTTGGTAAAAATGTCAGCCAACTGGTGATGAGTATCAACATGAACAAGATCAATGACCCCTTTCTCATATTGATCCCTCAAAAGTGAAAACGCACATCAATATGTTTGGTTTTTGAATGAAGACATTGGTTTTTCCCTACACTAATTGCACTGGTGCTATCACAAAACAAAGGAATTCTAGAAGGGAAGGACACCCCAATCCCGCAAAGTACAAATCATCCAAACCAACTGTGAGCAGCAGCTAGCAACAGCTACATACTCAGCCTCAGTAGTAGAAAGCACAACTCTAGATTGTTTTCGAGAAGAACAAGATACAAGCGAAGAACCAAGAAGCTGGCAAGTACCAGAAGTCGACTTCCGATACAGCCGGCACCCACCGAAACCAGCGTCTGAAAAACTAGCTAAATAGAGAGACAATGATCCAGAATAGTAAAGACCTAGATTAGGAGCATAAGTAAGGTACTTGAAAATACGCTTGACAGCCTGCCGGTGAGATGCGCGTGGTGAAGACTGAAAACGCGCACACACACCCACGACAAACTGAATGTCCGGTCTTGTTGCAGTCAAGTTTAGCAGCGATCCGATCATCCCTCGATACTCTCTCTCGTTTACCTTGATGCTGTTCTCGTCCTTGTCCAGACCTCTAGATGTACCCATTAGGGTCATCTGAGGCTTCAGCTCTCCACCAAAGTCAAATTTCTTCAGCATGTCCCATGTGTACTTACCCTGGTGGATGAAAACGCCATCCTTGGTCTACTTGATCTAGAGCCCTAAAAAGTACTTGAGTTCACCCATGAGACTCATCTCAAACTCGCTATGCATTTGCTCAGAAAACTTGGACACAAGTTCATTAGTAGAACCACCAAAAATAATATCGTCCACGTAAATCTGAGCAACCAATAAGTATGAGCCAGCTCTAAGCA
Source organism: Zizania palustris (assembly GCA_019279435.1). Classification (NCBI taxonomy): domain Eukaryota; kingdom Viridiplantae; phylum Streptophyta; class Magnoliopsida; order Poales; family Poaceae; genus Zizania; species Zizania palustris. Next base: position 29,231,372 of record JAAALK010000286.1, read on the forward strand.
AGAAAAGAGTTTTGTCCACATAACCCATCACAAAACCTTTCTGCAACAAAAACTACTTTAGGCGATCATACCAAGCCCCAGGGGCTTGCTTCAGACCGTATAAAGCCTTCTACAACTTAAAAATATGTCGAGGAAACTTAGGGTTCTCAAAACCGAGGGGCTGCTTAACATAGACCTCCTCCTCTATATATCCGTTCAGAAAAGCACTCTTGACATCCATTTGAAAGATCTTAAAACCTTTAGAGGCAGCAAAGGCCAAAAGAATACGAATGGACTCAAGACGGGCAACAGGGGCGAAGGTCTCCTCAAAATCAATACCTTCTTTCTGGCAAAAACCCTGTGCCACTAATCGAGCTTTGTTGCGCACCACAACTCCATCTTCACCTTGTTTGTTCTTAAACACCCACTTGGTGCCTATGGTGTTGCATCCAGGTGGCATCTCAACTAGTGTCCAAACCCGATTGCGAACAAAATTTTCAAGCTCTTCTTGCATGGCGTTTATCCAATTTGAATCAAAAAGAGCATGAGAAATGTCTCTGGGCTCAAAAATAGCAACAAACACAGACTCAGCAAACATAGCAAGAGACCCAACTAAAGAATGTAAGGATCTCTTAGTAAGATCACCGATGATGAGCTCTGAGGGGTGATCACGCTGAACTACTCGGGATCCTAGGTGATCTAAAGTCACCTCACCAAAGTCAGCAACTGGCTCCTTTGGACTCGGCTGATAAGTCATCTCACCGGAGTCAGCAACTAGCACCTCTAGACTTGGCTAAGGAGGCTCCATTGAAGTAGAAGGAGTGATCAGAGGTCCGTCCTCATCCTCAGTCGAAGTCTCAGAAGGTGTGGGGTCCGCAGGCTATGTAGAGGGCCCACCCTCATCATCAAAAAGAGTGTCATCATCTTCCTCGAAGATGGACTCTCCAAGCTCATCATCTCTAGAAAGCTCAAAGAAGGAGTCAGCGAAGGCATGGACTCATCAAAAGAAACCTCACAAGTCTCGACGAGAAGCTGAGAGTCTAGGTTCCAGACACGAAAGCCTCGAGAGTGTAGAGCATAACCAAGAAAGACTCCATCCCAGCAATGAGACTCAAACTTGTCCAAATGCCCTCCCTTCTTGAGCACAAAGCACTTGCATCCAAACGCTCGCAAGTGACTCACTTTGGGCTGTCTGCCAATCCGCAATTCATATGACGTCTTACCTAAGTAAGCTCTAAGAAAAATGTGGTTGGCTAGATAGCAAGCTGTGTTCATTGCTTCAGCCCAAAAGCGCCTAGGAGTCCTATGCTCATCAAGCATCGTCCTGGTCATGTCAACAATTGTGCGGTTCTTTCGTTCCACAACACCATTCTGTGGGGGAGTGTAAGGTGCAGAGAACTGATGATCAAGACCCTGATCACTACAGAAGCTGACGAACTGAGAGTTCTTAAACTTAGAGTCGTTGTCCAAATGAATTGCTCGCATCCGACCATTGTTCTCGTTCTTCAGCTTCAAAATCAAGTCATGAACATACTGAAAAGCCTCATCCTTAGACTCTAGAAAGTAAACCCACGAGAATTGAGAAAAATCATCAACTATCACTAGGGCGTACCACTACCCACCGACTGAGCGTACTCGAGCTAGACCAACTGTATCCATATGTAACAGCTCTCCCGGGTACGAAGTCATCACCTGAGTCATAGGTGCGTGAGAAGCGGCAACCATTTTCCCATGACGACATGGATGGAAAACTAGATCCTTCTCCATCTTAAGCTTAGGCAATCCTCGGATAAGATCCATTGAACTTAATCTGACAAGAAGATCAAAACTCAAATGGCCTAACCTTCTATGCCACTTCTAGAGCTCAGAGGAGGATCCAGCCACCAGACAGCGCGAAGGGCCAGAAGAACTAGAGAAATCAATACGAAAAACCTTACCGAAAGGTAAGATCCGGCAAACTAAAGATCCTCTAGAATCAACAACAGAAGACATGCCCTTCTTAAAGCGAACCTCTAAACCATCCTCAAGAAGTTGCGAAACAAAAATTAAATTAAAATTCAAGTTTCCAACCAAAGCAACATTCTTCAAAGAGAAATAATCAGAGATGTGAATCGACCCAATACCTTGTACCTTCCCTTGACCACTGTTCCCAAAAGTGATGTATTCCTTGGAGCTCTAGGGAGAGAGGCTGGAGAACCATCTGCGGTGTCCCGTCATATGGCGAGAACATCCTGAATCCATGATCCACACGTCCTCCAGTCCTCGATCCTGCAAGATCAATGGTCATGAGTGGGAGCAAACGGTCCAACTCCAGGTTTAGCAAAGGTGCTAAACCAATGTCGAGCCATCTGCTCGTAAGTTGGAAAGTAGAAGGAATCATATGAGTCTGGACCAAAATGCTGCTCAAAGCGCGGTCCTCTATTCTGCCTAAAATCATGGCCATGAGATCCAAAACCGTATCCATAACGATCTATAGCTCCGCCAGAACGAAAACCACCCTACGGAGCATGGTCATAAAAACCATCTCCTCTACCACCACCTACATGACGTGGACTGGCCTCTAGCCTCTCTCTACGTCGAGGAACTCTCTGTCTACCACCCTGCTGGTAGAACTGCTCCTGCCCACCTCGAGCTCTCTCTGCTCGCTCAACCCGCTTCCTCCTGAAGCAAAACTCCTCAAGATGCCCGTCTCTCTGAAAAAACTCACAGTGATAGGTAGGCTTCTTGGGATGTGGTTGAGGCTTGGGACTCTTAGGCTTGGTGGTGTTGGGTGTAGAATCTTTGGTGTGAGAGGGTCCAGGTAAAGAATAAAGAGAAGTGTGGAGAGGTTTAGGCTTTGGGACCCAGATTTGCTTCTTACGTGGAGCTTTAGGTTGTTCTTGAAACAGTCCATCCTTGAGATGACTATCCTTAAAGGACTCAGTGGAGTGAGTCTTGGGATATCTCTGTTCATGAGTTATCTTACTCCACTCCACTGCTCTCAACTAGAGTGAGTTTTTGAGCCAGAACCAGTGAGATTTGATCTCAACTGGATATCAACCTCTAAGGCCTTGAGCTTACTTAAAAGCTTTATGACAGTCAAGGTATCATAGGAAGCGCTCTCAACAATAGAAGAAACCTTGATCTCCTAGATCTTAGGGTCCAAGGTATGGAGAACCTTGAGCGCCTGTTCATGATCTAAGACCAGCTGATCACGCCCGGCCTTGTTGACCCGAAGCTTGTTAATGATCGATTGAAAATGACCAAACAAAGCCTCAACAGTCTCACCCGGCTTCTGTGAGAAATTTCATACTCACGCCGGTAGGTTTGATAGAGCCTAGCCTTTGACCTGAGCTGTCCCCTCATGGTGTACCTAGAGGGTAGCCCAGATCTCTCGAGCAGTGGTGAGATGGCTAACACGCTCAAACTCACTAGGACCTAGACCAGAAAATAAAATGTTCACGCTTTGCTATTGTTCTGATGCTGGGCGATTATATCAGGAGAATCGCGCTCAGCAACAGGTAGTATAGTAAAAGTAGGGTGAGCACAAATATCCCAAATGTCCGAGCTCTGTCTCATCAGATAGGCTCGCATGCGAGTCTTCCAATAAGTGTAGCCAAAAGCTTCAAGGGACGGGATTTTACCAGAGGAAGTCATGATCACTACCTGGGTTTAGAACCCATTAAGGTATGGAAAAACCCTAACCTTGCTCTGATACCACCAAGGTGTTGGAGTAGTTCTCATATCACCTAGCAATATGCGCTTTGAAACCTCGGCCCGTTTAGAATTTCCTTCAACTAATAACCAAGCCGAATATGAAGCTTTGTTGCTAGGTCTGGAATTGCTAAGCTCCATGGGTGTTAAATATGTTCATGCATATGGTGATTTCCTACTAGTTGTGCAACAAGTGGCTAAACTTGCTCAATGCTTTAATAGTTTATTAAATAGCTACTTGGACAAATGTGTAGACACGATCGCTACTTTTGATGACTTTGAGATTTCTCATGTGTCTAGATAAGCCAACTCATTGGCAAATGATTTGGCTTAGCAAGCATCCAGCTATCAAGTTAAAAGAGGTCGTTCTACCAGTAGAGGTGGATCTTGGATCTTTAAGGTTTCTTAAACAAGATAGCTTATCGGTCGATGAATACGAGACACTTCTGAAAGATAATCTAGAAGGAGTGACCGATAAGAGGTTGAAGGCTCTAGAGGCAATAGAAAAAGATGAAAGAAGAGTAGCTAGATCCTACAACAAGAATGTTAAAGCGAAATTGTTTCAAGTCAATGACTTGGTTTGGAAGACGATTTTTCCATTAGGCACTAAGAGCCCGAAATTTGGTAAATGGTCACCTAGTTAGGAAGGTCCTTTTAAGGTAGTCGAAATCGCTCCGGGAATGCATATGTGTTAGAGTCTATACAAGGAGAGCGATTTCGAAGGACTTTGAATGGTAGATACTTGAAAAAATATTTCCCAAGTGTGTGGCAAACGCTTAAAGTGTCGAAAGGCCGATATAGAGAGTATCACCATTGGCCCGTTGCGCTTTTCGCTCACTAAGTTTGCTAAAAGGCAGGGGCATGTGTTTATAGCAAACAATGGCATTAATGGTCAAAATTAGGAAAAATACTGAAATTAGTATTTTTGACCGAAAATATGTCTAGTCCTGGCACAGGCCGGTCTGACCGACCATAGTAGGCCAGTCCAACTAGCTATGTAGGCCCGGCCAGACCGGCCCAATGGGTCCGGTCAGACTGGCCAATGTTTAAAATTCCTAATTTGAGGAGGTTTCAAGTTGTTTTGATTCAGATCTTATCCCAATTTGATTTTGGCTAAATCGTACTTGAGTTTTGTGCCAGTGACCAGTAGAACACCCCCTATAAATATAGGGGCAAGGCCAATTTATGAGGCATCTCCACAGATCAACTCAAAACCCTAGTTTTGAATCGCATTACTTTCATCTACTTTTTTGCATTAGTTCGTCCATCTTCATGGGTTTGCGCTGGAAACCCTCCGTCCACCGCATCCGTAATCACGGTATTCCTTGCTGGTTCGCTTGTGAACCTCCCGTTAATCCACGTAACAGATTGCTATCTCTTTTTATCGGTTTTATTTGGCTAATCTCGGCAATTTAGCTTCTTGGTCGAATTGTGTTTGATCTTTCACTGTTTTTTAGAGAAATTGTCTTCATAATCTTCTCTAAGGAGTTTGGGGGCAATTGGATTCCATCTACAAGGGTGGCCGAAGCCTAGCAGATTGGATCTGTTACGGCCGGTCTGACCAATCAGGCTTCGCCGATCCGACCGTGCCTCTTTGCCATGCCAAAGCCTCTCTGCATCGAAGCCCCGTGTGCGAAGCCTTCCGCCGGAGCTCTCTGCATTCAAGCTCGAAGTCATGTACGTCTTCGGTCTGACCGAGGTACCATCGTCGGTCCGACTAGGTGGCTCCAAATGGTTGCACTGAGGCGCCCTTCGCTTTGCGCCGAGGGTTGTGCCCAAACCCCTCTTCGGGGTTGTTGGAATGAAAACGGCGGCCAGAGGGTGGGTGAATTGGAGGTTTTAAAATTTTCTGGCTAAAAATAGCCTTCTGTTTTAATTCTGTCTTCAGCGGAGCAGGCTTCGAACACACCCTTCAGAGGTCTAATTCGGAGGTATTTCACAGCTCCGAAACCAGGCTTCGCGAGGAGCAAAAGTTCGAAGTTAAGAAGACTTCGCTCCACCCACAAAACTAAAAACTCAACTCTGCCAAGTCAGTGCAGGATCCGCACACTAGGTGCCTTTGAGCAGGCTTCGCACTTCACCCTTTGCAGGAGATGATTTCCCTCTGAGGACTTCAACCAGATACTCTGCACTAGAAACTGGTACTAGGTTTCGTATTTTGAGGGTCAAAACTCACACATAACTCCCTGCACAAAGGACTTCGACAAGGGAAGAAAACATGCTTTGATTTTACCCACGCATAGTGCTTCACTAGTAATCAGAGAGGGCTAGCCTCCAGTTTATACAGAGCGAACTCACAATGAAAATAACACACTTCGCACACACAGATTTCTTACCCACCTCCAAAAACACCCCAGTGAACAAAATCGAAGAAGGAAGAATTGGATCACAAAGAAATCAAAACATGCAGTGTAAAGCAAGCATACAAGGTCAAGCAGTAAATGAAAACAGAATCAAAGTTTCATTGCTTGAACAGGGAACACAAAATGAACTCACAGACTGAATACAGGAGTGTGGCGGCTAGCACATGAGTTCTAAAATGGCTGCTCAAAATGTTACTCAGGCCTAGCCACCCTTCACTATTTATAGGCACTATTCAGCCCTGTGAATAGACTACTTTACCCCTAGGGTTTACACTGTATTTGTCTCTCTCAGACAGGGGGTACAGATGGTAGTCTACTTTATTTGGAGGCTTCTTTTGTCAGCTTCGCAGAGGAGACAACATTAACTTTTGTAGAGTAGACACGATCAACCTTTGCAGTTTTGGAATCTTCTGAAGCCTCCCTTTGCATGCGAAGGGTGTGGTAGTTTCAGTGAGAAGCCTTGAGCCATACGACCTTTGCTTCATCGAAGTCAGCATTCGATATAGTGACGGTTTTGAGCTAAAGCCGTCAAAGCCCTTGAGCCTTCGCACCATCACCTCCGGAGTGGACCACCGTGGCTTCGCAGCTACTCCCAGCTCAAACTCCGTCAGTCCGTGTACCGAAGCCATGCATGGCCGAAGTACCTCAAGATAGCCACACTTCGAAGCCCTACCTTCGGAGTACCGCCCTTCGAAGTCCTTCCTTCATCCAAGGCCTCCACATGAAGCATTCCATGAGCACTTCGTTGCAGTTTCCCTCCCCGAGCACACTCTTCGACGAACCTCACCTGGACCATGCCTTCGATGCACCTAGACTTCTAAGACCTCCATCAGGTGAACCTTCGAGTGCCTCCCTCTGGAGCACACTCTGAACACCTTGCCTCATTGTTGAGGACTTTGTCCACCATACTCCGAAGACACTTCGTAAGGAGTGCCCTTCAAAGTGCCTCCCCTCCGAGGACTTCATCTCGGGGTACCTTCAATCGGAGCCACGCTCCGCACTCTCTGCCTTCGCCTAGCACACCTTAACCCGAGGACCGACCTAGACCCCACGCAACCTTCATGACCGAGCTCCCCGCTCGCCTGGCATCAAGCCTCCCGCTTGACCCAGGTTCACTTGCTGTGAACCGTCCGTCGCCTCTGAAGTCACCTACGCACCACAGACAGACAATTGTATCTAGTACCCCGGAGACCTCTCCGGGTAAACAACCTCTGGTACACACTCTGGTGTACCGCCCAAAGTACCGAACCCTTCGGTATGACCAAGTCATTGTGTACTGTCGGACCCCTCCGACAGTCACACTCCGCTGCAACAGCCGCAACAACCGAATCCACCAAACCCTTCAGTGAAACAACCTCCGAACCCCTTCGGAGGGACCCCTTCGAACCCAGAAGGTAAAACCTGTCAATCACTCATCACAGACTCTGAAACCAACCCTTGGCTTCTCAGGGGTATTTTGCCACTTCGCATCCCCGGTCTGACCAAGGCTATACCTCCAGTCTGACCGGTCTAACAGGTCGAAGGTACCTTCGGGACCCTTTGGGCCAATTTGCTTCCGTAGTCTAAAATCAGCTCGAATAGGCCAATTTCATGTATTTATATTGCTTTTGTCTATCTTACTTTATTACTAACACTTTTGGCCAATTGGATTTAAATTGCTAATTATTTATCTGATTGTATGGCGACTCCACCATCCCTTATCACTACTAAGGGTAGTCGGAACGCGACGTCGGTATCCTCGCGGTACTTTTGGACGTCGAACTGATCCAAGTGTGGGGGCGCATTTTAGCGTCAACACCTCCTTTCAACGGTGTCCAAGGAGGTGCTCACGCAAGTGGTGAATTTGAATACCCACTACAACAAAACAGGCAACTTCAGTCGGCTAGAGCCGACGGAAGTTAGGCCAATCCCGACTGAAAAGCTAACTTCCATTGGCAAAACCCTAACTTCCGTCGGCATTTGGCCGACGGAGACGTTTCGACGGAAGTTAATTAACTTCCGTCAGCCGAAAAGCAGCCGACGGAAGTTAGGCAGACTAACTTTCGTTGGCTGTTTTTTGGCCGACAAAAGTTTTTTTTTGATTTTTCAGTTCATTCCAGCAACAAATATAACTTCCGTCGGTTGCTTTTTGGCCGACGGAAGATTTTTTTGCTTTTTCAGATCATTCCAGCAACAATAGCAGCTATATATTGGTTACATTTTTTCTTTTTCTTTTTTGCTTTGTCCATTCTTTCACAAAGTGCACATCATTTTTTTGCTTTTTCCTGTTCTTTCACAAGACATTTTTTAGCACAAAAGAAGCATATGTTAGCAACAAAAGAAGCGTTAACAAACTTGGTTTTTTGAGCACAAACATAGGTCCATCAGACCGCAGGTACACACAAACACAACAATACATAGGCACACCAGACAACCCAAGAACCTAGCAACTACATTTCCAGTGACCCTGGAGCTGTGCGGACCGGCTGGTAGAATGCCACAGCTCGTTGCAGCTCCACTCGCCATTGATCCACTATCAGATGTCTCTAGCTCCATGTAAAAGCGAGTTTGGAAGGCTGCCAGATGAGCATAGTATGTAGGGGCACTACAAACAACCAGAAGATGGTTAACAATTGGATAAAACCAGTTATGTTAAATGTACGAGTCAAAATAGATCACCCAAAAGCCTTAAATAGATTGTATGTGTGCCCACAACTAACCATGCAGTATGTTTCCACTTCTGTCAACAGTCAAGTTCAAAAGAGAATGTTATAAAACAAGCAATAGTTATTAACTCAAGATATGTGAACCTTTCTAGTGGCATCAAGATCATACAACAAAACTTGATAGAACTACCCCTCACTGACACCATCCTTGAAATGACAAATGTTTAATAAATAAGCTTTCCAATATGTTTGACTTAACAAATAAATGATATACAGTGATCCAAAGCATCAGTAGAATAAGTTCACCCATTGTTAGGAAAGTACAGATGAGCATCAGCATTCAAAAAATAAAAACAAAAAAATGCATGCCCATATTTTCAAGGATTATAGGAATTGCTTCTCAAAAACCAAGTCACACATAAACTGAGGGTGACTATCAGCCGATAGGGTTCCAATAACCATTTTCTTGCCATCAACTTTAACAGATAAGACTACATTCTCAGTTCTTTTCACTTCTTCCCCCAATCAATGCAAGCTAACAAGAACATAAAACAGGCTTGTAAGACTATTGTGTTATAAAACTAGGTAACAACCCAATTGGATAGAATTTCCAGGGGTGCAAACCTGCGATACGTGAATCACAAAACCATCATCAACATCACAAGAGACACTCTTTCCTGGTTTCACTTCAGTACCTGCCACTTCACCAAGAACTCTATTAAGATAAGAGTAATCTATTCCCGACAGGAACCCATCAGAAAGCTTACAATTCCATTATATTTTCCACTTCACCAACTACAATAGTTATGATGGCAGTAAATGTTAAAGGAGTACTAACAACCAAGAACATAGAAGAACTGGCATATCATATCATAAAGTATTCCCTAAGAGCAATCGTGACATATAATGACCAAACACCTAATGACGTTCTCCTAGAGACATAGATGTTGGGTGACATCTTCAGCAAATCAACTTACAGGTTTAGAATCGACCTTACAATAACATCTCACCTAGAGACATAGATTTTCGGTGCCATCTTTATCAAAAATATGAAGGTTTACCATCCACCTAACAATATATATCACTTCTAGAGCAATTATTCGACAACACATGGCAGGTTCAGAATATAATACAAAAATGAAACATGATTAACAACCTAAATCCTGAAACACAAAAACAAGACCGACAACAGACCAAAATCTAATGAGCGGAGGAAGAGGAGAAGAGAGGATTACTCCAGAACTCCATTGCTTTGGTGGAGGAGAGGAGGCGTCATCGCGCAAAACCCTAGGGCTTAGGAGCGGGAGGATGCTGGGTTTAGGGTTTAGATGCGGAGGCCGGCGGGGCAGTGCGGTGGTGGCGGTGTAGAGGTTCTTGATGGCAATGCCCTCGAGGCTGGTGAGGTGGCCGGTGGCGATGCGGTTGGAGATCATGCGCTGGTAGCGGAGGTGGCGGTGGGGAGGTGTCCGAAAGGCGGTGGGGTTACAGTACGATGACTATGGAAATCTAGGGCACGCGGCGATGCATTTGGGAATAACCTAGGCGCAGTGGCATGAGACGGGGAGGCGGGCGGCGAACGGAGGGCGAAGAGGTGTGGAGGTGGTGATCAGGAGGCGAGGATGTGAGGAGGTGGTGACCAAGAGGCGGGGATGTGCAGAGGCGGTGACCAGGAGGCAGAGATGCGCAAAGACGGCAGCCTGACTTCCGTCGGTTTTCACTGTGGCCGACGGAAGTTAATTAACTTCCGACGGTTTTCAAAAATGCCAACAGAAATTAAAAAAGTCGACGGAAATTTATCATTTTCTTGTAGTGACCGCTGCACAAGTCTAGAAGGCCATCAACGAGATGTTCTCAGTGCAAACGCGTGAACGATGTATGAATACACAAATTGCTCTTGCAACTACTACAAAAGGCAACATTAAAAATGAAGTCACTTGGCGATGAAATGGCGTCCGCAGGGAAGCCGATGGACGACAAAGATATGGTCGGTTACATTCTTGCCGGTCTTGATGAGAGCTATGAACCAATTATGACTTCAATTGTCGGTAGATTAGAATCAGTAACAGTGGCAGAGTTGTATTCTCAACTCCTCAACTTTGAAAATTGTCACAACCTACGCCAATCCGAACATCAGGTGAACATGGCGCATCGTGGTGGACGTGGATCCTCAAGCAGTGGTGGAGCAGGATGTGGTCAGGGCCGTGATGGTGGTAACCTCCCTGGAGGAGGTCGCAACAATCAAAATGGAGGGAGACGACCTACACGCCAACTCTGAGGTAAGGTTGGTCACATTGTTATTGATTATTGGCACATGTTTGATGAGGATTTTGTTGCTCCCGACATCAAGACTACTGCTGTGGCTACTCATGCTTATGGTGTTGATACAAACGGGTACCTAGATACCAGTGCAACTGATCATATTACTGGTGAATTGGAGAAGTTAGACACTCAGGAGAAATACAATGGAAGAGATCAAATTCACACGGCAAATGAATCAGGTATGGACATTAGTCATACTAGGCATAGCACTATAAGCACCCCTAGTCGTGATGTACATCTAAACGATGTTTTATATGCTCCAATGGCCATGAAAAATCTTATTTCTGTTCGTCGCTTTATATATGATAGTTTTACCTATCTAGAAGTTTACCCGAATCTTTCCTTTATAAAGGACCGGCAAACAAAGAACAATATGCTTAGAGGACGATGTCGTAACGGTCTCTATCCTTTGCAGACTACATCAAAACAAGTCCTTGGAGCCATCAGACCTTCTTTTGAGAAATGGACCAGTCGTCTAGGCCATCCTTCTTTAGCTATTATTCAAATGGTTATAAGAAAAAATAAATTGTCGTGCTTGGGAGAGTCTATGAATCATGATGTTTGTGATGCTTGTCAAATGGCCAAGAGTCATCAGTTACCATTTTCCAAGTCTTCCAATGTGTCCAAATTTCCTTTATAACTTGTTTACTCTGATGTTTGGGGTCCCACACCTGAATCTGTTGGAGGAAAAAAGTACTATGTCATTTTTATCGATGATTTTAGCAAATTCACTTGATTTATCTTCTTAAGTTTAAATCTGATGTATCTCAGATTTTCCATAATTTTGATAATCTAGTTGAAAGATTATTTAACAGGAAAATCATAGCTATGCAAACAGATTGGGGTGGTGAATATGAGAAATTACACTCCATGTTTTCCAAGATAGGCATCACTTGAAGCTCGAAGATACAGATCGTCACTTGAAGCCACTCTACATTAGAGGCCACATTGACAGGAAGCCGGTCTCAAAGATGCTCGTCGACGGAGGAGCCACCGTTAGCCTAATGTCGTACTCCCTTCTAAGGAAGCTCGACAAAAATGAAGACGACCTAAAGAAGACTAACATGACGCTCAATGGCTTCAATGGCGATAGCACAGAAGCCAACAACGTGCTATCTCTAGAGCTGACAGTGGGGAACAAGACGCTGCCTACCACCTTCTTCATCGTCAACGTGCAAGGTAACTACAATGTGTTGCTAGGGCATGATTGGATTCACGCCAATCGTTGTGTCCCATCTACCTTGCACCAGCGCCTTATACAGTGGGATGGCGATGAGGTTGAAACAGTACACGCAGACGCATCAACCCATGTTGACTTGGCTGATGCATCTGTCGATGCCATCCACGACATGGTAGAGTGTTTGTCAGGGCGCGGCCTCTCAGATTATGATTTTGTTAGCGTATCTGAGGAGAGGTTCATCCCCATCTCTGTAAAGCCGGCCAGTGTGGCTTGGTTATCTTTGAACTAGGAGCATGAATAGTTATAATTGTCTTGAGTGGCTAAAGTCTCGCATAGAACAATATCGGTATTCTTAAGACGATATTGCTGAAGCCATTAATGATTTTAGCGAAATAGAAAAAGTAGGACAAGGCTTCTCATCGACTGATCCGTTGGAACAAGTAGACATAGGAGATGGTAGTTTTCCAAGGACGACTTTTGTAAATCAAAATTTAAATGATGATGCGAAGGCCGAAGTAATAAAGTTGCTTCGGTCGTATGTTGAATGCTTCGCATGGGACTACAACGAGATGCCCGGACTAAGCCAAGAGCTCATGGATCATTGATTCCCCATCAAGCCTGGATTTAGGCCCTATAAACAGCCACCGCGCCACTTCAACTCGGCCATTTGTGACCGAGTTAAGGAGGAGATTGAACGTCTATTAGCAGCAGGCTTTATTAGGCCATGCAGCTACACGGAATGGGTTGCTAATATTGTGCCTATTGAAAAGGAGAGTGGCAAGATTCGTGTCAGCGTCGACTTCAGAGATCTGAACAAAGCCACTCCGAAAGACGAATATCCCATGCCGATAGCTGACATGTTGATCAACGACGCCTCAGGACACAAGGTATTAAGTTTTCTTGATGGCAACACTGGTTATAATCAAATCTTTATGGCCAAAGATGACGTTTTTAGGACGGCCTTTCACTGCCCTGGTTTTGTCGGCTTGTTCGAGTGGGTAGTAATGACCTTTGGTTTGAAGAATACTGGTGCTACATATCAACGTGCGATGAACTTAATCTTTCATGACTTGCTAGGAGTTATGTTGGATGTCTATATAGATGATGTTGTAGTCAAATTGGATGCTATGAGAAACCATTTGGCCGATTTGAAAGTTTCTTTTGAGAGAATGCGCAAGTATGGCTTAAAAATGAACCCACTCAAGTGTGCTTTTGGCGTGTCAGCGGGCAAGTTCTTAGGATTCATGATTCATGAAAGGGGTATTGAGATTGATCCTAGGAGGCTTGAAAAATCATAGGATGTTTGGCGCCGGCATGTAAGAAAGATGTGCAGAAGTTGCTGGGCAAGGTTAATTATTTGTGTCGCTTTATATCTAACTTGTCTAGCAAGATTGATGCATTTGTCCCAATACTCCGGCTAAAATATGAAGCCGAGTTCACTTGGGGGGGGGGCAAGTTAGAAACACGTCTTTGAGAAAATCAAAGAGTGCTTATCAACGCCGCCAGTAGTGAGGGCTCCCAAAGCCGGGATTCCATTTTGGCTTTATATCGCTGTAGAGGAAAAAGTGATTGGATCCATGTTGACTCAAGACATTGAGGGAAAAGAGTACATCATCACCTTCTTGAGTCGCCGCCTGCTGGATGCCGAGACAAGGTACGTGTTTGTAGAGCATTTGTGTTTATCGCTTTATTATGCATGTACCAAATTGCGTCATTATATTCTCCCTAGCACATGCATTGTCACTTGTCAAACCGATGTCATAAAGTACATGTTGCAGAAGCCGATTCTGAGTGGTAGAATCGGCAAGTGGGCGTATGCATTGATTGAGTATGATTTGGCCTATGAACCATTGAAAGCAATGAAAGGCCAAATCGTCGCTAACTTTATAGTGGATCACCATGTTGATGTCAATTGGAGTGGCGATGTTACTCTAATTGAGGTAGTACCATGGAAACTTTATTTTGATGGTTCGGCTTCCAAAAATAGCCAAGGTGTTAGAGTAGTTCTCATATCACCTAGCAGTATGCGCTTTGAAAGCTCGGCCCGTTTAGAATTTCCTTCAACTAATAACCAAGCCAAATATGAAGCTTTGTTGCTAGGTCTAGAATTGTTAAGCTCCATGGGTGTTAAATATGTTCATGCATATGGTGATTCCCTACTAGTTGTGCAACAAGTGGCTAAACTTGCTCAATGCTTTAATAATTTATTAAACAGCTACTTGGACAAATGTCTAGACACAATCGCTACTTTTGATGACTTCGAGATTTCTCATGTGTCTAGATAAGCCAACTACTTGGCAAATGAATTGGCTCAACAAGCATCCAGCTACCAAGTTAAAAGAGGTCGTTCTACCGGTAGAGGTGGATCATGGCTCTTTAAGGTTTCTTAAACAAGATAGCTTATCGTTTGATAAATACGAGACACTTCTGAAAGATAATCTAGAAGAAGTGATGATAAGAGGTTGAAGGCTCTAGAGGCAATAGAAAAAGATAAAAGAAGAGTAGCTAGATCCTACAACAAGACAGTTAAAGCGAAATCGTTTCAAGTCAATGACTTGGTTTCGAAGACGTTTTTTCCATTAGGCACTAAGAGCCCAAAATTTGGTAAATGGTCACCTAGTTGGGAAGGTCCTTTTAAGGTAGTCGAAATCGCTCTAGGCAATGCATATGTGTTAGAGTCTATACAGGGAGAGTGATTTCGAACAGCTTTGAAAGGTAGTTACTTGAAAAAATTTGTCCCATGTGTGTGGCAAAACACTTAAAGTGTCGAAAGGCCGATATCGAGAGTATCGCCCTTGGCCCGTTGTGCTTTTAGCTCACTAAGTTTGCTAAAAGGTAGGGGGCATGTGTTTATAACAAACAATGGCATTAATGGTCAAAATTAGGCAAAATACTAAAATTATTATTTTTGCCTAAAAATATGTCAAGTCCTGGCATAGGCTGGTCTGACCGACCATAGTAGGCCGGTCCAACCAGCTATGTAGGCCCGGCCAGACCAGCCCAATGGGTCCAGTCAGACCGGCCAATGTTTAAAATTCCTAATTTGAGGAGGTTTCGGGCTATTTTGATTCATATCTTACCCCAATTTGAATTTGGTCGAATACTACTTGAGTTTTGTGGCAGGGACGACCAGACCACCCCCTATAAATATAGGGGCAAGGCCAATTCATGAGGCATCTCCACAGATCAACTCAAAACCCTAGTTTTGAATCGCATTACTTTCAACAACTTTTCGCGTTAGTTCGTCCATCTTCATGGGTTTGCGCTGGAAGCCCTCCGTCCACCGCATCCATAATCACGGTATTCCTTGCTGGTTCACTTGTGAACGTCCCATTAATCCACGTAATGGATTGCTATCTCTTTTTATCGGTTTTATTTGGCTACACTCGGCAATTAGGCTTATTTGCCGAATTGTGTTCGATCTTTCACTATTTTGTAGAGCAATTGTCTTCATAATCTTCTCCAAGGAGTTTGGGGGCAATTGGATTCCATCTACAAGGGTGGCCGAAGCCTAGTAGATTGGATCTGTTATGACCGGTCTAACCGACAAGCCTTCGCTGGTCCGACCGGGCCCCTTTGCCATGCCAAATCCTCTCTGCATCGAAGGCCCGCATGTGAATCCCTCTGTCGGAGCTCTCTGCATTCAAGCTCGAAGTCATGTACGTCTTTGGTCCGACCGAGGTGCCATCGTCAGTCCGACAGGGTGGCTCCGAACGGTTGCACCGAGGCGCCCTTCGCTTTGTGCCGAGGGTTGCGCCCGAACCCCCCTTCAGGGTATTTTTCCACTTCGCACCCTCGGTCTGACCGACGCTATACCTCCGGTTTGACAGGTCTAATAGGCCGAAGGTACCTTCAGGACCCTTTGGGCCAATTTGTTGCTGTAGTCAAAAATCGGCTCTGATTAGGCCGGTTTCAGGTATTTATATTTCTTTCGTCTATCTTACTTTATTACTAACACTTTTGGCCAATTGGATTTAAATTGCTAATTATTTATCTGATTGCCTGGCGACTCCACCATCCCTTATCAATACTAATGGTAGTCGGAACATAACGTCGGTATCCTCGTAGTACTTTTGGATGTCGAACTGACCCAAGTATGGGGGCACATTTTAGCATCAACACCTCCTTTCGATGGTGTCCAAGGAGGTGCTCACACAAGTGGTGAATTTGAATACCCACTACAACAAAACAGGAAACTTTCATCGGCTAGAGCCGACGGAAGTTAGGCCAATCCCGACGGAAAAGCTAACTTCCATCGGCAAAACCCTAACTTCCGTCGGCATTTGGCCGACGGAAGTTAATTAACTTTCATCAGCCGAAAAGCAGTCGACGAAAGTTAGGCAAACTAACTTCCGTCGGTTGTTTTTTGGCCGATGGAAGTTATTATTTTTTTGCTTTTTCAGTTCATTCTAGCAACAAATATAACTTCCGTCGGCTGCTTTTTGGCCGACGGAAGATTTTTTTTGCTTTTTCAGATCATTCTAGCAACAATAGGAGCTATATATTGGTTACATTTTTTCTTTTTCTTTTTTGCTTTGTCCGTTCTTTCACAAAGTGCACAACATATTTTTTTTTTGCTTTTTCCTATTCTTTCACTAGACATTTTGAGCACAAAAGAAGCATATGTTAGCAACAAAATAAGCGTTAACAAACTTCATTTTTTGTGCACAAACATAGGTCCATTAGACGGCAGGTACACACAAAAACAACAATAAATAGGCACACCAGACAACCCAAGAACATAGTAGTAAAACATGACACACTTCAATTTTTCCTTAAGAACAGGTAGCGACCTGACAACTACATTTCCAACGACCCTGGAGCTGTGCAGACCGCCTGGTAGAAGGCCACGACTCATTGCAGCTCCACTCGCCATCGATCCACTATCAGATGTCTCTGTCTCCATGTAAAAGCGAGCTTGGAAGGCTGCTAGAAGAGCATAGCACGCAGGGGCACTGCAAACCACCAGCAGATGGTTAAAAATTGGACAAAAACAGTTATGTTAAATGTACTAGTTAAAATAGATCACCCAAAAGCCCGAAATAGATTGTATGTGTGCCCACAACTAACCATGCAGTATGTTTCCACTACTTCCCCCAATGCAAGGTAACAAGAACATAAAACAGGCTTGTAAGACTATTGTGTTATAAAACTAGGTAACAACCCAATTGGATAGAATTTTCCAGGGGTGCAAACCTGCGATACGTGAATCACAAAACCATCATGAACATGACAAGAAATAGTCTTTCCTGGTTTCACTTCAGTACCTGTCACTTCACCAAGAACTCTATTAAGATATGAGTAATCTATTCCTAACAAGAACCCATCAGAAAGCTTACAATTCCATTATATTTGCCACTTCACCAACTACAACAGTTATGATGCAGTAAATGTTAAAGGAGTACTAACAACCAAGAACATAGAAGAACTGGCATATCATATCATAAAGTCTTCCCTAAGAGCAATCGTGACATATAATGACCAAACCCCTAATGACGTTCTCCTAGAGACATAGATGTTGGGTGACATCTTCAGCAATTCAACATACAAGATTAGCATCGACCTTACAATAACATCTCACCTAGAGACATAGATTTTGGGTGCCATCTTTATCAAAAATAGGCAGGTTTACCATCCACCTAACAATATATCTCACTTCCATAGCAATTATTCAACAACACATGGCACATTCAGAATATAATACAATAATGAAACATGATTAATAACTTAAATCCCAAAACACAAAAAACAAGACCGACAACAGACCAAAAACTGATGAGCGGAGGAGGAGGAGGAGAGAGGATTACTCCAAAACTCCATTGCTCTAGTGGAGGAGCGGAGGCAGCATCGCACAAAACCCTAGGGATCAGGAGCGGGAGGAGGTTGGGTTTATGGTTTAGCTGTGGAAGCCAGCGGGGCAGTGCGGTGGTGGCGGTGTAGAGGTTCTTGATGACGACGCCCTCGAGGCTGGTGTGGCGGCCGACGGTGATGCGGCTAGAGATCTTGCGCTGGTAGCGGAGGTGGCAGCGGGGAGGTGCGCGGCGGGCGATGGGGTTACGGTGCGACGGCTATGGAAAGCTAGGGCACGCGGCGATGCATTTTGGAATAACCTAGGCATAGCGGCTGGAGACAGGGAGGCGGGCGGCGAACGGAGGGCGAAGAGGTGTGGAGGCAATGACTAGGAGGCGGGGATGTGCGGAGGCGGCGATCGGGAGGCGGGGATGTGCGGAGGCAGTGACCGGGAGGCAGGGATGTATAGAGATGGTGGCCTAGAAGCGGGGAGGCGAGGCAGGGAGGCGGGAGGGCGGAAAAAACTAGGTGTGGTGGGAAGAAATAGGGCACGATGGGAAAAAATCAGGCGCGCTGAAATATCTTCCGTCGGCCACCCCCACCTCCTAGGGTTTTACCAGATGAATGGGTGCCCGGCCACCCCTCCCTTCCATAAACCCTCCACCAGCCCTCCAAGTGTTAGAAGGGCGGTGAGGGGGCCACGAACGCCAAGCGCAATTGCCCCAATCCGCCATCCGCGAAGAAGAAACTACTTGCGAGAAGCTTCTATCCCCACCATAGGTAAAACCACAACACCTCCCGCCAACTCCAACACGAGGCCACTCGACTTCCCAATCACGCGAATCTGAGACCCAGAGATATTGAAATCTCATGGCGCGATGCGAGAAGGAGGAGGCAGAACAACCGAGAGCAAGCAAACCACCGCTAGGGTTAGACAACTGCGAGGGGAGGCGGAACCGATCAGACACAATAGAAGAAGCCAAATCCAGACTGCATGGGCTGGGCCGAACGAACTCCGGGTGAGAGCCCACACTTCCAGAAGCTAAGAACCCAAGCCCACATCCCATACCTCCAACTTTCCACAACACACCTGATCCATGGGCTTCGCTCAACCTGTCAAATGGC
Source organism: Zizania palustris (assembly GCA_019279435.1). Lineage (NCBI taxonomy): Eukaryota > Viridiplantae > Streptophyta > Magnoliopsida > Poales > Poaceae > Zizania > Zizania palustris. Next base: position 29,250,466 of record JAAALK010000286.1, read on the forward strand.
CCACAACCACTGATACCTTTTCTCCCTCCACTCTGATCATTAGCCCCGGCGAGAAGTTTGACGAGGCAAACCCCCGTGGATGGAGGGCGCGCCATCTACTCGATCCTTTGCTTGAATGACAATTTGATTGTAACTTTCCTGTCCTTTACTTGTTGAAAGCATTAATTTGAGAGATAGGCATGTTGATGAACTAAAGGATAGATTGGAGAGTGCTTAGTGTTCAAAGGATATGCAGTCAGCTTGTCCCATTTGCATCACCATTAAGGACCAACTCAACTTTGCTAGAGAGCATGTCAAAAAACTAAAATGTGAAAATAATTATCTTCTCTCTATGGTGGAAAAATACACTGAAGGAAAGGACATGATGGATTTGCTTTTGGCTAAAACAAAAATGTGTGCTGATGGGTAGGGTTAGCTCTAGGGTTGGGCTATGAGAGAACCACTCCAAACACTTTGAGCGAAATTGTGTTCACTCCTCCCACTACCCTTGAGAAAGAAAGAGCCCAATTAGACACCACACAAAAAGCTGAGAATCCTACTCAACCTGCTAAGAAAGCCCTATCTCCACCAAAGGAAACTCCTCAGCAAAACCCAAGAAAACTGTGAGATTTGCACCTGAGACCCATGATCACACACCTAAGAGAGTGTATCACTGCTCCTATTTTCATCGGGTGGGTCATTTGGTTGGGTTTTGCTTTCGTCATATCAAGGATGAACAATGTTCTCATGCAATGAGCTTTCAGGACATGTATTACCCATTTTTAGGTGTGCATGAGTCTGCTTTTCACTCTTATTCTGATTTCGATGCTCCCTATGGTCCCATGAGATATTTTGCCCGTCGTAGTGTACACCATGATTCATATGATGCTAGACCGCGTGTAAGAGGTTTTGATTCTCGACAGATTAGGAGTCTTCGTCGTTTTCAAGGATCACGTTTTGTAGGTAGACCACACACTTTTTATCATGGTTCATACACCGTGCATAATCAGTCTACTGCTTTACTTGGTTCTCGAGTTTTGCAATGCTTGATTCCTAAACAGTTTTTCACTCAACCTAACACTGAGCATTCGAGATCTTCTAGCATATTTTGAGGGGGAGTTGTGTAGCACTACATGAGCTTCTGTTATATGATTAATTGCTTTTACAAGTACATGCTTTATTATGCCTTTGAAGTATTGTCTTTAATACTGTTGATTATATTTGGCTTGAATACATCTGATATCTAATATGAGCATGGCTTTTATTTGTGAAAATGTGAAAATGATCACTGCTTAGTCTAGAAACTAGCATGAATAGGTTGAGTGCTTTTGCTATCTTTTACATACCTGGTAGCTAGGTCCTTTTCACTTGGATGCTAATACGCAACTTGATCTTATCAAAAATATTGTGTTTAAAATTAAAAATTAAAAAAATGAAAATGAAATGAAAATGATTGATATTCATACTGTGTTGTGATAAAATTGAAAAGATTCAAGTGGGTTTGCTTTGTCGCACTACTTTGTTCTGGACTGCTTACCTTAGCACTTTGGTATGAACTGGGACATTGAAGTGTATGTCGAGACCATTGCTTTAAGCTTATGATGGTTTCAACCTAGGCTTAGCTTGGTCAGTTAGCATAAGGTTGACATGCAAATAACCCCTAGCACTAAAATGAAAAATAAAAAAAAATATTTGTTGGGGAAAAATACTTCATCCTCATGATCCTCTAAGATTCCAAGATAAATGAAAGTCTTAATCTCGGAGCCAAAGTCTTGCCTCCGGGTTGAAGGTCTCGAAGTCGAAAGGTCTATCCAAGCTCCAGGCCAAAGAGACCCTCTAAAAGGCTTCCCCTCCGAAGTGGAAAACAACTAGAAGGATGATATGTCTCCCTTATCAACATCCTTCGAAATAGTTTCCACTATGTTTGTTGTAATTGAGGGGTAAAAAGGTCTTTTCTCTAGAGATTTTACCTATAAATATCCCCCTTCTCGCCCTGTAACAGGCATCGAATATTCCAATATTCAATACACCCTTAGAACTATTCTAAGCTATTATCCTTTTTGGAGGCTTAAGATAGTCCGCATTCACAAACACTTCATTTGTCAGTTCTTGGTTTATAGAACCTGTTAGTGTAATCCGTTATGCCAACAGTTGGCGCCGTCTGTGGGGAAGCTAGTACTAAAAGCTAGTTCTATGCCACTGTCTGTACTTTGAAGTGCATTTGCAGAGAGAGTTTCGGAGTCCCAAGATTTCGCGCACCCTTCGGCAAGGGACTTTAGGTACAGTTCGAAGGCCTTTTTTCGTCTTCCACCACCGTTCGAAGCTCTTGGTCTTCGGTCCCTACTTAGATTCGTAAGTCATGCCTCCCAAGAGGAGTATAGCCACTGGCCCCCTCCGAAGGTCCTCTCAGACCTCAGGAGTAGGACCTTTAGACGTTCCTCAAACTCCTGAAGTAGTCAATAGACCTCGAGAAAACAGAACTTCTCGGACAACTCCGTCCATGCTTCGAATTGACTATGACAGTTCTCAAGACCCGTAGAACCCCTCCGGAGGAAGTGAGGACCTCCACGAAGACGTGTCCACTCAGATGACCTGGCTTCAGGCGGAGGTAGAAAGATGGAGATAGGAGGCCATGGATAGGCTTCGTCCTCGGGCCAACACTCCTGCTTTGGAGATGCATCAAGACGACGACCTCGTTAATTCTACCGAAGCCCCTCAAGTCTAAGAGAGTGCCGAGAATGCCTCCTTTGATGACAAATTTCCGCTGCATCAAGACTTGCAGAAGGTGCGCTTCGATCCTAGGTTCCGAGCCTCGAAGCTGCACAAGTACTCCGGAGGGTCTGACCCCAGAGAATTCTCTTGCTCTTACGCTCTTGCAATAGAAGCTAGTGGAGGGGTGCGAAATACGATGGCAAAGTGTTTCCCCGTTGCGTTAGAAGGTGTAGCCCTTCGTTGGTTTTGGTATCTAAAGCCAGGATCAATTAAGTCATGGGAGCAGTTGAAGAAGAAATTCATGAGGAACTTCTAGGTGACTTTCATAGCTCCGATGTCTACTGGAAGCCTTTTTCAGGTGAAACAACAAGTGGGAGAAACTCTTCGAGAATACTTCACATGCTTCGCCCACACCAAGTCCCAGATCAAGGGGTTGTCCACATTATCTATTGTGGATGCGGCGCGCGAAGGTGTAATGAACCCCGACCTCCTCAGCAAGCTTCACCGAAAGCCGGTGTCTTCAGTAGCGCAATTGATGGCATTCTTCGAGTAGTATGCCAAAGTAGAAGAGGGATGCCTCCGAAGGACTACTCCGTCCACACCAACCCTCCCCCAAGAAGTCAAGAATGAGCCAGGGGCTCTAAGTCCTCCATAGGCCCTCTTCGATAATCGTTCTAACGATCAGAGAAGAGGAAAGAAGCACTTTTGCTCCGAAGTGTTGAATATTGCCCCCTCCACACCAAATATGCCTTCTAACTATCAAAAGGCTCAATGCAATAAACCTAGTGGCTCAAAGCCTCTAGAAAAACCAGCTGGCCGAGGCCAGACATTCTTTTGTTGTGTGCATGTTGAAAATAGAAGCCATGCCACCAAGGATTGCAAGTCCTTATTGACTCTCTAGGGCGAGTATCTTGGGTGAAACTCAGGGGGAGGCACAACAGACCGAACTCCTTCGGCAGTACGACTGGAGCCTGTAGAAGCTGTTGGGCGTGCAAGCAATCTCGAAGCTCCTATGCAGCCTCGGGTGGCCAACATTATGCCACCACCAAAGTAAGAATATCCTCAAGATCGAGGCAAACAAGTGGTCCTACCCATCTCCGCAGGGGGACCCTCGGTAATATGTCGAAGCGTCAACGGAGGGACTATGTTCGGGAAGTAGGGCATATAGGGACTTAAAACTCGGCTGTAGAAATGCCCGAGTGGTCCCATGTACCCATATCATTCTCTGCCAATGATGCTGTAGGGGTGAAATTCCCCCATGCTGACCCCCTTGTCATTTCAGGTGACGTTGCATTAGTGGAGGTTCGAAGGGTACTTGTCGACGGTGGAAGCTCCACTGACATACTCTTCGTCCAAGCCTTCGATCAAATGTGCATCCCCCGAAGGCATCTACTTCCAGCAGCTCGACCACTCCATGGCTTCGCGGGCCCTCCTCTCGATGCCCTCGGCCAAATAGGCCTTGAGGTTGCTTTCGATGAGGGGCCCCTGGCTAGAGTCAAAGAGGTCATCTTTGATGTCGTGGACGCCCCGTACGCCTACAACGCAATCTTCAGAAGAGGGATGCTGAATCAATTTGGAGCCATGGTGCACCATAATTATTTGTGTCTCAAAATGCCCACGCAAGGTGGAGTTCTTACTATCCCAATAGACCAAGCTGTAGCTCGGAGAGTAGAGTATGGTCACAGCCCACCTCTCAATCCTCGACAGGTAAACAGTGTGCAAGAACACTCGGAGGAGGCTTCGGGGTCCCTGGACCCTCCGGAAGAACCTTCCCTCAAGCCAAGCCCCGAAGGTGATGTAGTCACGAGGATCATTGTCAAAGAATGCAAAGAATACCCCATTTAGTTCGGCAAGGGGCTGCCTTCGGAGATCGCCACATCGTTAGAAGAAGTGGTCCAAGAAAATCTAGATATCTTTGCCTGGTCAGACGAAGATATCCCTGGAGTTAACCGGAGCATTATTGAGCATAGCTTGCTCGTTAACCCTAAGGCTCAACCTATTCGCCATGGGCTCCGCAAGTTGTCCACTGAAAGGGCAAACCTCGCTAAAGCAGAGGTAGAAATGTTTCTAAGAGCCGTAATCATTAGGGAAGTGTCCCACACGGAGTGGTTGGATAACCCTGTCTTTGTCAAGAAAAAGGGCTCTGGTAAATGGCGCATGTGCATTGACTTCACATCTCTAAATAAAGCATGCCAACAAGACCCCTACCCCATGCCCCTTATTGATCAACTTGTTTACTCTAAGGCTGGTTCCGAGCACCTAAGTTTCCTTGATGCATACTCTAGTTACCATCCAATCTGGCTGAAATGCAAATACGAAGCCAAGACGAGCTTTATAACCCCTTCAGAGTATTTTGTTATGTTCGAATGCCCTTCGGTTTGAGAAATGCCGGGTTAACTTTTTTGCGTCTCATTGCTAAATCTCTAGGTCACCAAATAGGCCGAAATGTCGAAGCCTATATGGAGGACATTGTAATAAAGAGTGCTTTAAAGCACCAGCATAGTTTAGACTTAGCAGATCTTTTGAGAGCCTCCGAACATGTGGAGTTTGCCTCAATCCTGAAAAATGTATTATCGGAGCTCAAGAAGGAAAATTGCTAGGGTACTTAGTTTCGAGCAGAGGAATCGAACCTAGCCCGACGCAGATAAGTGCACTGCAAAGAATAGATCCACCTGAAAATTTGAAGCAAGTCTAGAAGCTGATGGTACGCCTCGCAGCCCTTAGCAAATTCCTAGCCAAATCAGCAGAGCGAAGCTTTCCAATATTCAAAGCCTTAAAAGGGTCTGAAAGTTTCAAGTGGACGTGGAGTGCCAGAAAAGCTTCGACGAAATTAAGGATTATCTTGGAAATTTGCCAACACTTATTGTGCCCCTCCTAGAAGAAACTCTCCTTCTTTACCTTGCAGCAACGGGCTCCGCAGTAAGTGCAGTGCTTGTCAGAGAAATAGAGCTCAAAGGAAAACTAGTGCAGAACCCAATATACTTCGTTTCAGAAGCCTTCTTCGGAGAAAAAACACGGTACTCCGAGCTTGAGAAATTTTCATATGCTTTGGTAATGGCCTCATGGAAGCTAAGGCATTACTTTTTAGCACACAATATAATTGTCCCTATGTTGTATCCCCTTGGTGAAATGATCCGGAGCAAAGACTCCACGGGGAGAATTGGAAAATGGCTGTCGAGCTAGCCCCCTTCGGTATTTCCTTCACTACAAGAACAACCATTAAGTCTCAAGTTGTGGCTGACTTTGTTGTAGAGTGGACTCCATCTATAATTTGGGCTCTGGAAGAATCATGCAAAGGAGTATGGACAGTATACTCCGACGGAGCATTTCAGGCATCTGGAGCTGGTGCCGGAGCCGTGATAATTTTGCCTTCAGGACAGAAAGCAATGTACTCGGTAAGGGTCAACTTTAAGTCCACTAACAATATTGCAGAGTACGAAGGAATCCTACTTGGTCTCCGTAAAGCGTGAGCACTTGGAGCAACTCGAATTGTAATAAAAACATATTCCCATGTTATTGCAGGGCATGCTGACAAAAGCTTCCAAGCTCGACATCCACATCTTGCAAAGTATTTAGAAGAGATCCGCAAGACAGAGGCATTATTCCAAGGAATTTCGATCCAAAGCATCCCTCAGGCAGATAATCAACTTGTAGACATCTTGACGAAGGTTGCAGCCGGAGCATTGGATGTCCCGGAAGGGGCTTTTTATGAAGAGCTAGTCAACCCTTTGGTACCACAGACACCCTCCGCCAAAGTATTTTGTATGCCAATCACTGATTAGCGGAGCCCAATATTAGACCTTTTGCAAAATAATTCAAGTCCCCTCGAAGGCCCAGAATTGCAAAGGCTACAGTCAAGGGTCCGGAATTATAAGCTTGTCAACGGAGTGCTGTATAAAGCCAGAGTCTGTTCTCCTCTACTTTGATGCATCTCAAAACGTGAAGGCCAAGATATACTTCGGGAAATCCATGAAGTCTTGTGCGGTAGCCACTTAGCCCCTCGGGCTTTAGCAGGTAAAACACTTCGCCAGGGAATTTATTGGCCAACAATTATAGTAGATGCAGAATCATTGGTTCGAACCTATCAAGGGTGCCAATGAATGGGAAGACGAAGCCATCGTCCTCCAACACCCGTTCAAGTTATTGCTCCGGTATGGCCAATGGCACGATGGGTATGGATCTCATCGGCCCTTTCCCAATGGCGAAGGGCAGCTTGAAGTTCGCAGTGGTAGCAATCAAATACTTTTCTAAATGGATTGAAGCTGAACCCCTAACTTCTATCACTTCGAAAAATGTGCAGAAATTCTTTTGGAAAAATATTATTTGTAGGTTCGGAGTCCCTATAGAATTGACAATCGACAACGTCACCCAATTCGAAGCCCAACCTTTTAAAGAATTATGTGAAGGGCTCAACATTAAAATGTGCTTCGCTTAAATTGGAGCCGCTGAACGGGCCAATGGAAATATTTTTCCCAACTTAAATCGGAGGATTGTAGGGTTGGCAAAGGGACTGTGGACTGAAGAGCTTCCTAAGATTTAATGGTCCATTCAGACCACTCAAGCTAGGTCTATAGGCTTTACCCCATTCAGGTTGTTGTTCGGAGACGAGGTCATGACTCCAACAGAGCTAAAAGGTGGATCTCTCCGCACAACGGAGCCAGAAGATAAAGAAGAAAGAAGCACTTTGCTTGACTTGTCTGAAGAAACAAGACTTCGAGTTGTCGCCAATTTGACCAAGTACCAAGACTAGTCGAAGGCATGGTATGAATCGAAAGTAAAAGTTAATGAACTTAGACCGGGTCATTTGTTACTGCGAAGTGTAATTGCTCCAGGGAAATTAGGAAACAATTGGGAAGGACCATATATTATCCTACGCTCAAGGTGCCACGGATCTTTTAAATTAGGAAATTAAGAAGGGGAAGAGCTAAAGCATGAATGGCATGTAGAGCATCTTAAACGTTATTACACTTAGGGGCTCCTTGTAAAGAATTGTAAAGTACCTTTCTAAATGAATAAAAGCTTCTGTTCGAATTATGCTTACCCCTCAATATTCCCTACCCCTAGTGGATGCATCCGAGGAATGGAGATGCTTGCGGAGGTAAGCATCTTTCATCAGAACCCAATAAACGGACTTCGAACCACTGGTTCGAAGATTCCATAAAAGAGCTGATGGTGGCCAAATCCTACGGATTCCAAGCCATTGGCTTGATAACATCCGTAGAATATTCTAAGGACTATAAAATAATGAAGTTTGAACTTCTGGGTTCGGAGCATTCGTAAAAGAGCCGTAGGTGGACAAAGCCTACGGATTCCGAGCGTCGGCTTGATAGCATCCGTAGAAGAGTCTAAGGACTATAAAATAACGAAGTTCGAACCTCCAGGTTCGGAGAATTCGTAAAAGATCCGTAGGTGGCCAAAGCCTACAGATTCTGAGCTTCGGCTTGATAGCATCCGTAGAAGAGTCTAAGGACTATAAAATAACGGAGTTTGAACCTTCAGGTTCGGAGCATTCATAAAAGAGCCGTAGGTGGCCAAAGCCTACAGATTCCGAGCTTCGGCTCGATAGTATCTGTAGAACGGTCTAAGGACTTTAAAAGAACAGATTTCGATCCTCTGAGTTCGAAGCATCTGTAAAAGAGCCGTAGGTGGCTAAAGCCTATGGATTCTAAGCTTTGGCTTGATAGCATCCGTGGTAGCGTCTAAGGACTTTAAAAGAACAGATTTTGATCCTCCGGGTTCAAAGCATCTGTAAAAGAGCCGTAGGTAGCCAAAGCCTATGAATTCCGAGCTTCGGCTTGATAGCATCTATAGAAGAGTCTAAGGACTTTAAAAGAACAGATTCTGATCCTCCGGGTTAGAAGCATCTGTAAAAAAGTCGAAGGTTTCAAGGCCCAGACCAAATGAAACCCATTAAGAGTCCTAAGTGACCTATTTCGGAGCTCTAATTTATAAATTTGAAGCTCTTTTTAAAGTTTTCAAGCATCAAACCATTAGTTTGATGCGTCAACTACTTATCATAGTACGAACATACAATTCAAAGAATTATACGAAAAAGTCGAGTTCGTGGTTATCAAGTACTATTTGCGAAGCTTCGACTTTATTATGCCAAGCGTTGTGCACGATGGGCCCTATTGCATTGCATATGGCCCCCACCCACAAAGAGGGTCAGGGGAGTGAGACATAATCAAACAATGCTTCTCAAACAAATTATATTACTTGGTCAAATCACATTACAAATATCGTAATCAGGAAAAATTATTGTCTCAGCCTAAATAAAAACAGAGACCCTTCCGACCTCTAGAGCTACCTCCGGGACCAGTTCGGTCTTCGGAGCCTGGAGTTCTCAAAACCTTTCTTTTGGATCAATTACCCTTCTTCTTTGAAGCCCTCTATGTTTTCTGCTCTTCTTGAAGTTCAGCCTAGGTTAGAAGCCGTTCGGAACTAGCCTTCGTCGGGTCTTCAACTTGATACTCCGAATCAGACCAATCTACATACTCTGAAGATGAAGATGATACTACTTTATCCTCTTCTTTAATATAAGAAAGGACTTCGCTACAAACATCAGGTGCTATTTCTCCATGCTCCCCTCGAGGAATAGAAAATCACGAGTGCCCATAAGGCCTTAAGCTTTTGAGAATAGTCCATTGTAGGTGAAACCCTTCATCAAGCTCTAATACTTTGAGATCAAGATCCGAAGCATGTGGAAAAACCTAAAAACAAACATCCAAGCAAAGGCTTTTCATTCATAAACTTTTCATTCATTGAAATAAAAGAACTTTACTGAGAAACCAAGGATGGTTTCGGTGTATGTGATGAGTGATTGACTGGCTTTTACCCTCTGTTCGAAGGGTACCTCCGAAGGGGCTTCGGAGGTGGTACCTCCGAAGGGTGTTCGGAGGTGTGTCACCGGAGTGTGTTCGGTGTTTGCTTGCTGCAGCTGTGCAGCGGAGTGTGCTTGTCGGAGGGGTCCGGCAGTACACGATGATAGGGTTCGTACCGAAGGCTTCGGTATTTTGGGCGGTACACCGGAGTGTGTGCCGAAGGTTGCTAACCCGGAGAGGTCTCCGGAGTACTGGATACACTTGTTTGCTTGTCGGTGGTGCGCAGGGACTTCGGAGGCGACGGACAGGGTTCGAGCCAGGTGAACCTGGGTCAGGCGGGAGGCTTGATGTCAGGGGAGCGGGGAGCTCCGTCATGGTGGCTGCGAAGGTGGTCCGGGTCGGTCCTCGGGTCGAGTCGTGCCAGGTGAAGGCAAAGAGTGCGGAGCGTGGCTCCGGCTGAAGGTACTCCGAGACAAAGTCCTCGGAGGTGAGGCACTTCGAAGGTACTCCGGATGGAGTGACTTCGGAGTTGGATGGAACAAGTCCTCTGCGGAGGCAAGGAGTTCGAAGTGTGCTCCGGAGGGAGACACTCGAAGGTACCCGACGAAGGTCTCAGAAGTCGAGGCGCATCGAAGGCATGGTCCGGGTGAGGCTCGTCGAGGAGTGTGCTCGGGAAGAGGCACTGCGACGGAGTGCTCATGGAATGCTTCATGCGGAGGCCTTGGACGAAGGAGGGACTTCGAAGGGTGGTACTCTGAAGGTGGGCTTCGGAGTGAGGATGACTTGTGGTGCTTCGGCCATGCATGGCTTCGGTACACGGACGAACGGTGTTCGAGCTGGGAGTAGCTGCAAAGCCGTGGTGATCCACTCCGGAGGTGGTGGTGCGAAGACCCAAGGGGCTTTGACGGCTTCGGCTTAAAACCGTCACTGTATCGAAGGACTTCTTCGGCGGAGCGAAGGCCAACAGGCTGCAGGCTTCTCGCCGAAGCTTCCGCACCCTCCGGTGCGAAGGGAGGTTCCAGAAGTCAACACTGTAAAGGCTGACACTGTCTGTTCTGAAAAAGGCTGACACTGTCCCCTCTGCAGCTGACAGAGAAGCCTCCAAAATAAAGGTGGACTACCTTTTGTACCCCTTAGTTCTGAAGAGACAAAATGAATGTAAACCCTAGGGGTAAAGTAGTCACTTCCTTAGGATGAAGCCGTGGGCTATAAATATGGGGGCTCGGTAGGTAACATTTAACACTTTGAGCATTTACTGTTGAGCTCCTGTAGACAGACCTCGCTGTATTCATTCTGAGTTCAATTTATTTCAGTGTTCCTTGTTCAAGCAGCGAAGCCCTGCTTCTTTGTGCTTTTGCTTGAGCTCGCGTTGCATACCTCGCTAGTTGTTAGTTCACCGGAGCCTGTCTTGGCGAAGGGTGTTTTTATCGCGAAGTGTGTTTTACAGTGTGCTGTCGCTCTGTGTAACACGAGGCAAGACCTCGCTGCTTACTAGCGAAGCCCTGATCTTTTCCCGTAGTGCTTCTTGTGTCGAAGCCCTTAGCGTGGTCCGTTTTGTGTGCGTGTAGACCTTCGCGTACGAAGCCCAGCACCAGTTGCTGCCGCCAAGTACTTGGTCGAAGTCCTCAGAGGGCTGTCCACTCGTGCGAAGGGTGAAGTGCGAAGCCTGCTCGGAGCACCTCGTGTGCGGAGCCTGCACTGACTTAGCAGAGTAGATTTTCGAGGGTTGTTAGTGGAGCGAAGTCTTCTTGGCTTCGAACTTTTGCTCCTGCGAAGCCTGTGTTCGGAGCTGTCGAAGTACCTCCGAACCAGACCTTCGAAGGTAGTGTTCGAAGCCTGTTCCGCAGAAGACAGAACAGAACCGAAGGCTAAGTTTTTAGCCCGAATTTTTAAAAGCTCCCATTCACCCCCCCTCTGGTCGCCGTTTCCGGTCCAACAATTGGTATCAGAGAAGGTTAAGATCACCAGTTGACCTTAACTGGTTTTGTGATCTTTTGGCGACATGGATAGAGGCAGTAAAATTCCTCTGTTCGATGGGACAGATTTTGCATACTGGAAGGTGCGCATGGAGGCTTACTTGTTAAGCCAAGGAAATGCAATTTGGGAGATTGTGGACTCACAATACTCCATCCCTGATACCCGCACCACTCAAACTGAAAAAGATCAGTATATTGCCAACTCGAAGGCAAGGAACATACTGTTCATTGGTTTGAGTCGGAGTGAGTTTGATAGGGTGCAGCACCTTAGGACTGCTAGGGAGATTTGGACAACACTCACTGTCTTCCATGAGGGCTCTGCTCAGATTAAGGCCAGGCGCCAAAGCACCTACAATCAACAGTATCAGCTGTTTGTGCAGGCACCTGGTGAATCTGTAGATGCCATGTTTTCTCGCTTTGACGCGATAGTGAGTAACTTGCGATCCAACGGGACGCTTGCTTACAGTGATCACGATAGGGCTATCAAGCTTCTCTATGCTCTTGACCGTAGCATATGGGAGGTGAAGATATCCAGCATTGAGGAGTCCACAGGCTATGACACTCTAACCTGTGATGAACTCTTTAGCAAGCTGAAGTCCACAGAGATTGCCAAGGCATCTCTTGCAGTGCACAGAAGCTCTTTGCCACAGCCATTGGCATTGGTTTCTAGCACTAGCCGTGGCACCACTGCAGAACCGAGCACATCAGGCACTTGTGTTCTTGCAGATGGTTTTGCTTTGTCCTCCCTGGTCTCCGTCACAAAGGAGCAGGTGGATACTCTAGCTGATGATGAGCTTGCTCTCATTGCCCGGAGGTTCACCCGCTTTCATCATGAGAGACGGGATCAGAGGAGAAGTGGTTTTAGTGGTTGCTATGAATGTGGCGACACTTCTCACATCAAGGCTAATTGCCCCAAGATCAAAAAGAGAGATGAGAGTGACCGCCCCAAATTCCACAAAAAGGAGAGGAAGCCCTTTGTGAAGGGCAAGCGTGGCAAGATGGCTAAGAAAGTAGCCAAGGCCGCTTCCAGAGCTTTTGTTGCTGCTCTCAGCGACATCGACACATCCTCAACTGAGGAGTCGAGCTCTGAGGAGGAGGAGTCCCCAAGGAAGGAGGACAAGAAGGACAAGAAGGGACGTGACTTCACCGGCCTTTGCTTCATGGCCGACAGCGATCACAGCGGCGATGAGCTTGACTCATCTGAGGTAAACCTATCATCTGACCAGCTTCTAATTAAATTAGATGAGCTGAATGAAGTTGTGCTAGGTCAGGATAGATTGCTTGTGCAAGCCGCTAGAGAAAGAAAAGACCTTAGACTTAGGCTAGAATCTGTATCTACTGAATATGCCATGCTTAAGTCTAAATATGATGATGCTGATTGTGAATCATGTTCTGTTGTCATGAGTGAGCTTGCTCAGTTGCGCTCTGTACATGCTCAAACTCTCTCTGAGCTTGAGACTGCACAGAAGCAGCTTTTGGAGGTGGATTCTAGACCTCATGAAATTATTGATTGCATGAACTACTCTTTATTGCGCGATAGCATTAATTTACGTGATAAGCATGTTCATGATCTAGAGGCTAGATTGGAGAGGGCTGGTAGTTCTAAGGATGTGCAGCCTGTGTGTGACACATGCATTCCCCTTAAGGACCAGCTAGGCACTGTTAGAGAGCGAGCTGAGAACCTCATGTCAGAAAATGAATACCTTCTTTCTGTGGTAAATAAATGCACTGAGGGGAAGGGTAGGATGGATTTGCTCTTGGCCAAGACCAAGTTGTGTGCTGACAGAGCCGGGGTAGCTCTAGGTTTGGGTTTTGAGAGGATAGCTTCAGACAGTAAGACCAAAACTATTTTTACCTCTCCCACCACCCTAGAGAGAGAGAGAGCTCTGTTAGACACCCCATCAGCCAAAAAGCCTACCCATCCACCAAAGAAAACCACTCCTCCTACCAAGAAAAATCCTCCCAAGAAAACCACTCAGAAGAAACCCAAGGAGCCTATGAGAATTGCTCCTGTGACCCATGAGAGTGCCCCCAGGAGAGTGTTTCATTGTTCTTATTGTCAGTGGACGGGTCATTTAATTGGTTTCTGTTTCCGTCGCATCAAGGATGAGCGACGTGCTCAGGCGATGAGCTATCAGGACATGCATTACCCATCTTTAGGTATGCATGAGTCTGAGTTTTACTCTCGTCCTGTTTTCGAAGCTCCTCGTGCTTCTCGGAGAGGTTTTGCTCCTCGAGGTGTTCACCATGTTCCATATGGTGGTAGACCTCGGGCGAGTAGCTTTGTACCTCGTCAGAGTAGGAGACCTCGACATGCTTTTCGTTCTTTGCATGTAGGTAGACCTCGCACTTTGCATCATTCTGATTTTCATGTGCGTAGACCGTCTACTTTTACTGTGCCTACTACTCGTGTCACTCAGTGCTGGATGCCTCGTCATTATTTTACTCACCCCAGCACTGAGCGATCGAGACGTTCTTATCATGTGTAGGCGACAGGTCGAGGCTTGGAGGGCACGTGGATCATGGACTCCGGCTGTTCGCGCCACATGACCGGAGATGCAAATTGGTTCTCCAGCCTCACAACAACCAAGCAAAGGGAACATATCACCTTCGGAAACAATCGAAGGAGTAGAGTGAAAGGTAAAGGTGTGGTAAGGATTAATTCGAACTTCACTCTCAAAGATGTTGCTTTGGTTGAGAACCTGGGATACAATTTGCTGTCTGTATCTCAGTTGCTTGATGAGGGCTTCGAAGTGCGATTTCATCGCGATACTTCGCAAGTGCTCAATTCTGATGGCGTTGTGGTATGTAAGATCTTTAGGGTTGGGAGAGTTTTTGGAGCTGATTTTTCAGAGTCGTCTGGTTCTTCTCATTGTCTTGTTGCACATTCGACTTCTGAGCTTTGGAAGTGGCATAGGAGACTAGGGCATATGAGCTTTGAGTTGCTCGCTCGTCTGAGCGCCCTAGGTCTGATCCGAGGATTGCCCAAGCTCAACTTTGAGAAGAATTTAGTTTGCGCTCCTTGTCGACATGGAAAAATGATTGCCGCTTCTCATTCGCCAGTCACCACAGTGATGACTGAACAGCCCGGAGAACTTCTCCATATGGACACTGTAGGTCCTTCTCGGGTTAGTTCTTTAGGCGGCAAGTGGTATGTACTTGTTATTGTCGACGATTTCTCCCGCTACTCTTGGGTCTTCTTTCTTGCCAGCAAGGACGAAGTGTTTTCTCACTTTCGGAGCTTGGCTTTGAGACTTTTCACTGAACTCCCTGGTGCATTAAAATTCATTCGAAGCGATAATGGCACCGAGTTCAAAAATAGTCTCTTTGTTGACTTTTGCATGGAGCATGGCATAGAACATCAATTCTCTGCTCCGCGGGTTCCTCAACAGAACGGTGTTGTTGAGAGGAAAAACCGCACTTTGGTTGAGATGGCTAGGACGATGCTTGATGAGCATAGGACTCCTAGAAAATTCTGGGCTGAGGCCATGAACACTGCTTGTTACATCTCAAACCGAATTTTCTTGCGCTCAATTTTAAACTTAACATCTTATGAGCTGCGTTTTGGGAGACAGCCCAAGGTTACTCATCTTCGAGTTTTTGGCTGTCGCTGCTTTATCCTAAAACGTGGTAACTTGGATAAATTTGAGTCGCGATCTTCTGACGGGATCTTTTTGGGCTATACTACTCATGGTCATTCCTATCGTGTTTATAACTTGGAAACTAACACTGTCATCGAGTCATGTGATGTGACTTTTGATGAATCGACCCCCTCTGTTAGTTCTGCTTTTGAACAGGCAAATGAACACGACATGGAACAGACCTTATTCGAAGACGAAGATCCCGGAGAACTCGAGGATGATCCCCTACTACCCTCGACATCAACCCCCGAAGCTGACCCCGCTTCAACTACTTCGGCACGAGGTCCCGAAGCGACTACCTCAACATCGGTCATCTTGGACCACTCCAACGCACAAGTTGAGGGGGAGACTGCATCCCGCCGCGAGGCTCCACATCATGTCCAAAGGATGCATCCTCCCGAGCAGATCATTGGTGAGCTTGATCAAAGGGTAACACGTTCTCATGCTCATTTCACTAATGCTGCTTTTGTTGCTTCTTTCGAGCCTTTAGATGTTAGTCATGCACTTTCTGATTCTAGTTGGATCAATGCCATGCATGAGGAACTTGAGAATTTTGAAAGAAACCAAGTCTGGACTTTAGTTGATCCTCCTCCTAATGTTCATTTCATTGGAACAAAATG
Organism: Zizania palustris; assembly: GCA_019279435.1. Classification (NCBI taxonomy): domain Eukaryota; kingdom Viridiplantae; phylum Streptophyta; class Magnoliopsida; order Poales; family Poaceae; genus Zizania; species Zizania palustris. Next base: position 29,266,215 of record JAAALK010000286.1, read on the forward strand.
GATTTTCAAAAATAAACAAGGGGAGGATGGAACAATTGTTAGAAATAAGGCTAGACTTGTAGCTCAGGGCTTTTCTCAACTAGAAGGGATTGATTTTACTGAAACTTTTGCACCTGTTGCTCGCCTTGAGGCCATTAGGATTTTGCTTGCCTTTGCGACATCCCGGGGATTCAAACTCTATCAAATGGATGTCAAAAGTGCTTTTCTTAATGGCTTCATAGGTGAAGATGTTTATGTAAAACAATCCCCTGGTTTTGAAAACCCCAAGTACCCACATAAAGTCCTTAAACTTCATAAGGCTCTTTATGGACTCAAGCAGGCCCCTCGGGCTTGGTATGATAGACTTAAGTCTTTTCTGCTTGAGCGAGGGTATTTGATGGGCTCTGTTGATAAAACATTGTTTACTCTCAAGCATGGCAAAGATTTCCTCCTAGTTCAGATTTATGTGGATGATATCATCTTTGGTGGCTCTTCTCATGCTTTGGTTGCCGAGTTTGCAGATACCATGAGCAGGGAGTTTGAAATGTCGATGATGGGTGAACTCACCTTTTTCCTTGGTTTGCAAATCAAGCAAAGCAAACAAGGTACTTTCGTCCACCAGACAAAGTACACCAAGGACCTGCTCAAGAAGTTTGACATGTCCGATGCGAAGCCCCTCGCCACTCCAATGGCTACATCTGTAGCATTGGACCCTGACGAAGATGGAGAAGCCGTAGATCAGAAGGAGTTCCGGAGTATGATTGGCTCCCTCCTCTACTTGACTGCCACGAGGCCGGACATACACTTCGCTGTGTGTCTGTGCGCTCGTTTTCAGGCTTCACCACGAGCTTCGCACCGCCAAGCGGTTAAGCGCATTCTAAGGTATATCAAACACACCCTTGAATTTGGCATATGGTATTCATCGTCTTCATCTTTATGTCTTAGAGGTTATTCAGATGCGGATTTTGCTGGGTGTAAAATTGATAGGAAGAGTACCTCTGGTACCTGTCATTTTCTGGGTACATCTCTGGTTTGCTGGTCTTCCCGCAAACAGTCTAGTGTTGCACAATCGACGGCTGAAGCCGAATATGTTGCTGCAGCTAGCTGTTGCTCTCAGATTTTGTGGATGGTTTCCACTTTGCGGGATTTCGGGTTAGATTATAAGAGTGTTCCACTTTTCTGTGATAACACTAGTGCTATTTGTATTGCAAACAACCCGGTTCAGCACTCCAGAACCAAACACATTGATGTACGGTATCATTTTCTCAGAGATCACAATGAGAAGGGTGATATTGAACTTCAATATGTTGATACTCAACACCAGCTTGCCGACATTTTTACAAAACCCCTCGATGCTTCTCGATTTGCTTACTTACGTGGGGAACTTGGTATTTGTCATCCCTACGGCATTTTGTGAGGGGGAGCTGATTTTAATTGTCTTGCATATGCTCATTATGTGTGGAATTGCACTTACATCTTTTGCTATTATATGCCTGCTTTTAATTCAAAGAAATCATGACAGCTCAGCTCTATGAAATATGTCTGGAACATTGATTGTGCATGATGTTTTATTTTCTAAAATCAAAACTTGCTCACCGCACAATCTTGTATCTAGCTTGTTTAGGCTGGACTGCTTTTAGCTATCTTTTATCTACTTGACAGCAAGACACTGTTCTTTGGATGCTAAAATTTGCAACTTGAAAAATGTGTTCAGTATTCATGGATATTCCTCAAAATATTTCATTCATCTGAATCAAAATCAAAAATCCATGATTTGCCTGGTTTAATTGAAAAGATCCAGGAGGGTTTGTTTGTCGCACTACTCTATTCTGGACTGCTTACCATTGCACTTTGGTCTGAACTGGGATAGTATAGTGTATGCCAAAATCACCGCCTTAAGCTTCAGATGGCTTTCATGCCTAGGCTTGGCTTGATTGGAAAGTATAAGGTGGACAAACAAATAACCCCTGGCATTAAGAAAAGAACAACAAAATTAATTAATCATCAAGTTTGCTTTGACAGCTCCTTTTGAACAAGCCTTGTCTGTCTAGGGTAGAATTTGTTAGCTTTGCGCAGTCCTTGCCTTCACATGTCTAGCTGCTATGATTAAGTGGTGATGCTTTTATCTTAAAATGACAAAATCACATGCCATCATCTTGTTCCACAGATTGTTAAATTGAGCTGAGCACATGATCATTAGTTTTAATGTTGGCATATTTTTGCATTATATGTCCTTGCAATTCTATTCATTTCGAAGCTTTGCATCTTTTGGTTGCTCCTTGATGCTTGCATTGCCAAAGGGGGAGATATTTGCTATGTTTTCTGCCGCAAGAAGGCATAATTTCAAAAAGGGGAGAGATTTTTGACATAAAGGGGGAGAAAAATTTGCTTAACTCAGGGGGAGTTCTTATCAAAGGGAGATTTGCCAAAAGGGCTTTTACTCTTTTGAGAAAGGGGGAGAAAAATTTCTTTTATCAAGTGACATGCCTTGGCTCTTTTCTGAGTTTTTATGGTCACTTGTGTGCTGAAAATTTTAAATTTTCTTGAACTTCGATTTGGTTGTCAATGCACTCATCAAGGGGGAGATTGAGAAACCAAGGATGGTTTCGGTGTATGTGATGAGTGATTGACTGGCTTTTACCCTCTGTTCGAAGGGTACCTCCGAAGGGGCTTCGGAGGTGGTACCTCCGAAGGGTGTTTGGAGGTGTGTCACCGGAGTGTGTTCGGTGTTTGCTTGCTGCAGCTGTGCAGCGGAGTGTGCTTGTCGGAGGGGTCCGGCAGTACACGATGATAGGGTTCGTACCGAAGGCTTCGGTATTTTGGGCGGTACACCGGAGTGTGTGCCGAAGGTTGCTAACCCGGAGAGGTCTCCGGAGTACTGGATACACTTGTTTGCTTGTCGGTGGTGCGCAGGGACTTCGGAGGCGACGGACAGGGTTCGAGCCAGGTGAACCTGGGTCAGGCGGGAGGCTTGATGCCAGGGGAGCGGGGAGCTCCGTCACGGTGGCTGCGAAGGTGGTCCGGGTCGGTCCTCGGGTCGAGTCGTGCCAGGTGAAGGCAGGGAGTGCGGAGCGTGGCTCCGGCTGAAGGTACTCCGAGACAAAGTCCTCGGAGGTGAGGCACTTCGAAGGTACTCCGGATGGAGTGACTTCGGAGTTGGATGGAACAAGTCCTCTGCGGAGGCAAGGAGTTCGAAGTGTGCTCCGGAGGGAGACACTCGAAGGTACCCGACGAAGGTCTCAGAAGTCGAGGCGCATCGAAGGCATGGTCCGGGTGAGGCTCGTCGAGGAGTGTGCTCGGGAAGAAGCACTGCGACGGAGTGCTCATGGAATGCTTCATGTGGAGGCCTTGGACGAAGGAGGGACTTCGAAGGGTGGTACTCCGAAGGTGGGCTTCGGAGTGAGGATGACTTGTGGTGCTTCGGCCATGCATGGCTTCGGTACACGGACGAACGGTGTTCGAGCTGGGAGTAGCTGCAAAGCCGTGGTGATCCACTCCGGAGGTGGTGGTGCGAAGACCCAAGGGGCTTTGACGGCTTCGGCTTAAAACCGTCACTGTATCGAAGGACTTCTTCGGCGGAGCGAAGGCCAACAGGCTGCAGGCTTCTCGCCGAAGCTTCCGCACCCTCCGGTGCAAAGGGAGGTTCCAGAAGTCAACACTGTAAAGGCTGACACTGTCTGTTCTGAAAAAGGCTGACACTGTCCCCTCTGCAGCTGACAGAGAAGCCTCCAAAATAAAGGTGGACTACCTTTTGTACCCCTTAGTTCTGAAGAGACAAAATGAATGTAAACCCTAGGGGTAAAGTAGTCACTTCCTTAGGATGAAGCCGTGGGCTATAAATATGGGGGCTCGGTAGGTAACATTTAACACTTTGAGCATTTACTGTTGAGCTCCTGTAGACAGACCTCGCTGTATTCATTCCGAGTTCAATTTATTTCAGTGTTCCTTGTTCAAGCAGCGAAGCCCTGCTTCTTTGTGCTTTTGCTTGAGCTCGCGTTGCATACCTCGCTAGTTGTTAGTTCACCGGAGCCTGTCTTGGCGAAGGGTGTTTTTATCGCGAAGTGTGTTTTACAGTGTGCTGTCGCTCTGTGTAACACGAGGCAAGACCTCGCTGCTTACTAGCGAAGCCCTGATCTTTTCCCGTAGTGCTTCTTGTGTCGAAGCCCTTAGCGTGGTCCGTTTTGTGTGCGTGTAGACCTTCGCGTACGAAGCCCAGCACCAGTTGCTGCCGCCAAGTACTTGGTCGAAGTCCTCAGAGGGCTGTCCACTCGTGCGAAGGGTGAAGTGCGAAGCCTGCTCGGAGCACCTCGTGTGCAGAGCCTGCACTGACTTAGCAGAGTAGATTTTCGAGGGTTGTTAGTGGAGCGAAGTCTTCTTGGCTTCGAACTTTTGCTCCTGCGAAGCCTGTGTTCGGAGCTGTCGAAGTACCTCCGAACCAGACCTTCGAAGGTAGTGTTCGAAGCCTGTTCCGCAGAAGACAGAACAGAACCGAAGGCTAAGTTTTTAGCCCGAATTTTTAAAAGCTCCCATTCACCCCCCCTCTGGTCGCCGTTTCCGGTCCAACATTTACAAACTCTTTTTTACATAGTAAAGTGCCCTAGAAGCTAGACCTTCAGGTCTAGAGGCGGAGCAATTGGCGGCGGTGAAGCCGGAGGCCTCATCTGAATTTGCCTCTGCCGACGGGCTTCGTTGATCCACGCCTTAGCCGCAGCTTCGTTATCTGCTTTCATGGTCGCCCGTAAGGCTTCCTAAGGCGAAGCCACATCCAAAGATGGTCGGAGCAAGCCTTCGTCAGCAAATCTTGCTGGCATCGAACCCTTCACGGGAGCAACGGAGACCCCGATGGCTTCTAGATGACGAAGGACTCTGATCATGGCTACTTGCTCGGAGATTTCTCCATAGCGAGTACCAGATCCTTTCATCATATTGGCCACCGCTTGGATCATCTTGAGCTTTCGGTCGAGGGACTCATTCGCCGCAACCGAAGATTATGGGAACATTGTTCCAAAATATTCCAAAACACCCCAGAGAGTGTCCATGGTTTGATCGGCCGCCTCGCCGTACCTAGTCTCGGCATTTGTCTTCTCAGTAGCGATGGCCGAGAGTTTAGTTGTCTTCGTCATTAAGTAATTCTTCTGAGACAACGCTTGCTGAAGCACATCTCGGAGCTACACAAGTTCATCCCCAGAAGATTCCTCCGCTACTCGAAGCTCATCGACTTCAGCCCTCAACACCATTCGCTCTGCTTGACGCTCCTTAATCGAAGATGTTAGGCCAACATGAGCATGCTGATCCGTTTGGAGCACTTCCTCCGCTATGGCCTTCATCCTCTATTCTTCAAGAAGTTCTTCCTCTAATCGCAGGGACTTGTCTTCGGAGCTCTTAAGGGCCCTTTGAAGCATTGTAACCTTCCTTTTGAGTCGATTAGTGTCGAGCTCATTGGAAGTCGCTGCCGCTCTAGCAATAACAAATCTCTACAAAAAGCAAAGTAAGTATGATGTAATTTTAATGAATTAAATGTACTCTATGTTTCTTCAATACCTGGAGGGTAGCGCTTTCGAGGGCTAGGTCTAGCTCCGATCCACTAGCCTCGCTCAATGCGGAGACCAGCTCGGAGTTGCCAACCTCTTGGCTCTTTTCAGCCAAGGGCTGCAAGAGAGACCGGAGCCTTATCCGCTGCTCCAAGAATGGAGCCAATAGTAGGAGCTAGGACAAGGCTCTCTGATCATCTTCGGCCGGGTCTTCTTCCGAAGCATTTACCCAAGGGTCGTTCGTCGATGGCATCGTCATCAAAGAAGGCACATGCCCAGGCTAAGTCCTACCTTTACCTCTCCCCATTGCTGGAGCCACCGGGGCCACCTCTTCCATCGGAGTGGATCCCTCTGCAGGGGTGACCCCCTCGACTAAAGCAGCTCCAATAGAAGTAACCTCCACCGCCATAGATACCTCTTCTGCTGGAGCCTCGTTCCTAGTTGGAGCCAAGACTCCGTCTTGGGCTAGATCCATATTGCTCCCCGAAGCATCTATAAACATAAGGTATTCGTCAATTATCTAAAAGATATTGCAAATACAATGAAATTATTTCAGGTACATCAAGAAATAATGATCGAAGGCTTATCTCCATCTAGATTTTGAGGGAGGATTATGGGATCCCCTAGAAACTCGTACATTCTGGGGTACTCCTCGATGTCCTCCCCCGAAGTTTGGGCCGAAGTAGCAGACGTCGAGGCCCTTACCTCCATCATCACTACTCCAATCACTAGTGAACTAGGACCTTCCGGCTCTGTTCCTTGAACCCCCACGGGTTCAGTGTAGATAACCACCTCCTCTTTAGTCGTCGTCGTGGCTCTGACTTCCACCCGAGGTGGATTCTCGGTCTTAACACGATAATCCCCTTCGCCACCTTCCAGTAGTAGAGTTTCATGTTCCCTTCCCAAGCGGGCCTCTGAGGTCTCCTCCTCTTCAGACTCCTCCGAATAGGAGCTCTAAATCTCGTGTGAAGATGGAGATGCTGGAGGAGAAGGGAGTTTAGCTTTCCATTCTTCCTTCTTCACCGGAGTCCTCACAGCCTTGGAGGTCTTAGCAGTAGCTTTTCTCTTTCGAGAGACCATTCCTGCTGGGTCAAAGATTGGAAGCGAAGGAGCTTCAATTTCGAGCGCGCTCCACACTCAGTTGGAGCGTTCCCAGCTCCCAACCAGTTCGATCCTCCGCTGCTTCTCTACTTCGGTAGGGGCCCCAAGTACCCTCTCCACAGCCTGAGCTATCTGCTCCGGAGCCAGCACCATTGGAGCCGCTGAAATAAGGTAACAATCTGTTAAGAAAACTACAGATATTCTATATGATTAATCTAAATGCAGGAAATGTTGAAGTGTTACCTAGAGCTTGAAGCTCCCCCTCTGAAGCGTTGTGGAAAACAATAAGGCAATTGGCCCCGAGTAGAGATATCTGGAGGGCGATAAACTCATCCACCAAGTCTCGCATACTCATGTGCTTGGCCACTAAGGACAATAACCCAAGTCGCATTGAGAGCACACTTGAGTCCAGAGTCACCTCCTCCTCCATCTTGTATCATATTTCTTGCAGGAGCCCCGCAAGGCTAGAGTCTTCTCCGACCTCGACATAAAACCACCGAAGTATCCAGTCAGAATACCACCGGTCATTGATTGCTTTTGCCGGGAAATTCTTCACATCAACCGGTGGATTTGCTATGTTCTTAGGGTCTAATCTGGTATCATGGAGTGAAAGAAAACAAGCAACAATATCACTCTCAAGTATAGAGTCTTAATATAAGGCCTTGGCTTATTCAACAACATAAATAATATGGGTTCAATCTTTATTAGAAGAATTGCACATACAAATGCCACAAGTGGCCCAGTTATGGTGTGACAATCTTGGTGCAACATATTTATCAGCTAACCCAATCTTTCATGCAAGAACAAAACATATAAAGATTGATTATCATTTTGTAAGAGAAAGAGTGGCAAGAAAAACAATTAGAAATTCAGTTTATATCAACTGGAGATCAAGTAACAGATGGATTCACGAAACATTTAACTGTTTGTTAATTGCATAAATTTAAATTCAATCTCAACCTCGACAAGCTGTGATTGAGGGGGTGTTTTAAATGATAAGATTGCACAAGAACATAGCTAGAAACATCGCTAGTTTTGTTAGTTTGTTTAGCATTGTTCTGTTAGTTTGTTCAGCATATCTTGCAGTTTGTTTCCTTGTTTTGCTCAACATTTTCTTTCCGATGTATGTGCCACGCTGAGGGCTATTCTCAGCATATAAATTAACATGTAACACTGGCCTGAGAAGGTTGAGACACTTTACCATTTTGTCACAGGCTACTGTTATGGATGAATTAAGCAAACACAAGAATGAGAAAGTGATGTAAACAATAAAAAATAAAAGAATCATTTAAAGTTAGGTACGTCCACTTGTGACATCAAAGAACAACATACGAAAAATGATCTATGGAAGAGTTAAGATCCATTTATTCTGACCATAAAAATTGTAGTGTGCTTTCAAACAAGCAATTTACCATCGAAGTGGAGGTCTTGCGCTTCTTTGCGCTTCTCAGAAGCCCTTTTAGAGTGATTAGAAGTGTTAGTTACAATACCTAAAACTTTTCTATTAGGTCTGCTACCTCCAGATCTTTGCAACAAATGAAAATGCTAGTTAGTTGCCACTTAAAAGTAATGTGAAACCAAGTGAGGTCGCACTGTGGTTTTTGTCTTAATGATGAGTGATTGACAAGGTTGCTCGTTATGTAGTGATGAGTGAGTGGTGGTTTGATTTTATCGATGGGATCGATTTGTTAGTGGAGATTGTGTGCCGAGGGGATCAGTGTGCATCGTGTTTCATGTTTTGGCTTATCTCATGTGTGCAGGGTGGAGATGCTAGCCAACTTTCAATAGCAGGTGATCAAGGGTCAAGCAGGGAGCTTGATGCTAGAGGATCAACGAGGCCAGGTGAAGTTAGGGATGATCTCAGGAGTACACGGGGAGATAGAGCAAGAAATGGATAGACGGACAATCGAGACAACGTGTCAACCAAGTCTGTGAAAGGGAGGCCAGTGCAAGTGATCAGGCAGCTCAAGGGGATTGAGAGCAGGAGAGACTTGCTGGCGGTCAAGTTCACAGATTGGTGTCACATGTCGGCGATCGGGAAGGCTTTGTCGATTTCAGCTGAAAACCATCGTATTAGAAAGTGTTGTTAAATTCCAATAAATAGGAGTTTATTTTCCTATTTAGTAATCTAGATTAAGTCTAATCTTTTAGTATTTTTCGGAATTCTTAATTCTAAAAAATATTGAAAGAATAGGGTCAATGATGTAATAAATTAGGAGTATACCTTTGTGTATTTTCAGAATTGATAATTCAGAAAATACATAATGGCAATTAGGTAAATAATTGGGCTTTTAACCCTAATGGTATTTTTGGGAATAACTTGATGGGCTTGCCTATATAAAGGACCCCATGCCTAGGTGATTAGGTGGAGAAGTGGCTATAATTTTTGGGGGTTGAAGAGGTGGCTGTCATTTGAGTGACCTCTTTGAGAAAATTATCCAGAATTTCATTTCTCAATCTGCTACAATGTTTGCTATTTGTTTCTCCTATTCATCAACATGTGTTGTAGCTTTTGTCAAGGAATCAGGTTTGTAGCGCTGTGTGCTATAAAGCACTGTTCATCTTCTGAATCCCCCTTTTGTATTGCTTGCTAAACAGATTTTGGTACATTTTTCACTTCTGATTTCTTCATAGATTTTGGTATTCATGATTTCAGGTTTCCATTTTTGAAATCTACAAAAGTTTTTAGCCATTTCTTAAGAAAGTTTTTTGTGCATCCACGGGCTAAAAAAGTTTTGGAAGGGGAACCTTGTGCTGAATATTTTGGGGGATGAAACCCATATCCAGGATTTTATTTCTTTTGCGTTTCTTTGATTTCCTGTGATTGTGTTATTCTTTTCTACAAAACCTATTAGGCCTTGTTTGGGAGGCCCAATACCGGTGGGGATTTTGGCCCAAACCCGGTGGAATTTTTGGCCCAGGTTTTTTATTCCCATCAGCCCGTGATGATCATTTGGATGATGAGTGGGCTGAAATTTCCATGAGCCAAATTAACCCTAACCCTGTGTATCCCCGGGGAGAGAAAAAACACCTTCTCATTCGTGGTTTCTTCTCCCCGTGCGGCGGCTGCTTGTCTCTCACAGCAGTAGAGGCACAGCACAGCAGCCGGCTCGGGCAGACGAGCAGGAGCGCAGCCGTTGCCGCTCGCTCCCCGCTCACGCAAGCGCACAGCCGTCGCCAACCGCTCCGCGCTCACGCGGCCCGCAGGCGCGCAACCACCGCCGCCTCTCCACGTTCGCTCGGGCACAACCGAAGCCGCCGGCTCCGCGCTCGCTTGGGCGTGCAGGCGCGCAGCCGCTGCCGCCCGTTCGGCGCTCGCGCGGGCCCGCAGGTGCACAACTGCCGCCCGCTCCGCGCTCGCTCGGGCGTGCAGGCGCGCAGCCGCTGCCACCCCTTCGGCGCTCGCACGAGCACGCAGACGCACAGCCGCCGCTCGATCCGTGCTCGCGCGGGCGTGCAGGTGTGCAGCCGCTGCCGTCCACTCCGCGATTCGAGGTTTTCGACTAATTTTTGCATGATTAAGAAATTGCATGATTAAGATATTTGTTCGGTTGAATAATTTTTAGGACTATTAATATTTCAGGTATCAGATCTGTCTACTTGGGTTGATTTTCAAGCTCGTCATCTTCGCTGACCAGATCCACTAATTAAGAAGGTATCAACTAACCTACTACACTTCACTGCGGTGTGCACGCATAGTCAAACAAGCTGATCAGTGAAAATTTGATCATAAATATGACATGATCATATGATGTCCAAGTACTTTCAATTAAAAGATGTGGTCAGTGTTTTTTGCTTGAACATGAACTTAGCCATATGTGAATATTTATGTTTCTAGTGTTATTCTTGATAGTTTCTATTGATGTGCAATTTGACTCAGAGATCAATAATAATTGACTAATCTTAGATTATGTTTGAGTGTTGCAATGGTTTAGTTTTGAGAAAAGATCACATACCTGAATACCTGATCACAAACTATGACTGTTTCAAGCATTAGTGGTCTTTCAATTATTCATGCAAATAATTTGATAATGGAATATCATGGAATATTAATTTTGTCATTTCTGTAAATATTAGATAATGGGTTCTAGAAATGACATTATGGAATATAGAAAGAAGAAAATCAAAAAATTCATGCAAATGGAAGAAGAAGATGATGAATTCTTTTTCATAATTATTCCTAGCATACTTGAATGGATGAATGATGCAAAAAGTTTAGTCTATACTTCAACATACACTGGTGCTAAAAAGATGAAGGAAATTCTTGAGGGACATGAGAGTTGGTGTAGGAGTGAGTTTCGTATGGAGCCGGATATATTTAAGACAATATCAAATTATCTTAGACGCGAGGGTCTCTTACGTGACACACGTGGAGTTACTATTGAGGAGCAATTGGGAATGTTTATGTTTATGATCTCGCATAATGCTAGTAATGGAAGATTGCAAAAAGCTTTTCAGCATAGTGGTGAAACAATCCATAGGCACATAAAGGCTGTTTTTGATATAATACCTACTCTCACACACAAGTTCGTCAAGCTTCCTAGTTCCAGCCAAACTCACCCAAAGATTTTATCCGACTCTCGCTTTTGGCCATTTTTTAAGGTGAGCCATCACACTAGATGAATTGATTTTCTAATATCTTCTTTGTCTTAGACTTCTTTTGTCTATGTGCAGAATTGCATTGGTGCCATTGATGGAACACATGTCCCCATCACAATTTCTGAAGAAAAAGCCCCCCTATATAGGAATAGGAAAGGCACACTATCCTAGAATGTCATGGTAGTCTGTGACTTTAATTTGAACTTCACATTCATCTCTTGTGGGTGGGAAGGGTCGGCATCAGATGCCGGGGTTCTTAGATCAGCTATTACCAAGGGTTTTCATGTGCCAGAGGGTAAATTCTATCTTGTGGATGGAGGGTATGCTAATACACCATCATTCTTTGCGCCATATCGTGGAGTTCGATACCACATAGGTGAGTTTAGGACACGACGTCCATCTAGAAGAATCCAATACGTAGATCATAAGGAGTTATTCAACCATCGACATGCTATTCTAAGGAATCATATTGAGAGGGCTATCAGAGTTCTAAAGAAGCGGTTTCAAATTTTGAAAGTGGCACACATCATCCTATAGAATCTCAAATAAAAATTCCAGCTGCAGCAGCCTTATTCCACAACATAATTAGAACCCTAAATGGAGACGAGAGTTGGTTGGATACCCAACCTACTTATATCCAACCAACTAATTATGTTGACCTGCCAGAGGGAGATGATAACCATCAAATATATGACAACATTCAATTCCATGATGGAAATATATTGCGGGATCAAATTGCAATGCAAATGTGGGAACAATACACTCAAAATCGAGCATGACAAGAAGTATCAACAATCTACAAATAGTAGCAGTATTTAGGTACACCCTATATTTTTGTCACAATTTGCTATTGAATTTCAGATCTGTAGGGTGTATGTTTATGACCATTTGTATGTTTTTTCATAGTGTAGCTATGAGTAAAGGAGAAGTTACACGTGCCTCATGGATTTTTAACTATGAGAAAGGACTTGTTGATATACTTCATGATCAAATGCATGAGAAGTTTAGGGGCCAAAATGGTTGGACAACCCAGGGATGGAAAAGCATTGTTAAGGCCTTCAATGAAAAATTTCCATTAGCAGGATTTACAAAAATACAGATTCAAGAGAAGGAGAAAGAGCTTAAAGGAAACTATAGAGCAATTCGTGATGCAAGGAAGAAAAGTGGTACTGGATGGCATGATTCCTTATGTATGATCATTGGTGAACCAGAAATATGGGATAAACTTTGTAAGGTAATATTATTTACTCTATCACTAATAGTAGTATTTTTGGTGTTATCTTTTTCATATGATTCTTTTTGCATTGAACAGGACATTCCAAAAGTGAAAAAATTTCGTTCAAAACCCTTTCCTCTATTTGATAATATGGAAAAATTGTATGAAGGTAAATTTCTAAGCTTACATTTGTGTTGGAAAATTCATTCTTGTGTAGTAGTAAAATTTTCACTAGAAACATGAAAATTCCTAAGCTTACAATTCTGTTGAATGCATAAATAGGTAGCATTGCTACAGGTGAATTAAATTTCACATCAACAGAAACAATTGATCTTCCACCACCATCACCAAATGAATGTGTCAATCTAGATAATCCTTCTGAAGTTAGTGTGAACCCATTCTTTGCTAATCTTGATGGTCAAAGGGAATCAAACAACACTATAAACCTCGATGAAGAAGAACTTAGAAATTCATCTTGTTCTGGACATAAAGGAGCTAGTTATGGAAAAAAAGAAAGCAAAATCAAATTGCTGGAGTTCTACAGGAGTACGTAGATTTTAGAAAGGAGCAAACTAGTGATTTTAATGATGAGTTGGATGGAAAAACAAAACCAAAAGATGATTGTTCTATTAAGAATTGTCTTGCTATTTTTGAGTCAATTGAAGAACTATCAGATGATGAAAAAGCACTTGCAACTAATATATTTAAATGTGAGCTGAATCGTGAAATCTTCATCAACTTCAAGAATCCAAATATCCGTCTACTATGGATTAAGGGTGAAATTGCTTCCAAGGTATGCATCTTTGTTCTAAAATATTTAATGTTTGTCCGTTTGAGATTTCTTGTTTAATTTTATTTGTTCTAAAATAACCATCTCTGTTGGACTGGAGACTATACAAGTTTTAGGCAACAAGTGTACATACATATACAACTCTTTTTTTCCTTCAATCATGCTAAGTAATCAATGGGCAACGAGAGTTGCAGCTTTGTACCATCACTGGGTACACAAAAATTGTTGCAACCCAGCTAAGCACAGATCTCTCCAACATCAAACATCTTCCTACTACTAGCTAGCTACCTGTACATGGTTGATCCCATCCATGTGTGTTACTGCATTACCACCAGCAAATAGTAGTTGCAACATGTTTAAGCAGTAAAGGTTTCAAACAAGAAAAGGATAGTAACTGTTGGTTTATCTTGTATGTATGACCCTTTTATGTATGTTGTGCAGAGGCGATAAAACATTCTGCAGCAGTGATGAGTGCCGATACCAGAAGAGGGTTTTATACGAAGCAGTGGACAATTTGCGCTAGTTGAGATGGGATTTGTTTTTCAATTTTGCTATTACTGTATCTTTTGTCTACGGAGGAGACACATGATCCCCTAAACAACTAAGATGGGATTTGTTTTAAAATTTTGCTATTTCTTTACGTTTCGTAGACTTCATAAGACTGGATGTTGTTTTTGGCCACAAGAATCAGGAATGGTTTAGTCTTTTGCGGATTAAAGACCTTTGCCCACTTTTGTTCAATGTTTTGATGATTGGCTGCTTGCCGAATCTTGTTCTATATGATGTGTTCTATTATCTCGTCATGATGATAATTGTATTTGTTCTAGTTGAGTTAGAGTGAGTGATTTGTGAGCTTTGTTCTACATGCAATGTAATTGAGCTTTTGTATTTACCCTTGGTGAGAGAGAGTGAGTGATCTTTTGTTCTACATGCAATTGAATTCATAAAAATTAGAGCTTTTTTACACCATGAATTGAGTAGAGGATTTTTATCCTCTTCGGTTCCCAAATAGTGGCTGGGAATATTTTCCCAAAGGGAATTTTCTTCCTAGAGAGTTGGAGGGGGAGAAATATGTCACTCAAAATCCCCCCGGGGTATTATTCCCTGGAGTTTTACTCCCCCTCTTCCCAAACAAGGCCTTAGTGTTTTTGCCATATTAGCTTCAGAGAGCAAGTAACTGAGAACAAGTAACTCCAGCACCATCAACTAATCATCAAAGCTTGCACTTCCGTGAGAAATTTCAGTGCGCCGCCACAGATTCACACCTGTGCAAGTAAGTGTTATATTTGTTTCCCTTGAGAATCGATCTCCTGGCAGTCTTTTCTCTGATGAATCTTGTTGATTCTGATTTGATAGTTTAAAGTGAATTCAATTGTGATTCAGTTTTATAATCTGATTTGATTGAAGCTTCAATTCTTGGATGTTTTAGTGCATGAACTATACTCAGTTTACTACTTCCGGATTCAGTTTTTTTATGATATGATCAAATTTACAAGAGTTCTTGCCGTTTCAAAGGTTTTGTAATCAGTTTTCAGGACAAGTTCTGTACCCTTTTTATCTGCTTATTTCTCCTCTCTGATGGATTGCTGTGCCACCTCCTGATCTAGCACCAACATGTTGAGTGTTGCTATCTACCGGATCCGCTACAGATCATAGCTTGTGCTGCTAAAAAGCTTGAGCCAAGAATATTCTGTTTTCTTAGTTTTGTAAAATTTCTGAAGAACAGTGCAATGTATGTCTGCTTGATCTGCTTGTGGAACGACTGATTTGGGGGCTGGTTTACTCTAATTGCTCCCAGTGTTCTTTCTTATCTGGTTATCTTGATTTAGTCCATGTTTCAAGCTGTATGCAGAGTGTTGTAGTGTAATTTTTATCTTCACTTTTTGACTTCATATGTCAGAGAGAGAGTCAATTCAGAGAAGTATGTTCAGTTATTCAGCTTAGGTAATCTTAGGTTTTAATGCTACATCTCGAAGTTATGTTGTTTTTCTCTTCTATTTGTAGTAGTCTGAATAAAGTGTTGTGATTCATTGATAAATCTTTAGTTGAACATGTTTTGGGTGGCTAGACTTTGTGGGCTGAAAAATTTGAGAGAAGATCTCTCGTTCTGAATTTTTCATTTTCATTGCTTGAGTTAAAGTGTGATGGTTGCAGTGTTTTGCACAATTACTGAATCTGTTTTAGTTGTGATCCTTGTATGTGATACATCGAGGCATCTTTACAGATGTTAGAGGTTCACAGCCAGAAATGTTTATGTCATTACTAGGTACATGTATGAGTTTATTCTTGGCTGAAGCCAACCCTCATCAACATTCAGTTTTGGTTATAAACTGAATTGAATTTGTTTGCTAGTTTGTGACTGATGTTGGTACTTTAAGTTTTGAAAAACATGAAATATTTGATTCCTATTCAGGTTGAGGTTGTAAACAAAGCTTTCATTTAATGAGCCCGAAATTGAGTTTTTTCTCAAATCAATATTTCTGATTCTTTTAGTTAAATTTTAAACTGAATCTAGTCTGTTCTAATCTGTTCTTTGAATTTTCTAAACACTATCGGAGTCTCAATTGCCGATAAGGCTATATCGGTAAACCATTTACTGATTTAGACAGTGCAAATCGGTAAACCAATCTGATCTATAGGAAGAATTCAATTTTGATTGTTTTGTTCTAAATTCTTAGCAAGTGATCATCAATTTTTCTTCTGCAATATTTTAGAGGTGCGTTGGGTAATCTGAATAGGCCATCAATTCGCAAGAATTTGTCGAGGCGCCTATTCACCCCCTCTCAAGTCACCATTCTGATCCCACAAGTAATATAAAAAGTATTAGGTTAGATCTTGTGGAAAGTCACTTTCTTCACAAGGGTCAGCCCCCTTGCAGCTGCTTTCTATTCACCAATGCACATTGACCCAGTGAGAGCCCCATATATTGTAGATGACAATGCCTACAAGGCATCATAATTAGATAGAGCAACACCTAATTATCCGCTTATCTTTCTCTGAATACCCGGATCATCATCCATGGAGCCGATAGCTGCAGCATCCAGTATTTCTTAAAGAGATCAAAGTACATCCTAACAACTATTACATGAAGACGTTGGTGCAAAAGGCACATCGATCTTTATGTGAGCATGTTGCTGCTTTACGATGTTTTTTCATAGCTGCCATTATTTAGACGTTGGTCCAGAGTTGCAGACACCTGTCAAAAGCATAAGCTAGTAAATCCACATGCAACCATATGAATGAATACCCACCCTACACATGCTGGCGATCCAAAGAAAGCAGAGCTAACCCTACAAGTGTAGCTCAACTATTCACCCTTTGCTCCTACGCACTGCAAGTACGGACAATTGATTACACAGATCTAAACAAAATCTAAATTGTTAAAAATTGCATTCATTTTGCAAAATGTTCACAGGAAGTAATTGAATTTTCGAGGATTTGAAAAGAAAACTGCAGTTTCAAATGCAGCGTACATCGATGAGCTGTGTGGAACGCAAACATACGATATGCAATATAAGTATATTGATTATCAAAATTACACAATAACATCCTAAAAACACACCACCCTGACAAAACCCATTACAAAAGTCGGTGACAAGAACTGATTAGAGACATCAGTGCAAACATGACTCCACAAAACTTGCACAACACGATTTGGAGCCTATAGGTTGCATCCTAGGCCATCGTTTCACAAGCACAAGGCGTGTGATCTCTGTGAAACCAAGTGAGGTCGCACTGGGGTTTTTTTCTTTGTGATGAGTGATTGACAAGGTTGATCGAGCTAGAGTGATGAGTGAGTGGTGGTTTTCTTGCATCGATGGGATCGATCTGTGGATATGGATTGTGCCGAGGGGATCGGTGTGCGTCGCGTTTCGTGTTTTGGCTTGTCTCATGTGTGTAGGGTGGAGATGCTATCCAACTGTCAACGGCGGGTGATCAAGGGTCAAGTAGAGAGCTCGATGCCAGAGGATCAAGGATGCCGGGTGAAGTTAGAGATGATCTCAGGAGTGCACAAGGAGATAGAGCAAGACATGGACGAACGGATGGTCGAGACAACGTGACGATCAAGTAAGCGAAAGGGAGGCCAGTGCAAGTGATCAGGCGGCTCGAGGGGATCGAGAGTGGGAGAGACTTACTGGTGGTCGAGTTCACGGATTGGCATCACATGTCGGCGATCGATGAGGTTTTGTCAGTTTTTGTTGAAAGCCGTCACATCAGAAAATATTTTTAATTCCAATAAATAGAGTTAATTTTTCTGTTTAGTTGTTTAGATTAAGTGTAATCTTTTAGTATTTTTCAGGATTCTTAATTCTGAAAAATATTAAAAGAATAGGGTCAATGATGTAATAAATTAGGAGTATACATTAATGTATTTTTCAGAATTGATAATTATGAAAATACATAATAGAAATTAGGTAAATACCTAGAACTTTAACCCTAATGGAATTTTGGAGAATACCTTAATGGGCTTGCCTATATAAAGGACTCATGCCCAAGGGTTAGGGTACTTTTTTGGCTGTCATTTTGGGGCTACCAACCTCAAACTCTAAATTTCCATTTTGATGTGAATTCCATTCAATTTTGTGCGTTATTATTCCTGTTCTTGCACTTTGTTTGTGTTTTTGATTCCGCTACAGTGTATTGCCAAGAACTAGAATGCAGCGCCAGGCTTCAGGTTAGTGCGCAACAGCCAACTTGATTGAATGCTTGATCAATTTTGGTTCACTTTTTACATATTATTTCTTCATAGCTCTTGGGGATCATGATTCTAGGATTCCATTTTTGATATCTATGAATGTTTTTAACCACTGTTGCATAAAGTTTTTTTGTCCAACGAAGTGCCTAAAAACTGTTCTAGAAAGTATCTGATTTCTTCTTCAGATTTGGTTTTGCTCTTCTTGCCAAGAATTTTTAGTTCAATATTTTTGGTATTGCTTTGAATCCTCTCTGATCTTCACTAAGATTTTTTTCCTCTGTTGATTGTCTTCTACAAATCCTGTACTTTCCGAATTTATTGTGGCTGTCTCGAATAAGCTATAGGCAGAAGGTTTGTTTAGGCAGATTGCAGTACTACTGATGAAACAAGAAATCTGGTTCTTCCTTCTTGGTTGTATGTGTTTGCTTGCTCTTTTAGATAACTGATTTCTGATTTCAGTCTGTGAAATCTTGCAACAGATTCATCACTCAGTGTGAATGATTCACATGGATTTCTACTAAGAATTCACTACTAATTTTTACTGATTGCTTATGAACTTTTGGGTTTATATTTATCTCTCTCCTGTACTGTATCTTGTACTGATCACTATTCAGCAACAAGATATGTACTGATTAGTTTGTCTGAAACTCACAATACCTGAGTCCTTTTTCTATGAAGTACTGAATTTTTTGATATGCTACAGTAGTGGTTGTTTTTGTTAAAATTACTACGGCAAAACCTATCACTTGCTAGCATAAGATTTTTGTCACTTTGAGATGATCTCTGATTGAGTTATCTACTTGTGTTCTCTGATTGCTTTCATCTACTGTACAAGGAATCCCTGGTTCTGTCCTAGACATTGAACAATGTTGTCAGGATTAGAATATTTTCAGAGGTGCTTATTTGATCATCAACAAAGAATTTTGCATAGGATCAGATGGTATTCATGTTCAGTTCTTGCTCATTGTATTCAATACAGTGGTTTTTGTGTTAATGCATTTCATTTTGAATCTAACTCTCAGAGTTCATGTGTACTACTACAGTGTGCTTGTAGTTCTGAAAGTGCTAAGAACATTCAGTGGTTTATCATTGTCTGAATTTTATTGCTCTAAGATGTTCATGCTGAATACTACACAACATTTCAAGGTTTTCAGTTGAGCCTTGAGTTAAGTTTCAACATTTGAACTATAAAATTGCTGCTAGGTGCCATAGTACAGAATCCGTTGCATGTCGATTGAACAAATTATTTGCCTAGGTGGTTGTTCATACACAAAGAGTGTGATTTGAATTTTAATTCTGCCAACATTTTTGATCTTCTGGCCAGATTTGTACCATGATTCTCAATTTTGCTTCTGCAATTTTTAGAGGAACTTTGGGTGGTTTGTACATGCCATCTTATTCACGAGAATTTGTCTAGGCGCCAATTCATCCCCTCTAGTCGCCATTCCGATCCCACAATCGTTATCAGAGCTAGTTAGATCACCAGTTGACCTTAACCGGTTTGTGATCCTTTTTGGTGACATGGAAAAGAACTCTAAGATTCCGATATTTGATGGTCGAGATTTTGCCTATTGGAAGGTGCGCATGGAGGCTTATCTACTAAGCCAAGGAAGTGCTATATGGGACATTGTTGATTCCCAATATGTGATTCATAAAACTCACACCTCACAGACTGAGAAGGAATAGTACGATTGTAATAGCAAAGCAAGAAACATATTGTTCGTCAGTCTGAGTCACAATGAGTTTGACAGGGTCCAACACCTACGAACTGCACGTGATATTTGGACTACTTTGAAAACTTTTCATGAGAGCACTACTCAGATTAAGGCTAGGCTGCGAAGCACATATAATCAAGAATATCAAATGTTGTGCAAGGCCCCGATGAATATGTAGATGCCATGTTTGCTCGTTTTGATGGAATTGTGAGCAACTTGTGCTCCACTGGGACTTTAGCTTATTCTGATCATGATAGAGCAATCAAACTTCTCTATGCTCTCAATCGTAGCATATGAGAGGTGAAGATCTCTAGTATCGATGAGTCGGCAAGTTATGACACGTTGACTTGTGACGAGCTCTTTAGTAAGCTCAAGTCCACCAAGATTGCCAAGGCATCTCGTACAGGATTTGGAAACTCTTTGTTGCCTTCTATTGTTTTAGTTTCCGGTCATGGTAGTGGTACCTCATCTGAAGAGAGTCTTTTTTGTGGTTCTGGAGTTTGTGCTTTGTCTGGTGGTTTTGACTTGTCCTCCTTTGTCTCTGTCACAAAAAAACATGTGGACAATCTAGATGATGAGGAGCTAGATCTCATTGTCAAGAAGTTCACCTGCTTCTACAATGATAGACGAGATCATAGGAAAGGAGGGTCTCGGGGATGCTTTGAGTGTGGAGATCTTTCTCACATAAAAGCGAATTGTCCTAAACGAAAAAAGAAAAATGAAAAAAAGCACAAGTACTAGAAGTGGAACAAGAAACCCTTCTTTAAGGGGAAGCACATCAAAGTGGCTAAGAAGGTAGCCAGAGCATTTGTGGCCGCCCACAATGACATCAACAGTACATCAAGTGAGTGTAGGACCGAAAGTAGCGACCAGAGGGAGGTTGAATGGGCGCCTAAAAAATTCTTTCAAATCAATGGCCTGCTCCCAACACCCAACGCACCTCAACAGACTAAGCAGGGAAAAGTAAATAGATCAACAAAGCCTAAAAGTATCTAGCCTATAAAAGACCGGTGTCCTAGATAAAGAAACACCAACACAGTGCTTAAAGGCATATTAACAAAGCATTTAAAACATGGAAAATCAAGCTTCATAGAAATAGATCATCACAGAGATTTAATCACGAGTGCACGTAAAACGATGAGTCTTACTGTTCAATGTTGTCTCCTATTTGGTACTTGACGAAGCCTGCAGTGTCGAAGCCTGCTTCGAAGTCCGCGGTATCGAAGCCTGTAGTGGACGTGACGAAGCCTGCTTCGAAGTTGTCGTGCGAAGGTACAAACGAGAACTACGAAGCAAGATAAAATACAGACCGAACTCTTCAAAAACGGGACCCACACAACAGACTGGGCGCTAGCCAACAGGAACCACACCACTGCACACTTCGAACGACGCTCACAGAGAAATAAGCTTCGAACGGAAAACAAAACCGAAGATTGTCAGCAGCGAAGCCAGATCGAGTGACATGCTCCGAAGCTATTCACACTTCGAACCGAAGCCTGCAGCTCTACAAAGTTGGACTCCGGTGCTAAAATAAAAACTTGGCCAAAGCCTGCTGCTCTAGTCAAGGACTTCGTGCAAAGTGTAGAAACAACTCCGAAGCCGGTAAAAACTAGAAACAGGCTTCGCTGCAAGGCTTCGAATGTCAGAATGAAGCTAGCTTCGAGCAGGAAAATAACACTGCTGCTGCAAAAGACGTAGCCTGCGAAACTACTCCGTAGGCCTGCTACCTAGAAGCAAAGCTACCGACTGAGTGCATGCAGCAACAACTGAATAAAATATGCAATAGCCAAACCAGATGAAAAGTGCTAGAGAGAATAAACAAATAGAAGCCTTCCACCGAGTTATCCTGTGTTTGCTAGCATCTAGACCAACCACCATGTGCACATAGCTATCAGCAGCATGCTGTAGTACTGCATATAGGCATGAAACAGAGTGCATGAACGTTGCACTCAAGAGTCTAAAAAATAGCTCGCAGCCTAGACTTCAGCTAACCTGGCACCGAGTAAGATACACACTCAAAGTAATAATCTATTCGCAGGAGAACAAACTGTGACAAACCAATAGATTAAGATGACTGTGGTGGAAAAGTTCTCAGAGTCAAAATCAGATCAGACGAACGAACACACTAACCGAGGCGGTGGAATAAACACCTCCACCGAGACAATAAATGATTCAGAGAGGAATAATCAAACAAAAACTCGATGATTTCGTGAAGAGATCTCACGATGAACAGCACAAGTACAATGGCGGCGCTCTCAGCTAGATGAAAGATGGAAAAGAAAAACGTGACCCAATCAGTTGAATTAGTAAAGTGATTTTTGAAGGGGTAACCCTAACCCTAGGGATTGGGGACCTATTTATAGGCAGCCCAATAGCCTAGGAATATACCAAAAGACCCTTAGGGTTTTTACAGACGCTGAAATAAAATGGAAAATACCAAACTGCCCTTAGGATATTTTTACTGACTCGACTGACTGACTTTGGGCCTAAGGACAAAATAGTAAACTCCTATTTACAGATGACTTATCCTGAAGCGGAGCTTTCGTAGCGACTACGGCTTCGCCTCAGAACGGTCCGATCCGAGATCAGCGGTCGTCAGTTTTGCGCCGAAACTGACAAAGCGTCCACCGACTTTGCACCAGGTACCTAGATTGGGCCGGCCTGATTCCGCAGCTCTCTCAGCCCGGCAATTGCTCGCCGCCCGTGTACCTGAGTCAATCCTGGTCAACATCCCAGTGGATCCTCTCCTGCTCCTAGCCCATGTACCCGGATTGGGCCAGCCCGACTTCGCATCCCCTCTGCCCGACAGTCACTCGCTGCCCGTGTACCTGAGTCACATGCGGCCCAAACGCAACAGGTCTCCTCTCCTCTTCTGTCCTCTTTGACTTCCGTTGACAATGACTCATCACATCTGGAGCCATGAGCCCCACGCTATTCAGCATGGCTCCTCAATCTCCCCCTTGATGCGTGCATTGTCAACCCATCTCTTCATCAGCTCTCCAGTACCTGCGAGCACATGTGGAAACAAGAAAACAAAACACAAGAGAATAGAGAATAAGAAAATAAAGTAAAAGTTTAACCCTAATGACCAAAAGCCAAACAAAAGCAAGAAAGCAATCATTATGGTTAACCAAAAGTAAAGACTCAAAACGAGTGCAATCTCAGAATTATCAACAAGGATATCCAAAGAGTAAGGACAAACGAGATAAAAACTCCCCCTGAAACAAATCCCAGAGAAAGCCAAAACTCCCCCTTAAACTCTTCTCCCAAAATTTCTCCCCCTTATTGACAATTGGACTCATCAAGCGACACTAAATGCACTCTAAAGAGACACAGACTACCCCTGAAATGCAACTCCCCTCAAAATATGTAATGAATGCAATGGGATGTAGGTGGAGTGAAGAAAGCATGCTTCTTAGATATGATTGACTGCAATTACAACATCTAACAGGTATAGCAAAAGACATACTGTCTAACACACATGGCATGATCAATACAACAAATGATATCTAAAGAAAGTCATTAGCACACATTTTTCAATTTTTGCAAACAAAAGCATCACCACATTTTCCAGTTGACAAGCAAGGTAAGACATGAGATGCAAAAGCTAACTGATATCTACCAAGATAAGCATTGTCCAAAAACAAAGTGCTTCAGCAAACTTGTTATCCTTTTAAACTTTCAGACTTTTTCATTTTCCTTTTTTTTCATTTTTGCTAGGGGTTATTTGCATGTCAAACCTTATGCTGACCGACCAAGCCAAGCCTAGGCCAGAACTGAGCCATCAAAAGCTTACGACATTGGTCTTGGCATACACTACATTGTCCTAGTTCATACCAAAGTGCTATAGTAAGCAGTCTAGAACAATGCAATGCGACAAAGCAAACCCACCTGAATCTTTTCAAATTATGCATAAAAAGGCATGCCATTTTCATTTTTCTGATTTTTCATCATTTTTATAGCACATTTTCCATGTTAAAGCATATAGATGTCCAAGTTGCATATCTGCATCTAAGTAAGGATCTAGCTACAAGGCATGTAACAGATAGCAGAAGCATTCAGCCTACACATGCTAGTTACCAGAAGGAATGGTGATCATTTTTCAATTTTATAGTATAAAATCCATGCATATGACAGATATCAGACATATCATGTGAACTGAAGCAAAGCATGATCATCGACAAGTAATCAAAAACATGTACTAGCTAGAATAAGTAAAGCAGTTCAATCATATAACAGAAGCAAGCTCAAAGTGTGATATGTGAATATGCATGATATGAACACACACAAAAAGACTCAAGAAAAGAGTAAAGAAGAAAGAAAACTAACTCAAAATACCCTAAAAAGGATACACAACACCCAAATCCCCTCGTAAACGCTCAAAAGTAGACTGATCTAGGGGTTTGGTGAAAATGTCAGCCAACTGATGATGGGTATCAACATGAACAAGGTCAATGACACCTTTCTAATATTGATCCCTTAGAAAGTGAAAGCGCACATCAATGTGTTTGGTTTTTGAATGGAGACAAGGGTTTTTCCCTACACTAATCGCACTGGTGCTGTCATAGAACAGAGGCATTCTGGTAGGAAAGAACAACCCAAAATCTCGCAATGTGGAAATCATCCAAACCAACTATGAGCAGCAGCTAGCAGCAGCTACATACTCAGCCTCAGTGGTCGAAAGAGCAACTCCAGACTGCTTTCGAGAAGACCAAGAGACAAGAGAAGAACTAAGAAACTGGCAAGTATCGGAAGTCGACTTGTGATCCAACCGGCACCCACCAAAGTCAGCGTCCGAAAAGCCAGATAAATCAAGAGATGATGATGCTGAATAATAAAGACCTAGATCAGGCGCATAGGTGAGATACTTGAAAATGCGCTTGACAGCCTGCCGATGAGACACGCGTGGTGAAGACTGAAAGCGCGCACATAGTCCTACGACAAATTGTATGTCTGGCCTTGTTGTCGTCAAGTACAACAGCGAACCGATCATCCCTCGAAACTCTCTCTCATTGACCTTGACACCGCTCTCGTCCTTGTCCATGCCCCCAGATGTACCCATTAGGGTCATTTGAGGCTTCAGCTCTCCACCAAAGTCAAACTTCTTTAACATGTCTCGAGTGTACTTGCCCTGGTGGATGAAAGTGCCGTCCTTGGTCTACTTGATCTGGAGCCCTAGAAAATACTTGAGCTCACCCATGAGGCTCATCTCAAACTCATTGTGCATCTGCTCAGAAAACATGGACACAAGAGCATTAGTAGTACCACCAAAAATAATATCGTCCATGTAAATATGAGCGACTAAGAAATCTGATGCATCTCTGAGCAAGAAAAAAGTTTTATCCACAGAACCCATTACAAAACCCTTCCCCAACAAAAACTGCTTTAACCGGTCATACCAAGCCCTAGGGTCTTGCTTCAGACCGTATAATGCTTTTTGTAGCTTAAAAACATGTCGAGGAAACTTTGGGTTTTAAAAACTGGGGGGCTGCCTAACATAGACTTCCTCCTCTATGTACCCATTCAGAAAAGCACTCTTGACATCCATATGAAAAATCTTAAAACCCTTCGAAGCGGCAAAAGCTAAGAGAATGCGAATGGACTCAAGACGGGCAACAGGGGCGAAAGTCTCCTCAAAGTCAATACCGTCTTTCTAGCAAAAACCATGGGCAACCAGTCGAGCTTTGTTGCGCACCATAACCCCATCTTCACCTCGCTTGTTTTTGAACACCCACTTGGTGCCTATGGGGTTGCATCCGGGTGGCAGCTCAACCAGTGTCCAAACCCGATTGTGGACAAAATTTTCAAGCTCTTCTTGCATGGCATTAATCCAATTAAAATTAGAAAGAGCATGAGAAACGTCTCTAGGCTCAAAAGATGCAACAAAGGCAGATTCAACAAACACAGCAATAGAGTCAACAGAAGAACGCAA
The DNA here is from genome assembly GCA_019279435.1 of Zizania palustris. Lineage (NCBI taxonomy): Eukaryota > Viridiplantae > Streptophyta > Magnoliopsida > Poales > Poaceae > Zizania > Zizania palustris. The sequence continues at coordinate 29,291,774 of JAAALK010000286.1, forward strand.
AGTCCTCTCAAACAAATCACCGATGATGAGCTCTGAGGGGTGATCACGCTGAACTGCTCGGGATCCTTGGTGATCTGAAATTACCTCACCGGAGTCAGCAGCTGGCACCTCTGGACTCGACTGAGAGGGCTCGATCGAAGTGGAAGAAGTGATCAGAGGTCCGCCCTCGTCCTCAGTCGAAGTCTCAGAAGGTGTGGGTTCTGCAGGTTGTGCAGAAGACCCACCCTCATCAGCAGCTGGAGTGTCATCATCTTGTTCGAAGATGGACTCTCCGAGCTCACCATCTCTAGACAGCTCAAAAGAAGGAGTCAAAGAAGGCAAGGACTCATCAAAAGAAACCTCACAAGTCTCGACAAGCTGCTGGGAGTCGAGGTTCCAAACACGGAAGCCTCGAGAATGCAAAGCATAACCAAGAAAGAGTCCATCCCAGCAACGAGACTCAAACTTGTCCAAATGCCCTCCCTTCTTGAGCACAAAGCACTTGCAGCCAAACACTCGCAAGTGGCTCACCTTGGGTTGTCTGCCAAACCGCAACTCATACGAAGTCTTACCTAGGTAAGCTCTAAGAAAAATGCGTTGGCCAAATAGCAAGCCGTGTTCATGGCTTCAGCCCAAAAACGCCTAGGAGTTTTGTGCTCATCGAGCATCATCCTGGCCATCTCGACTAGCGTGCGATTCTTTCGTTCCACAACGCCATTCTGTGGGGGAGTGTAAGGAGCAGAAAACTGATGATCAAGACCCTGATCACTACAGAAGCTGACGAACTAAGAGTTCTTGAACTTAGAACCGTTGTCAGAGCGAATCGCTCGCATCCGACCATTGTTCTCATTCTTTAGCTTCAAAATCAGGTCATGAACGAAATGAAAAGTCTCATCCCTAGACTCCAAGAAGAAAACCCACGAGAATCGAGAAAAATCGTCAACAATCACAAGCTCATACCACTTCCCACCGACTGAGTCACAGGTGAGTGAGAAGCGGCAACCATTTTCCCATGACGACATGGATGGCAAACTAGATCCTTCTCCATCTTAAGCTTGGGCAATCCTCGGATGAGGTCCATAGAGCTCAACCTGACTAGTAGATCAAAACTCAAATGGCCCAACCTCCTATGCCTCTTCCTGAGCTCAGAGGAGGATCCAGCAATCAAACATCGAGAAGGGCCAAAAGAACTAGAGAAGTCAATCCAAAAAACCTTACCGAAAGGTAAGATCTAGCAAATCAAAGACCCTCTAGAATCAATCACAGAAGAACTGCCCTTCTTAAAACGAACCTCCAAACCATCCTCAAGAAGTTGCGAAACAGAAATAAAATTCAAATTCAAATTTCCAACCAAATCAACATTCTTCTAAGAGAAATGGTCTGAGATGCGAATTGAGCCAATGTCGAGTACCTTCCCTTGACCACTGTTACCGAAGGTGATGTATTCCTTGGAGCTCGGGGGAGAGAGACTGGAGAACCATCTGCGATGCCCCGTCATGTGGCGAGAGCATCCTATGTCCATGATCCAAATGTCCTCCAGTCCCCGATCCTGCACAATCAGTGGTTATAAGGGGGAGCAAATGGTCTGGCACCAGGTTTAGAAAAAGAACTAAACCAGTGTCGAGCCATCTGCTGAAGAGACGGAAAGCAGAAATCATCATAAGAGTTTGGACCAAAACACGGCTCAAAGCGTGGTCCTTGGTTCTGCCTAAAACCTTGGCCATGAGGTCCAAGACCGTATCCAAAACGGTCTGAAGTTCTGCTGGCTTGAACACCACCATCTGGAGCACGACATGAAAGTCGTCTCCTGTACCACCACCTACACGAGGCGACCTTGCCTCTAGCCTCTCCCCGCGTCGAGGAACTCTCAGTCTACCGCCCTGCTGGTAGAACTGCTCCTGGCCACCACGAGCTCTCTCTGTTCTCTCAACCCGCTTCCTCCTGAAGCAAAACTCTGCAAGATGCCCGTCTTTCTGACAAAACTCATAGTAGTAAGTGGGCTTCTTGGGATGTGGCTGAGGCTTGGGGTTCTTGGGCTTGGTGGTGTTGGGTGTAGTCTCCTTGGTGTGAGAGGGTCCAGGAAGAGAGTCTAGAGAAGTGCGAAGGTGTTTGGGCTTTGGAACCAAGATGGGCTTCTTGGGTGGAGCTTTAGGCTGTTCTTGGAACACTCCATCCTTAGGCTGACTAGCCTGGAAAGATCCAGTGGAGTGAGTATTGGGGTATCTCTGTTCTGGAGTCATTTTACTCCACTCCACAACCCGACTAATGGCACTCTCAAAGTCAGCCTTGGTGTAGGTGTAGCCTACCCCAAACCCATCCTGCCTCTTAAACTGCTGGATCATCATGCCGAGCTATGGCTCTCTAGCACTCACCCAACTCAGGATCTGACGGAGGTAAAAGTTCTTATTTTGGACATCAGCTAGCTCCTCTCTCAAGGAAGCTAGAACCTCCACCTGAGACAAGCAAGTCTCCCACTCTCTATCAACTTGGACAGACTTTCTTGGCTTTCAGCTTGATCAACTCCAGTCTAAGAGACAAGCAGTTATCACAGACAGTGGGTGGAACTGACAGTGTCTTAAGCTCTAGCCTAGTTTGCTCCAGCTCAGCTCTAACTCTCTCCAAATCTCCCAATTTCTCATCACCCTTGGCTTTCAGCTTAGCTAAACTAGCTAGATGGGATGGGCAATCAGCACAAGGCACGATGACAGTGGCATGAGCATCTTTCAGCTCCAGCTAAGCGCTCTCAAGCTCAGTGGCCAAAGCATCCCTCTCATCAACCCTTTCTATGTACCTGGACTTCAGAGTCGTCAGATCACACAGCAACACCTCACACTTTGGGCACTCACTGCTATCACCCAAGCAAGGGGAAGAAGATAGACTCTCAATTCTGCCGTTGGCCACGGCAAACTCACTCTCAAGTTCATCTATCCTCTTCTTAGCCCCTCTAAGTAGTTTTTCCCGATATTTCAACTCCTGACGATTACTTTCAAGTAAATCAATGATTTCACGTTCGTAAGAGGATACCTTTTCATTATCGTCATCGTCGGAGTCATCGAAGGAGCCCTTCTCTTCCTTATCTCCAAGAGCCATTGAGCAGAAGCTGTTGCAGGATCTTCGACGTTGATGTGAGTAGCTCTTCGGCCTGTCCCCGAAGGCCATGAAGCAAAGGCCCGCCAGATCATCCTTGTCCTTCCCCTTCCTGATGAAAATCTCCTAATCGCTTGAGCTCAATGAAGAGGAAGAAGACATGGAACGCTTGGAGTAGCTTTTCTCCATCTTGGTGAAGAAGGCCTTGTCGCGCTTCTTGTTCTCACGCCGGTAGTCCTTCAGGGCCTTTCTGAAGAATCTGGTCTTTGGCTTGCCCTTTGTGAAGGAAAAGATGTCGTGCTTGCCGGAGTCATGGAAGACCCCACCGGTACCCTTCTTGTGACCATTGCGCTTAGGGCAATCGGCGATGAAGTGACCTGGATCACCACATTCAAAGCATCCGGTCTTTGTGACGTGTCTTTTGAACATTCTCTTGTCATAAACACGACGCACTTGGTTGTAAAAAAGACACAGGTCATCATCTCCTAACGACTCGAGCTGGTTCTCAGTGATAGACATCAAGGAGAACCCATCACAACTCATAGAAGAGGGATCAACAGAAGGTGTAGCAAGGCCTAGGGTCTTTGATCAAGAGCCAATGAGATTTGATCTCAACTAGGTATCAACCTCAGCGGCCTTTAGCTTGCTAAACAACTCAGAGATTGTCAAGGTATCATAAGATGTGCTCTCAATGATAGAGGATACTTTGATCTCCCAGATCTTAGGGTCCAAGGTATGGAGAACCTTGAGCGCCTGCTCATGATCTGAGACTAACTGAACACCCTCAGCCTCGTTGGCCCGAAGCTTGTTTATGATCGATTGAAAATGACCAAACAAAGCTTCAACAGATTCACCCGACTTCTATGTGAAATTCTCATATTCACGCCGGTAGGTCTGATAGAGCCGAGCCTTGACCTGGGCTGTCCCCTCATGGTGTGCTTGGAGGGTAGCCCAGATCTCTCTCGCAATGGTGAGATGACTCACACGCTCAAATTCAGTGGGACCTAAACCAGAAAACAAAATGTTCACCGCTTTGTTGTTGTTCTGATGCTGGGCGATAATATCAGGAGAATTACGCTCAGCAATAGGCAATACTGCAAAAGTAGCATGAACACAAATATCCCAGATGTCTGAGCTTTGGCTCATGAGATAGGGCTCGCATGCGAGTCTTCCAATAATTATATCCATAAGCTTCCAAGGACGGGACCTTTCCAGGAGACGTCATGATCACTACTGGGGTTTAGAACCGGTTAAGGTATGAAAAAAACCTAACCAGGATCTGATACCACTTGTAGGACTGAAAGTAGCGACCAGAGGGTGGGTGAATGGGCGCCTAAAAAATTCTTTCGAATCAATGGCCTGCTCCCAACACCAACGCACCTCAACAGACTAAGCAGGGAAAAGTAAATAGATCAACAAAGCCTAAAAGTATCTAGCCTATAAACGACCGGTGTCCTAGACAAAGAAACACCAACACAGTGCTTAAAGGCAGATTAACAAAGCATTTAAAACATGGCAAATCAAGCTTCACAGAAATAGATCATCATAGAGATTTAATCATGAGTGCACGTAAAACGATGAGTCTTACTGTTCAAGGTTGTCTCCTGTTTGGTACTTGACGAAGCCTGCAGTGTCGAAGCCTGCTTCGAAGTCCGCAGTATCGAAGCCTGTAGTGGACGTGACGAAGCCTACTTCAAAGTTGTCGTGCGAAGGTACAAACGAGAACTACGAAGACAGAGAAAATACAGACCAAACTCTTCAAAAACGTGACCCACACAATAGACTGGATGCTAGCCAACAGGAACCACACCACTGCACACTTCGAACGATGCTCACGGAGAAATAAGCTTCGAACAGAAAACAAAACCGAAGACTGTCAGCAGCGAAGCCAGATCGAGTGACATGCTCTGAAGCTATTCACACTTCGAACCGAAGCCTGCTGCTCTAGTCAAGGACTTCGTGCAAAGTGTAGAAACAACTCTGAAGCCGGTAAAAACTAGAAACAGGCTCCGCTGCAAGGCTTCGAATGTCAGAACGAAGCTAGCTTCGAGTAGGAAAATAACACTGCTGCTGCAAAAGATGTAGCCTGCGAAGCTACTCCATAGGCCTGCAACCTAGAAGCAAAGCTACCGACTGAGTGCATGCAGTAACAACTGAATAAAATATGCAATAGCCAAACCAGATGAAAAGTGCTAGAGAGAATAAACAAATAGAAGCCTTCCACCGAGTTATCCTGTGTTTGCTAGCATCTAGACCAGCCACCATGCGCACATAGCTGTCAGTAGCATGTTGTAGTACTGCATATAGGCATGAAACAGAGTGCATGAATGTTGCACTCAAGAGGCTAAAAAATAGCTCGCAGCCTACACTTTAGCTAACTTGGCACCGAGTAAGATACACACTCAAAGTAATAATCTATTCACAGGAGAACAAACTGTGACAAACCAATAGATTAAGATGATTGTGGCGGAAAAGTTCCCGGAGTCAAAACAAGATCAGACGAACGAACACACAAACCGAGGCGACGGAATAAACACGTCCACAGAGACAATAAACGATTCAGAGAGGAATAATCAAACAAAAAATCGATGATTTCGTGAAGAGATCTCACGATGAACAGCACAGGTACAATGGCGGCACTCTTAGCCAGACGAAAGATGGAAAACAGAAACGTGACCCGATCAGTTGAATTAGTAAAGTGATTTTTTAAGGGGTAACCCTATCCCTAGAGATTGGGGCCCTATTTATAGGCAGTCCAATATCCTAGGAATATACCAAAAGACCCTTAGGGTTTTTACAGACGCTGAAATAAAATGGAAAAGACCAAACTACCCTTAGGATATTTTTACAGACTTGACTGACTGACTATGGGCCTAAGGACAAAATAGTAAACTCCTATTTACAGATGACTTATCCTGAAGCGGAGCTTTCGTAGCGACTACGGCTTCGCCTCAGAACGGTCCTGTTGGCGTAAAAGATTATGCTAACAGGTTTCTGTGGATTAGAAACTAACAAACGAAGTGTTTGCGAAGAGAACTGTTCTAAGCCTCCGAAAGGATAATAACTTAGAATAGTTCGAATGTGTATGTTGAATAACTTGTATTCGGTCCCTATTACAGGGTGAAATGGGGGGTATTTATAGGCCCAAATATTAAGGAAAAGACCTATTTACCCCTCTAATACAACCGACATAGTGGAAACTATTCGGTACCCTTGATAGGGCTAAAATGGTAAAAGACTAATCTAATAATATAAAAGATAAATCTTCCATCTTAGCTGGCAATAAAGATCTTGAATAGTCTTAGTTCGAAGATGTACTCCGAACCAATGCCTATCTTTGTACTCCGAGCTTGACGCAGGGTATCTTCGAAGATGAACGTCTGGAAACCTTCGAATCTACTATCTGCTTTCATGCTGTTGTGGCAATAACCCCGAAGATGAGATATTTTCCCCCAACAGTAGCCCCTCGAATACGCTTCTCCGTTTAACCTGTAATGTTAGGAGAGCAGTATACGGAAGGAAAAAATAACCAGACATAGGGGTTATTAGATTTTAATTCATCTCCGAAATGTACGAAGATATAAACTCCGAATCAGTCTTAAGATAATTACTTTTCAAACTATCTTAGAATCGACTCAGGAAGTTCGAAAGTCTTTTAGACTTAGAGGAAATAGCCGTTAGCTTTCTGTTCCTAACGGAAACTGTAGAAAGCGCTAATTTCGGAGAAAAGTAACGGACAGGAATGCGAAACGGCATGGACTAACGGTAAAAAAGGAAAGTTTAGGCTATAAATAGATGGCCTAGAACTTACCCGGTTACCTTTTCACTGCTTTCTCGCAATCAAACACCTTCTGAGCCCTAGCCTCCATTTCCCCCAAAACAACCCAGCGGCTGCAATGGTGAAGACCAAGGGTTTTGGAGCCCCGTCGGCCTTGGCTCGGCAGCAAGCGGCTGCGGCAGCAGCGGCTGCGACATTGGCGACAGCGCCTCCGGCATCTGCAGCAACATCCATGGCGGCAGGAGGGAGAAATCCCCAAAGTATCGATGATCAAAGTCTCTGCCCGCCATCAACGAAGTATCTGGACCAGTCTTTCCAACTGGGATCTTCTACCTGCAAGAGGGAATCGCTGGCAATTGCAGTAGAAGGAAAGATCAGTACCGGAGTTATGATTCGCAAGCCTGGGAAAGAACTCATCCCGTCGCCAAGGACCGGAGAAGTGGTTGTCTTCGAAGCCTTCTTCGAAGCCGGTTTGGGCCTTCCCGCAGTGGACTTCTTGGCAGAGGTACTCGATTTATTTCATGTCACCCTCCCTCAATTATCTCCGAACGCAGTAGCACGGCTGGCAATCTTCGAATGGGCACTGAGAGCCGAAGGTTGTGAGGGGAGGGCAGAGATCTTCGCTGCGCTACATAGAGCCTCATGTCAGCCGAAAACCTTCGTAAGTCCCGGAGGTGAAAAAGTAGTGGTAGCCTTCGGAAGCATCAATTTTAGGCTTCGGGACGAATATGCCCTTCAATTCCCTGCTAAGGCCATCAATGCAAGATGGTACACTGACTGGGTTATGAGGTGGTTCTATGCTGAAGTTGGGGCGAGTAATCCTCTGGCCGGACCTTTGAAAGAGATTCAATTCCGGAAGGAAGCCTTAGTGCATCCCGGCCAAGGTCAGCTCGAAGCTCGTCTCAACCTACTTCAGAGGATCAGCCGAAGGTTGAGCATGCGAGACTTAGCTGAAGAGTTCCTCGGGTTACAAATTTCTCCACTGATGGCCAACTGGCCTATCATCTTCGAAGAGGATTCGGAAGGCGGTCTTTGAAAAATCACCTTGACTTCGAGCCCTGCAGGTAACTTCGACAACAACATGTATTATGCATATTCATTCGAAGAAAAACTAACTTGATTTATTTTTTAGCTTCTTCAGCCCCTGTTACTTCGGAACAAATCATAAGGGCTTCGGAGAAGATTTTGGGTGCTCCAACTCCGACCGAAAAAGAATGGAGAATCAAGATAGTCGGAAGTTGGGAGAGATTTAACAGAGTATGGGGAATGCTGGAAATCAGTTCGCCCCCTTTGATGGATTGGGTGCCTTCGGAGAAAGGACCCAAGAAGAGGAAAGCCGAAGCTGGGACTTCGAGCTCTACGAAGACTCCGGTGAAGAAGGTGGCTCGGAAGCCTAAAAATCTTGCACCTTCGAATCCTGCACCTTCGAGCCCAAGGGCTTCAGTTTCCGACTCCCAAGAGGAGGAAACGAGATTGCTTGTGCGTCTAATAGAAGAAGATGAAACTCAAAGGACTGCACAAGCCGAAGTACATGTGAACGTGCCGGAGTCCCAAGACAATCTTGATCAACCAAGGACTTCGGTAGTTCAGGAAAATATATCTCAGGACGAAGTTCCTGTGAATAAAAGTGGGGTCGAAGTTACTATAGCTTCGATTCCCGAAGAATCAACGAGGACTGCTCAGGACGATGCTCCTGCAGTCCAAGACTTAACGGCTGATTCGGATGAAGAACTAGCCTTCGATCCGCCGCACAGTCCGATGATGAGTTCCGGATCTACTCCGTCTGATTCAACGAACGAGAGCCAATCTTCGGGGGAGGGCTAGTCTCCAGTGGCTCCGAAGACCACAGGGCAAAGCTCCGGTCCTTCGCTGAATGAAGATGACCAACAGGCAATAAGCATGCTCCCTTTGCTAGCTCCTTTCTTAGGTCAAACAACTGGTCTTCGGACTTTGCTCGAACCTTTGGATCGAGCTAGCCGTGACATAGGGGAGACCAATTTGGTAGCCATTCTGAGCAAGGCTGACAGGACGGAGCTTAATGCCGCTATAGAACGTGCAGCCTATCAGGTACGAAGTAACTGCGAAATAACATAGAATTCATCTACGAATAAACATTTACCTTAGTTTTTTTATCTTTGCAGCAAACTGTCTTGGCCCGAGCTGCGAATATATGCAATGACGAAGAGATCGCTCGTCTTCGGGAGGAAAATAGTGTCCTTCAAAGGAATCTTAACATCTCTGAAAGTCGAGTGGCTCAAATGGATAATATAGTGTCAATAGAGCGAAGGGCCAGGCAAAGTTTGGAGGCTGCGAAAAAAGAGCTCAAAGCAGAAAGAATTGTGCTTCGAGCAGAAGTTGAAAAGCTGCGGGCGGAGCACGCTACTGCGGGGTCCGAGCTTGTCCGACTCCAAGAGGAAGCTAGCCAGTTGTTAAACCAAAATAATATTTTGACCACTGAAAATGCTAGACTTTCTGGGGTTTTGGGCGAAGTCACTTCGTTGAAGGATGCGTTGAACGAAGACAAGTGTCTGCAGTTGGCCTACTTCGCTACTACGAAGATCTGGGCCGATCGATAACTCCGGAGGCAGGAGGGGGCCCAATCACCTTCGACGACGAGCGACTTCTGACGCCTTCCGAAGGTGTGGCTGCTGCCTGGCGGACCTTCCAAACTTCATGGAGAGCCGAAGGTCGCTCCGCGATCAAGGCTTGGATCGACGAAGGCCAATGCCAGAAGCAAGTTCGGACCCAAGCTTCAAGCAGTCAGCCTCCTCCGAACCCGCAGGTTTAGAAATGCCTTAGGATTTTTGGCCATGTAAAGCTTTATGCTTATAAATATTTATCAATGAAAATTTGTTTGTCATATTTTTAGGCTTTGCTTCTTACGGAAGATATCGAAGTGTTAGACCTTAACAACGAAGTTCGCTCATTATGGACCACCTTCGATCTTCTAAAAGCTTATAAACGTCCTCGATTTCTAATTCCTCGAGATGACTCCGGTGTAATTGCGCCCGAAGTAATCAAAGATATATTGTCTTATATTAAAGAGGAAGAAAAAGAGGTTAACGTAAACACTTCGTCTTCTGAAGACGTTATATGGTCTGAAGACGAAGATGAAGCTCAGAATAAAAAGCCTGAAGAACTTGGAAGCTGGGAAAGGAGCCCCGAACGGCTTCAAACTTGGGCCGAGCTTCAACAAGAACAGAAGGATTTTAGAGCTTCGAAGGGGAGCAAGAGAGTTAAACGCAAAGTTATTAGAAATCCCGGTGCTGGAACTAGTCGTTCCACCCCTAGCTCTAGGGACCAAAGAGGTCTTCGATTCCTTCTTGGTATAGATACCAATTTTTCATAATGTAATCTGTAAACACATTCGTTTGAATAATCAATACCGATTTAAAATTGTCTCCATATTTACTAGCCCCTCTTTGGGTATAAGCAACTTCGAACTGTATTCAAAGATGGTTATGCGCAAAGAAAAAAACTTCGGAGTACAATTTTTTGGGGGTTCGGAGCCCCTCAGTAATTTAAAGGTCTTTTAAAATCTTATAAAATGTCTTCGACTATTTTTAGTCGGAAAAATGGCAACTTAGTACCTTTGTTTTTTGAAAGAAATCACTTGAGATAACTTTCAAGATACCTCAGTATCTTAGATAATTTGTCACTTTGGACTGTGTTAACAGACATTTGAAGCTCATGGCTCAAATTCTGTTTTGCTTTAGCCACCTTCGGCTCTTTTTGCGATCTCTGCCGAACCAATGGTTCGGAGTTTGCAATGGTCTCTTTGGACTCTTTTTACGGATGTCTACCAGCCAATGGCTTGGACTCCGTATATTTTGGCCACCTTCGGCTCTTTTTGCGGAAGTCTACCAGCCAATGGCTTGGACTTCGCAGGTTTTGGCCACCTTCGGCTCTTTTTACGGAAGTCTACCAGCCAATGGCTTGGACTCCGCATGTTTTGGCCACCTTCGGCTCTTTTTACGGAAGTCTACCAGCCAATGGCTTGGACTCCGCATGATGTGGTTTTGGGCTCTTTTACGGATGCCTACAAGCCGGTGGCTTGGACTCCGGATTATGTCAGCCCCCACGTCGGAAGCTTCGAACTAATGGTTCGAAGTCCGAAAATACAACCCAGCTTCATGACACTTCCCTCTCGGTCGACCCCGCGGTTCCAGTGCATCCACTTGGAAGCTGGAAGTCTATGAGGGGAAGGCACTATCAGGATCATATGCTTTATTAATTTAGAAGATGATTACAAGTGAATTACAAGGAGCCCTTATGCGAAGTATCGCTTTAGGTGCTCCGCATGCCAAGTATGTGCTAACTCTTCACCTTCTAAATTAGCTAACTTAAAAGAGCTAGGGCGTCCTGAACGAACAATTAGGTATGGACCTTCCCATTTATTCCCTAACTTCCCTGGCGCTATAATGCTTCGTAGAACAAGATGACCCGGTCTTAGTTCATTGAGCTTAACCTTCGGGTCGAACCAAGCCTTCGTTTGCTGATGATACTTTGATAAATTTGCCACAGCTCGAAGTCTTGTTTGTTCTGATAAATCTAGCGAAGCTTGTCTTTCTTCTTCAATTTCCGGTTCGGTGCTGCGAAATGATCCTCCTTTGAGCTCCGTTGGAGTCATAGCTTCATCTCCGAATAGTAGTCTGAATGGAGTAAAACCTGTGGACCTTGTTTGCGTAGTCTGAATGGACCACAAAATCTTCGGAAGCTCTTCAGTCCACAGTCCCTTTGCTAATCCTACTATCCTTCGATTTAGCCCTGACAAAATATTTCCATTGGCCCGCTCTACGGCTCCATTAGACTGAGGATGTCTTACTGCAGCAAAACATAACTGAATGCCTAGATCTTCGCAAAACTTCCTAAATGGTTCTGCATCAAACTGTGTTCCATTATCAACTGTAAGTTGTCTAGGCACTCCGAACCGGCAGATAATGTTCTTCCAAAAGAATTTCTGTACATTGTTCGAAGTAATAGCTGTTAAGGGTTCTGCTTCCACCCACTTAGAAAAATATTCAATAGCTACCACTGCGAACTTCAGATTTCCCTTGGCTACTGGAAAGGGGCCAATTAAATCCATACCCCATCTGGCCATAGGCCATACTGGAGCAATGACTTGAACAGCTGTTGGTGGGCGATGACTCCGTCGACCCATCCACTGGCATCCTTGACAAGTGCGGACTAAGCTCTCCGCATCAGCTGTTATTGTAGGCCAATAAAGCCCCTGGCGAAGTGTTTTTCCTGCCAAAGCTCTCGGGGCTAAATGGCTACAGCAAAGGCCTTCATGAATTTCTCGAAGAATTTCTTGGCCTTCGTCTTGAGATATACATCGGAGTAGAGAGGAACATACTCCGGCCTTGTATAAAATACCGTTGATTATTTGATAATTTCTAGCTCTAAGCTTTAATCTTGACAGCTGTGGATCTTCGGGCAAATTTGTTCCTCCCTGTAAAAGTTCCATGATTGAATTTTTCCAATCTGCACTAGGAATGCAGAGAATTTCTGCAGAGGGAATTTGTTGCACCGAAGGTATATTGAGCTCCTCATAGAAAGCTTCTTCGGGCACATCCACAGCTCCGGCTGCAGCTTTTGCTAAGATGTCCGCTTGCACATTTTCTGCTCTTGGTATACTCCGAATGGAAATACCCTTGAAGTGTGCTTCGATTTTACGGATTTCTTCTAAGTACTTTGCAAGCTGTGGATGCCGAACTTGGAAACTTTTATCTACGTGCCCTGCTACTATCTGAGAATCTGTCTTTATAATAATTCTTGTAGCCCCTAGAGCACGTGCTTTTCGGAGTCCCAATAAAATCCCTTCATACTCCGCTATATTATTGGTAGACTTAAAGTTGAGTCTTGCGGAGTACATTGCTCTTTGCCCTGAAGGTGAAATCAATACTGCTCCGATGCCTGCTCTGGATGCTTGGAAAGCCCCATCGGAGTAAACAGTCCAAACTCCATCACTTGACTTCTCCGGAACCAAATTTGCAGGTGGAGTCCATTCTGCTACGAAATCTGCTAGGACTTGCGATTTGATTGATGTCCTTGCCAAGAAAGATATGCCAAAGGGTGCTAGTTCAACTGACCACTTTCCAATCCTTCCAGTGGAATCCTTACATCGAAGCATATCTCCTAAAGGATACGAAGTTGGTACAATTACATTGTGTGCCAAAAAATAATGTCTTAATTTCCTTGAAGCCATTATCAGAGCATAAACGAACTTCTCAAGTTCAGAGTATCTTGTCTTCGCTCCTGATAATGCTTCGGATACAAAATAAACAGGATTTTGGACCAACTTCCCATTGAAATCCACTTCTCTGACAAGGACTGCGCTGACAGCAGAACCTGTAGCAGCAATGTAAAGGAGTAGGGTTTCGTCCGCAGTAGGCACCGTGAGTGTAGCAAGATTACTGAGATACTCTTTAATACCTTCGAAGCTTTTCTTACACTCCGGTGTCCATGCAAAATCTTCGGACCCTTTCAATGATTTAAATATAGGCAAGCTTCTCTCCGCAGACCTTGATAAAAACCTGCTAAGTGCTGCCAGACGCCCAGTCAGCTTTTGCACTTGCTTTAAATTTTCCGGAGGAGCCATCTTTTGTAGCGCAGTTATTTGAGTAGGGCTAGCTTCAGTTCCCCTGCTTGAAACTAAATACCCTAACAACTTTCCAGCCTTAGCTCCGAAGATACATTTTTCGGGGTTAAGACGGATCCCACATGCCCGAAGGCTATTGAATGTTTCTTCTAAGTCTAGACTATGTTGGTGCTTTAAAGCACTCTTTATTACAATATCATCCATATAGGCCTCCACATTGCGACCTAATTGATGACCTAGAGCCTTAGCAACTAACCTCGAAAAAGTAGCCCCAGTATTTCTTAAGCCGAAGGGCATTCTTACATAACAGAAGACTCCCGAAGGAGTTACGAAGCTTGTCTTGATTTCATCTTCGCGCTTCAACCATATTTGATAATAACCAGAATACGCGTCAAGGAAGCTTAATAACTCCGAACCTGCTGTGGAGTCAACCAATTGATCAATTCGGGGCATGGGGTAGGGGTCACGAGGGCATGCTTTATTCAAGGATGTGAAATCAATGCACATGCGCCACTTCCCGGAAGACTTCTTCCTGACAAAGACTGGGTTGGCGAACCATTCTGTGTGAGCCACTTCTCTGATAATCCCAGCCTTCAACAATTTCTCAACTTCGTCCTTCGCTAGGGCAGCTCTTTCTGCAGACATTTTCCGGAGTCTTTGCCGAACAGGCCGGGCCTTCGGGTTTACAAGTAAACTATGTTCAATGATATCCCGATCGACTCCGGTGATGTCTTCGTCAGACCAAGCGAAGACATCCAAATTCTCTTCTACCACCTTTTCCAAGGAGGCTGCAACTTCTGGAGGTAAATCTTTACCAAATTGAAATGTATACTCTTTACCATCTTTAACAATGACCTTCGCTGCAATTTCTCCCTCAGGACTTGGTCTAGGAAAGGACTTCTTCGAAGCTTCGGAGGAGGCTGAAAAAATTTCTTCATTATCTTGTACATTGTTTACTTGTCTTGGATCAAGAGGGGGACAATGACCATATTCCGCTCTCCGAGCGATAGCTTGATCTCCGAAGACAGTAAGGACTCCTGCTTGTGTGGGCATCTTCATGCACAAATAATTGTGATGCGCCACAGCTCTGAACTGGTTCAGCATGCCTCTTCCGAAGATGACGTTGTAAGCATACGGGGCATCTACAACATCGAAGATTACTTCCTCAGTTCGGGCCAACAAACCTTCTCCGAAGGTAACTTCCAGGCCTATTTGGCCAAGTGCATCAAGCGGAGGTCCTGCGAAGCCTTGCAAAGGACGAGCCGCTAGAAGGAGCTGCTTCCTGGAGATGCACAATTGATCGAAGGCTTGAACAAAAATGATGTCTGCCGAACTACCTCCGTCAATCAACACCCTTCGAACTTCAGTGCCCGCAATATCAGCAGTGATAACAAGTGGGTCTGCATGCGGGAACTTAATACCAGCTGCGTCCTCCGCAGAAAAGGATATCGGTACATGAGACCACTCCGGCATTGCAGCTGCAGACGACGAAGTCCCAATATGTCCTACTTCTCTGACGTAGTCTCTTTGCTGTCTCTTAGACATGCTTCCGAGGGTACCTCCTCCGGAGATGGGGAGGACTACTCTTTTCCCTCGATCTTGCCCTTCCTCTTGCTTCGGAGGTGGCATAACATTGGCCACTGGAGGGTGTCTTGCAGCATCAAAGTTTTCTATCCGCGCCACAGCCTGGACCGGCTCTGGGCGCGTTACTACTAGAACTCGGTCGGTAGTACCCCGACCCGAAGTTCTTTCTAGATACTCTCCCCTTAGGGTAAGTATAGCCTTGCAAGTATCAGTTGCATGGCTTCGATTTTCTCCATGGATGCAGTAGAAAAGGGTCTGGCCCTTGCCAGCCGTTTTCCCTGGCGGCCTCCAGCCGCTGGCCTTGTTCCCCGAAGATTGTGGAGCTCTCTGTGTAAACTTCTGTGGGGGTGCAATATTCATGACTTCAGAACGAGGGTGCTTTTGCCCTCTTCTCCGATCATGTTGAACTTCGAAGACTGGTTCTTGCGGCTGTGCCGAAGTTTTTACTTCTACTTTAACTTCTTGCAATATGGATGAAGTAGCGGCAGTTCTTCGAAGCCAACCCTCTTTTGACCTCGCATACTCCTCGAAGTATGACATCAACTGATAGACCGAGGAGATGCTTTTCTGATAAAGCTTATCCAGGAGGCCTTGATGAGTGACGCCTTCCCGAGCTGCATCAACTACTGAAGATGCAGACAACCCCCGGATTTGCGACTTCGTATGAGCGAAGCACTTGAAATATTGCCTCAATGTCTCTCCGGGGAGCTGTTTCACCTGGAAAAGGCTTCCTGTTGACATGGGAGGCACGAAGGTGCCTTGAAAATTGCTTATAAACTTCTTCTTCAGCTGCCCCCATGAATTAATTGATCCTGGCCTCAAAGACCAGAACCACCTTAATGCCACTCCTTGAAGAGCTAAGGGGAAGCACTTCGCCATGGTGTCTCGAACTCCTCCGCTAGCTTCAATTGCTAGGGCATAAGAACGAACGAACTCTCCGGGATCTTCATCTCCGGCATACTTACAGAGCTTCGAAGTTTTGAACTTTGGATCAAAGCGAACTTTCTGCAGCTCAGGATGCAGCGGAGATTCATTATCGAAGGAGGCGTTCTTTGGGGCTTCGGGATAATCGAGTTCGTCGTCTTCGGGCACTTCTGGGATAGTTGGGGTGGCTTGAGAGCGAAGCCTGTTCGCAGCTTCCTGTCGCTACCTTGCTACCTCAGCTTGAAGGTTGGCCATTTGAGTGGCCATATCTCCAAGATTGTCTTCATCTCCTCTGGAAGGATCTTCCGGGTCTTGAGAACTAGTAGGATCAGTTCGAATTGGAATGGAAGGTGGAGGAGGGACTCCGGGTGGTCGAAGTATGGAAGGGGTTGGCGGAGAAGCTTCGTATGTTCGAGGGATGGAAGCTCCTTCCGGAGTTTGCGGAGGGAATGTCGAAGGCCCTCCGACTTCAACTGTGTCGAATGGTATCTCTCCGGAGATCCGAGAAGACCTCCGAACGGGATTGCGGGGTGCGCTCCGCTTAGGAGGCATGATGTAAGAAGTTGGTAGAGAACGAAGTTTTTTGGACTAGGTTCCCCACGGACGGCGCCAACTGTTGGCGTAAAAGATTACGCTAACAGGTTTCTGTGGATTAGAAACTAACAAACGAAGTGTTTGCGAAGAGAACTGTTCTAAGCCTCCGAAAGGATAATAACTTAGAATAGTTCGAATGTGTATGTTGAATAACTTGTATTCGGTCCCTATTATAGGGTGAAATGGGGAGTATTTATAGGCCCAAATATTAAGGAAAAGACCTATTTACCCCTCTAATACAACCGACATAGTGGAAACTATTCGGTACCCTTGATAGGGCTAAAATGGTAAAAGACTAATCTAATAATATAAAGATAAATCTTCCATCTTAGCTGGCAATAAAGATCTTGAATAGTCTTAGTTCGAAGATGTACTCCGAACCAATGCCTATCTTCGTACTCCGAGCTTGACGCAGGATATCTTCGAAGATGAACATCTGGAAACCTTCGAATCTACTATCTGCTTTCATGCTGTTGTGTCAATAACCCCGAAGATGAGATATTTTCCCCCAACAGGTCCGATCCGAGATCAGTGGTCGTCAGTTTTGCGCCAAAACTGACAAAGCATCCACCGACTTTGCACCAGGGACCCGGATTGGGCCGGCCCGATTCTGTAGCTCTCTCAGCCTGGCAAACGCTCGCCGCCCGTGTACATGAGTCAATCCTAGTCAACAGCCTAGTGGATCCTTTGCTGCTCCTAGCCCATGTACCCGGATTGGGCCAGCCCGACTTCGTGCCCTCTCTGTCTGACAGTCACTCGCTGCCCGTGTACCTGAGTCACATGCGGCTCAGACGCAGCAGGTCTCCTCTCCTCTTCTATCCTCTTTGACTTCCGTTGACAATGACTCATCATATCTGGAGCCATGAGGCCCACGCTATTCAGCATGGCTGCTCAGTGAGGAGCCAATCTCGGATGAAGAGGATTCATCCAAGAATGAAGAAAAGGAGAAGAAGAAAATAGACTTCACCAGCCTTTGCTTCATGGCCGACAACATCCATAGCAGCGACAAGCTCGACACATCTAAGGTATATCTATCACATGACCAACTTCTTGTTTAGAATGATGAATTACATGATGTTGTTTGTTCTCACGTTAAACTTGTCGCTAAAGAATGAAAAAACTAAAATTCAGACTCGAAACTCTTTCCACTGAACTTGCACTTTTAAAATCTAAGTCTGATGATGTTGAATGTGAGTCATGGCTTGTTGTTATGAGTGAACTTGCTCAGCTGCGTTTTACACATGCTCAAATTGTTGAAAAAATTGAAATTACTCAAAAGGAGCTTTTGGAGGTGGATTCTAGTCTTGATGTGATTAACGAATGCATGAACTATCCTTTACTTGTTGAAAGCATTAATTTGAGAGATAGGCATGTTGATGAACTAAAGGCCAGATTGGAGAGTGCTGAGTGTTCTAAGGATATGCAGTCGGCTTGTTCCATTTGCATCACCATTAAGGACCAACTCAACTTTGCTAGAGAGCAAGTCGAAAAACTAAAATGTGAAAATGATTATTTTCTCTCTATGGTGGAAAAATGCACTGAAGGAAAGGACATGATGGATTTGCTTTTGCCTAAAATAAAAATGTGTGCTGATGGGCAGGGTTAGTTCTAGGGTTGGGCTATGAGAGAACCACTCCAAACACTTTGAGCGAAATTGTGTTCACTCCTCCCATTACCCTTGAGAAAGAAATAGCCCAATTAGACACCACACAAAAAGCTGAGAATCCTACTCAACCTGCTAAGAAAGCCCTATCTCCACCAAAGGAAACTCCTCATCAAAACCCAAGAAAACTATGAGATTTGCACCTGAGACCCATGAACACACACCTAAGAGAGTGTATCACTGCTCCTATTTTCATCGGGTGGGTCATTTGGTTGGGTTTTGCTTTCGTCGTATCAAGGATGAACAATGTTCTTATGCAATGAGCTTTCAGGACATGTATTACCCATTTTTAGGTATGCTTGAGTCTGCTTTTCACTCTTATTCTAATTTTGATGCTCCCCATGGTCCCATGAGAGATTTTGCCCGTCGTGGTGTACACCATGCTTCATATGTTGCTAGACCGCGTGTAAGAGGTTTTGATTCTCGACAGAGTAGGAGTCTTCGTCGTTTTCAAGGATCGCGTTTTGTAGGTAGACCACACACATTTTATCATGGTTCATACCCCGTGCGTAATCAGTCTACTACTTTACTTGGTTCTCGAGTTTTACAATATTGGATTCCTAAACAGTTTTTCACTCACCCTAACACTGAGCATTCGAGATCTTCTAACATATTTTGAGGGGGAGTTGTGTAGCACTCCATGAGCTTCTGTTATATGATTAATTGCTTTTACAAGTATATTCTTTATTATGCCTTTGAAGTATTTTCTTTAATACTGTTGATTATATTTGGCTTGAATACATCTGATATCTAATATGAGCATGGCTTTTATTTGTGAAAATGATCACTGCTTAGTCTAGAAACTAGTATGAATATGTTGAGTGCTTTTGCTATCTTTTACATACCTGGTAGCTAGGTCCTTTTCACTTGGATGCTAATACGCAACTTGATCTTATCAAAAATATTGTCTTGAAAATTAAAAATTAAAAAATGAAAATGATTGATACTCATACTGTGTTGAGATAAAATTGAAAAGATCCAAGTGGGTTTGCTTTGTCGCACCACTTTGTTCTGGACTGCTTACCATAGCACTTTCACTACTACAAATCGCTACTGTAGTGGCGTTGGAGTTTTCCACTGTAGTGGATGCCCGCCACTAGAGTTGCTAGTGCTGATGGCAGCACAACGCCCGCCACTACTATTGGTGAAGTAGTGGCGGTCGGTGCTGACGTCATCCCAGACCGCCACTATTTTACCAATAGCAATGGCGGGCGTTGGTGCTGCCCGTCGCTGCTACGCTGTCTACCACTAAAGTATCGAGTACATCACTTGCGACCGCCACTACTATTCTGTCTATAAATGCACAACTTCTTCCTCCCCGAGCTCTACTGGAGTTCGCATTTAATTTTGTCCGTACAATGGCGACAAAAATCTAGATAAAGAGGGGGAGGCTTTGTTTTCGTTTCTTTTGAAGGATTTCATTCTAGGAGGTAAATCCATGCCGAATCTCACATTTATTTTGTATTTAATCATGTATATAATGAGTTATTAGCGTTTTACTAATTTAGGGTTTGTGAATAGAAATTTTCAAATAATCTTCCATGTTGGAACGACGGATCGGACCAGCAGGTTTCCTTAGTGAGAATAAGGGTAGTGTATTCAATGCTCCTTGTGCATGTCCCTTACAACTACAGTTGAGGGGTATTTATAAGGCGCCCCGTCTAGAGGGCCAAGCACCTCTGGACCGCCAACAGCTACACGGTCAACCGCCGGTCGACAATACAGACAAAACGGGCTATACATAGTATAGACAGGAAGATTCGACTCTGACAGCATATCAGCCAAATCGGGCACTGCCTACGCCGCCCGACACGGTTCACAGGATCGCGATCCTGTCTCCCCGTGTACTTGTCCCGTCCTTTTTCCACCAACACTCCCTTCGGGTTCGCCACTGCGGGCCGAGGGAGGGCCTCCGGCAATTCCCCCCGGAGGGCGGCCTCTAGCAGCCTTCTCCCGGAGGGTGGCCTCCGGCATCTCTCTCCCGGGGGTGGCCTCCGGCGTCCTCCTGCCGGAGGGCGGCCTCCGGCATCCTTCTCCCGGAGGTTGACCTCTGGTATCCTTCTGCCGGAGGGTCGGACCTCCGGTATCCTTCTCCCGGAGGGTGGCCTACGGTATCCTTCTCCCGGAGGGTGGCCTCCGGTATCATTCTCCCGGAGGATGGCCTCCGGCGCTAGGCTTCGGACCCCCTGGTTGTGGGCCCACTTCAGTCATCGGGATTATCTCCCCCAACAGTAGCCCCTCGCTTCTTTCCTCTCGGGAGCCCTGCGTTAAGAGAGGGTGGAAGCGCACATGATAATTCCTATAACTTTCATAAGGACGTAACTTACATTGGGGTGCCGGGTCTGGCCGCAGCGTGGCCCCCTTCGACGGACGCGGAGGAGCTCCGAAGCGGGGAGGCGTGACCGGGCTCGGAGGTTGAGGACCGCTTCGAATCCTCTTTCCGACGGGTTGAGAGGAGTGTGACCGGGCTCGCCGGGTGCATGCGCACCTTGACCGGGGGCCTCTGGCCCCGAGGAGGTGGCCAGGCACCGCCAGAAGCGGTTAATGCGTGTGCAAACGGCATCGGGGAGGCGAACCGCCAGGGAGCCGCCGTGCCCCGATGCGCCGGTTTGGCCTTAAATGCGGTGCCATGCAACCGCCGCGTTCACACGAATCGGAAGAGGAACCGACGACCTTGAAGCTTAAATACAACCCGCCGCGCGGCCTGCTCTCCCTTCTTTACTTTGCTACGCCCATTCTAGCCACTTCAGCCAACATTCGTCCCGCTTCCTGAGCTCTAAGTCCCCTCTCGCCTCCTTGAGCAATGGTGAGGAGCGCCGTCCCAGCAATGGCGATGGACCCGCGCTTCTTGCAGTGCCAGATGGCGGCGGTGGCGACAGCGACGGATTCGTCGGAGACGCGCGGCGCGCGCGAGCTCCGCCCCGCCTCAGAGCGGTTTCGGGAGCAGACCTTGGAGCTCGGCCCTTCTGCGTGTACAGAGGCGTCGATCGAGCAATCCACCAGGGCCCGCCTTGGTTTTGAGACGCCGGCGAGGAAGCCGGGCCGAGAGACGGCCCCGCAGCCGCGAGAAGGCGAGGTCGTCGTCTTTGAAGCTTTCTTCAACGCGGGGCTGGGGTTCCCCGCTTCGGAGCTCCTCGCCGGGGTGCTGGACGCATTCCACCTGGAGCTCCCGCAACTATCTCCCAACGCCGTGGCCCGCCTCGCCATTTTCGAGTGGGCCATGCGCGCCGAAGGCTGCGAAGGGAGGGCGGAGGTCTTTGCGGAGATGCACGATGCTCTCTGCCAGCCGAAGAAGAAGGGAGGCCAGATACTGGCTTTCAGAAGCATCAACTTCCAGCTCCGAAGGAAGTACGCGGATTCCTTCCCGGCGAAGGCCACCAACGATAGGTGGTACTCGAAGTGGGTGAACCGGTGGTTCTACGTCCGCGTGGGGCTTAGCTCCGGCCTCGCCGGGATCCCGCGCCACATTTGGTTCCGGAGGGAAGCGCGCATCGAGACCAACGCCGGCTCGATCTCCGCGAGGATCCAGCTTCTCCAGATCGTCGCCCGCCGAATGAGCATGCGCGACTTGGCGGAGGAGTTCGTGGCCCTCGAGATTCCTCCGCTGAAGGAGGAATGGCCGGCGTCGCTCCGGAGCAGTCGGGACGAGTCGATGCCAGTGGAGCTCTCCCGCCAACTTGGTAAGTGTCCACCCCCATCAACTTCATTCCCGTCTTTCGTGTCCGAGGGGTGCTCCAGTCCTGATAATCGAATGTAGGGTCGCTCGTTGCCCGGACCCCCGAGGAGGTGGCCCGCATGACGGAGAGGATTCTCGGAGTCCCTACCGCAGCCGGGCGCACCCGGCGACTGGAGTTGGTGGGCTCTTGGGAGCGCTCCAACAGAGTGTGAGGGGCGCTCGAGCTCTCGCCTCCGCCTCTTCCGGAGGGTGAGGTCCTCCAGGATGTTTCGAAGAGGAAGATAGGCGACCCCGATGGTGGCCTCTCTCCTCGCCGCCCCCCAAGAAGAAGAAGATAGTGAAGGGTCCAAGGCAGCTTTCTCCGGGACGCTCCTCTGCCTCCCACTCCGAGTGGGGAGGTTCCAGCGATGGGGCCCAGTCGGAGTTAGGGGACCATTTGATAATTCCGAACCCGACCCCGTCGGTTCGGCCGAGCGCTGGAAGGACCGAAGATGCGCCCCCTCGCTCGGGCCCGAAAGAGCCCGCGCCGGGGGCTGGGCAGGAGGCGCCCGTCATCGGAGCGACGCCGCGTCCCGAGACCGCTCCCTCGCGCGAACCGACTTCGGAGGGGGGCTCCGCCGGCTCCCATGGAAGCAGGGCGACAGACAGCATGGACCGCGGGGGGTTGGCTGACCCGCTCGGCGCCGTTGAGAAGAGCGCCGACATAGAGGCCAAGCTCGCCGCGGCGGCGGCGAGCTCCCCGGTGAACTCCATCGACATCCCCTTCTACCGTCTGAGCCCGTTAGGGCCCATCCAGCTTCAGGAGGACCTTGCCGACGCTGCGGACGAAGGTACGATAGCTTTCCCATCCTTTCCCAAACGTTGGGGCCTTCTCGACCTTAGCTCTTGCTCTCCCGCGTAGGCACATCGGCCCAGGGCGCCGAACCAGTCGCCCCGCTTCCCGACGACACTCCGGATGCGAGGTCCGGAGCCCCTGTCGGTACGAGGAGGGCCCCGGGCCAACAGGGTGGGACGGGGCCTGGAACCTCCGAAAGGGGCTCTCCGGAGGCCGTCGAAGACGTAGGGATCCGGCCTTAGCCCCCTTCCGATCCTCGACGCGCGCGCGCCACTGTGCCCCTCCTGCGCCCCTTCCTGGCGGATGGTTAGGACTTCACGTCTAGGGTGGCCCTGGTCCATGACTATTACTTGCGGCTACGTGAGGCCCCGGTGATAGATGAACTGGGGCTATCAGACGGCCTGGACCTCGGCAAGGCCATCGAGACTGTAGCGGGCCAGGTACCTTCTTGGAGTGCATCCGATGAGCCCCTAGCTCTTTTTCTGATCATCTTCCTTGCGCGCAGGTGGTGGCATTGGCGCAGGGGCAGCTGATTGCCCTGCTCTCCGAACGCCAACGCCGTGAGGCGGATGTCGCGGAACTCGCGGCCCGAGCGGATACCGTGGAGAGACTGGCTCGCGAGCGGTCATCGGAGGTCGAAGCCCTCTGGCTCTAGGCAGCGAGGGTCGAAGCACTCGAGGCCCAAGTGGCGGAGATGGACTCCCTCAAGACCCGCGTCGCGGAGTTGGAGGGGATCCGTGCTCGGGCCGAGCGAGCCGACAAGCTGGAGGCGGAAATCGACGCCCTCCGAGCCCGAGCTGCCGAAGCAGAGGGGATTCGGTCCCGGGCCGCAGAAGCGGAGCGGCTCGAGGGGGAGTTTTCCGTGCTCCGGACCCAAGCCTCGGAGGCGGCAGCTAACGCCGAAGACCTCAAGGCCCGGATGGCCCAGATGGAGCGGGTCGAGGTGGACCTCACCGCCCAGAATGGGGAGGTGACCGAGGTGCTTGCCGAGGCAGGGAAGATGGCGGCTGACACCGCGGAGTCCCTCCGGAAGGTGCTGGCGTGCTACGGCACTGGATGCACCGCGTTTGACATCGCCCGGGAGCCCCTGGTCCATCGGGTGAAGTTCATCCAATCCGTCGTCCGGCAAATACACCTTACCGTGGTGCAGTATGGCGAGGTGTCTGCTTGGGTGGCCGCTTATGGGATTCTTCGGCATCTCGAAGCGTCTGGGCTTCCTCTTCCTTCGTCTTCGAGCCTGCATCCGGTCACCTTCGTGGGGATCACATCCGGACGCCGAGCCTTGCGCTGAATCAGTCCTGGAGGGTGCTCAAGGCAGTCTGGCAGACTGAGGGTCCCAAAGCGATCAAGGCTTGGCTGGAGGAGGCGCTCCGCACACGTGGTCCTCCGGCTCCCTCGAAGCCTTCGGTCCCGGCCCGTCAGCAGGACCCGAAGGTGTAGCTTCTTCAGAATCTATCGTTGTCTTAGCCTGTAATAGCTTAGGAAACTTAATCATATATTAATAAAGAGTACTTTCTGGGGCTCACTCAGGGTGTCCGTGATTGCGACTGCGATGTCGAAGTGCTTGAATTTGACGACGCCCTTCGACATCGATGGGCTATCTTCGAAGTTCTTAGAGCGAACCGGCTTGCGCGCTTCATTCTTCCGCGTAGCAGTGACGGGCGCGCGGACCCCGACGTCCTTCGAGGGGTTCTGAACCATGTCAAGGAAGAAGATAGAGGGCCCCGCTCCCTGTCTTCGTCTCTCGAACCGGTTGACTAGTCTGACATGGAAGACGGCTTGGACGAAGCGCCCCCCGGGGGGGCGATCTGCGCAGCTGGGCCCAACTTCAAGAAGACCAGATGGCCTTTCGCGCCCAGAAGAAGGAGGAGGAGTGAAGGAAGAGGAAGGAGAGGTCCGCGCAAACCGCGCCCGGGCCTTCGACCGAAGCGCGCTCTGGCTCGGGTGGCCCCTCCGACCGAGGGGGCCTTCGGTTCTTGCTTGGCTTGGATGAGAACTTCTCTTGATTCTTCTCTTTTGTCTTTGATTTGTAATAAACATCGTACGCCCTCCTCGTTTCCAATATGTGCGGTTGAAGTCTTTCGCCTTGCTCCTTCCCTTCCCCCCTCCTTAGCAGGTAGTCGGTTTGCCGGCTGGGCGCTAACCAGCTAGGAGGAAGGCGCGGTGAATGCATCTCGCGTACGGGGGCAGCATACTTTGGACGGGATCTAGGGATCCGAGTGCGAGGGTGCGTCGAACCGGAGCTCGGGACCCAATAGCCAGGGTGCGTCGAGCCGGAGCTTGGAACCCAATAGCGAGGGTGCATCGAGCCAGAGCTCGGAACCTGATTGTGAGGGTGCGTCGAGCCGGAGCTCGGAACCCGATTGTGAGGGTGCGTCGAGCCGGAGCTCGGAACCCGATTGCGAGGGTGCGTCGAGACGGAGCTCGGAACCCGATAGCGAGGGTGCGTCGAGCCGGAGCTAGGAACCCGATAGCGAGGGTGCGTCGAGCCGGAGCTCGGAACCCGAGAGCGAGGGTGCGTTGAGCCGGAGCTCAGAACCCGATAGCGAGGGTGCGTCGATCCGGGAGCTCGGAACCCGAGAGCGAGGGTGCCTCGAGCCGGAGCTCGGAACCCGATTGCTTCGGTGAAGCGAAATTCTTAGAGCCGTTGCGCGTTTCGTTCTAGGCGAAAACACCTGTCTGGTGATTTTATTACGCAATTTTGGATACAAAAGCAGGCGCTATCGGCCTCTAGCGGAATACACTGACGAGACTACGGAAAGTAACACTTTAGGTGCTCCGCGTGCCAAGTATGCTTCAGCTCCTCGCCTTCTAGGGTGGTGAGCCGGTAGGAGCCTGGTCGCCCGGACCTTGTTACAATGTACGGTCCTTCGCATTTGTTGCCCAGCTTGGTGGGAGTGACCACCGCGCGAAGGACGAGGTGCCCCGTTTGGAACTCATTGCGCTTGACCTTGGGGTCGTACCATGCCTTGGTCTCCTTCTCATACTGGGAGAGGTTGGCGATGGCTCGGAGCCGCGTCTCTTCGGCCAGGTCGAGGGAGACGGTGCACTCGTCATTGGCCTCGGGCGCTGTGACGCGTAGCGAACCAGCTCGGAGCTCCGTTGGGGTCATTGCTTCGTCGCCGAACAAGAGGCGGAATGGAGTGAAGCCGGTAGCCCGGGAAGTGGTTGTCCGGATGGACCACAAGATCTTCGGCAGTTCGTCGGGCCACAACCCTTTGGCTAAGCCAACGATGCGTTTATTGAGGCCTGAGAGGATGTGCCCATTAGCTCGCTCCACGGCCCCGTTAGACTAGGGATTCCACACGGCGGCGAAGCAGAGCTAGACTCCCAACTCGTCGCAGAATGCCCGGAAAGCCCCGGCATCGAACTGCGTTCCATTGTCCAATGTGAGCTGCATGGGTACTCCAAAACGGCACACGATGTTCTGCCAGAAGAATTTCTGGATGCTTCGGGATGTGATGGAGGTCAGTGGCTCCGCCTCGACCCACTTGGAAAAATACTCGACGGCGACAACAGCAAAGCGCAGGTTGCCTTCTGCTCTGGGGAGTGGTCCAATGAGTTCCATGCCCCATCGGGCCAGAGGCCACACAGGAGGGATGGGTAGCAGGCTTGCTGGGGGTCGGTGACTGCGCCGCCCCATCCACTGACAGCCTTGGCAAGTGCGGACGAGCTCTTCTGCGTCGGCAACGATAGTGGGCCAGTATACACCCTGCCGGAGAGCTTTGACCGCGAGGGCCCGTGGTGCCAGGTGGCTCCCGCACAGCCCCTCGTGGATTTCTCGGAGCATGGCCACTCCGTCCGAGTGCGAGATACAGCGGAGTAATGGGGAACATACTCCGGACTTGTATAGAATGCCATTGATGACCTCGAATGACCTTGCACGGAGCTGGAGGTGAGCTTGGCCTGGCCTAGGATGATCATCTTCGCTGCCCGCGAGTGTGCGCAGGATGGGCTCCTGCCAATCGGTATCGACCGTACACAGGACTGGAGCTGGCCGGGCTGGCGGCGGGGGCTCATCCGAGGAGGCGGAGGTGGACGCCTCACTGCGAGGGGGTGCCGAAGGTTGGGTGATCTCCTCGAAAAAAGCCCCCGGTGGCAAGGCTTGAGCTCCTGCCCCGGCTTTGGCGAGGGCGTCAGCTTGGCCGTTTTTGCCTCGCGGGATGTTTTGGACGGATATACCCTTGAAGGATGCCTCGAACTTGCGGATGGAGTCGAGGTAGGAGGCAAGGTCTGGGTGCTTAGCCTAGAAACTCTTGTCGATGTGCCCAGCGACTACTTGGGAATCGGTCTTGACGACCACACGCGCTGCTCCCAGCGCGTGCGCCTTGCGGAGACCCAAGAGGACCCCTTCGTACTCGGCGATATTGTTGGTGGCCTTGAAGCTTAGCTGAGCAGAATACAGGGCCTGCTGGCCGGAGGGGGAGATGATGACTGCTCCGGCCCCAGCCCCTAAAGCCTGGTAAGCACCGTCCGAAAAGACGGTCCAGACCCCCTCGCTTGCTTCGGCGCCTGCGCGCTCGGGGGCCATCGTCCACTCCGCGACGAAGTCGGAGAGGATTTTGGACTTGATGTCTGTCCGGGCGACATAGGAGATCCCGAATGGGGCCAACTCCACCGCCCAGTTTCCGATGCGGCGGGTGGCGTCCTTGTTCCGGAACATGTCGCCTAGCGGGTAGGCAGTCGGGATGATGACATCGTGAGCCAGGAAGTAGTGTCGGAGCTTCCGGGATGCCATGACGAGGGCGTAGGCCACCTTTTCGAGCTCGGAGAACCTAGCCTTAGCTCCGGTGAGGGCTTCGGAAACGAAGTAGACGGGGCGTTGGATCAGCCTCCCGTCGAGTTTCTCCTCTTGGACTAAAGCCGCACTCGCTGCCTTTGCCGGAGGCGGCGAGGTAGAACAATAAAGGACTGTCGGCCTGGGGTGTGGCGAGGGTGTAGGACCGAAAGTAGCGACCAGAGGGGGGGTGAATGGGCGCCTAAAAATTTCTTGGTAAACTATGATCTAATCCCACCACCTAAATAAACTTAACCAGATAAATAATAATTGAAAAGCAAATTTTAGGAATTAAAGTTATCTAAAAATAAAATACTAATTAATGGAATAAAATATGGATCACCCAAAAATTAATTCAGAAATAACCTAAAAATATTTCACGCGAAAGAAGGAAAAATTATCACAACTAATAAATTTTTCTTTTATTTTATATGAGCAGATTAAACAGATCTATTTAAATAAATAATACGAGATAACTACTAAGCAGATTAAAAGTTAACTATGATATGAATTTTTATGCTTATACAATAAAACTAACAAATAAAATTATTACTAGATACTTAATCAGATTTAATCTAATCAGGAATTAAAGTTGATATAATTGAAACCCTGAAAAATAGTAGATTAGAAGACTAACTTGCATGGCTTCTCTCACCTCCGACTGTGCTGCCTCTGCTGCCCGCGTGCTGCTGTGGTGCAGAAAAACGGGCTAACGACGCCAGCCGTTGGTTCCGCCTGAGCCGTTGCGCTCACGCATGTATCTCTGAAGGCTGCGTTCATCCGCTGTTTGCTATCGCTTGTAGGGGATACATGAGGCAGTGGCGATGTGAAACGAAAGCAGGCGCAGAGCGCCGACGTGCGGCGTGGAAGAAGGCTGTGCGGGGACGAATGACACGCCGAGGGCAGCCTACGCCGTTGTTGCGCCTGGTTCCTGTCACCAGCACTGTTCAAGACAAAAACTAGCGGTAGGCTAGATAGCACTAGACTGCATGCTGTGGCGCTTCCTGCCTCTGTTGGTATGCTTCTCCGCCGGACGGAAAACAGTGCGGCGGCGTAACCAGCGAAAGAAATCATAGCGGTGTAGATAAAAAACAGGGAAGAATAGAGACGGCGGTGGACTGTAGATTGATTATGAATGAAACAGTCAACTATCCCCAAGGAGATAGGGGCCTATTTATAGGCAAATCCTAATACATGAAAAGACTACTTTACCCTCGGATAAAAATTAAACTGACTCTAAAATAAATTCCGAAAATTACTAAACTAATCTTAGAAAAATTAACTGACTCGAATAAAAATATTCTATACTTAAAAACTAAATATTAATATCCAAAAAACGAATTAATGATAGATTGTCAGTTTTACGCCGAAACTGACAAAGCGTCCACCGTCTTCGCACCGGGTACCCGGATTGGGCCGACCCGACCCCGCAGCTCCCTCAGCCCGGCAATCGCTCGCCGCCCGTGTACCTGAGTCAAACCCAGTTAACAGACCAGTGGATCATCTGCCGCTCCTAGCCATGTACCCGGATTGGGCCAGCCCGACTCCGCAGCTCCTCTGCCCGGCCGTCGCTCACTGCCCGTGTACCTGAGTCACATGCGCCTCAGACTCGGCAGGTCTTCATCTCTCCCTTCCATTTACTTCCGTTGACAATCACTCATCACATCTGGAATATCAAAACCATATTCTTCAACATGGTTTCTCAATCTCCCCCTTGATGAGTGCATTGTCAACACCCTTTTCAGCTCATCTCCAGAACCTGCAAAACATGTGGAAACAGGAAAACAAAAACAAAAGAAAATAGAAGAAAGAAAATAAAAGTTTAACCCTAATGACCAAAAGCCAAATAGAAGCAAGAAAAAAATGGTCATTATGGTTAACCAAAAATAAAGCCTCAAAAACAAGTGCAAATCTCAGAATTACCAACAAGAATAAACTCCCCCTGAAATAAATCCTAGAGAAAGCCGAAAATATATCCAAAATTTCTCCCCCTTGTTGACAATTGGACTCATCAAGTGAGACTAAATGCACTCTAAAGAGACATAAACACAAACTCCCCCTGAAATGCAGCTCCCCCTCAAAATATGCCATGAATGCAGATGGGGTGCAGGTGGAGTGTGAAAAGCATGCTTCTTAGATATGATTAACTGCAATAATAACATCTAACAGGTATAGCGAAAGATATACTGTCTAAGATACATGACATGATCAGTGCAATAGATGATATCTTAAGAAAGTCATTAGCACACATTTTTCGATTTTTGCAAAACAAAAGCATCACCACTTTTTCTAGTAGACAAGCAAAGTAAAACATGAGATGCAAAAGCTAACTGATATCTACCAAGATAAGCGTTGTCCAAAACAAAGTGCTTCAGCAAACTTGTCATTTTTTTCAATTTTTTTTTCAGACCTTTATATATATATATATTTTTTTCATTTCTGCCAGGGGTTATTTGCATGTCAAACCTTATGCTAACCGACCAAGTCAAGCCTAGGCCAGAACTGGACCATCAGAACCTTAAGACATTGGTCTCGGCATACATTACACCGTCCTAGTTCATACCAAAGTGCTATGGTAAGCAGTCCAGAACAATGCAATGCGACAAAGCAAACCCACCTGGATCTTTTCTAATAATCATAAAAATGCATAAATTTTTCATTTTTCTGGGTTTTTTTATCATTTTTATAGCACATTTTTCATATTTAAAGTATATAGATGTCCAAATTGCATATCTGCATCTAAGTAAGGATCTAGCTACAAGGCATGTAAAAGATAGCGAAAGCATTCAGCCTACACATGCTAGTTACCAGAAGCAATGGTGATCATTTTTTAATTTTAAAGCATAAAAGCCATGCATATGACAAATATCAGATATATCTTGTGAACTGAACCAGAACATGATCATTGACAAGTAATCAAAAACATATACTAGCTAGAGAAAGTAAAGCAAATTAATCATATAGCAGAAGCAAGCTCAAAATGTGACTAATGATTATGCATGATATGAACGCACACAAAAAGACTCAATAATAAAAAATAAAGAAGAAAATAAAAAACTGATACCAATGAAAAGCTGACTCAAAATATCCTAAAAAGGATACACAACTCCCAAAACACGATCAATAATCATGAGTGGGACCAAACGATCCAATGCCAGGTTTAGTAAAAGTGTTGAACCAGTGTCGAGCCATCTGTGCGTATGTAGGAAAACAAAAGGAATCATATGAGTTTGGACTGAAGCGCGAATCAAAGCGCGGTCCTCTGTTCTTCCTAAAATCACGGTTGCGAGATCCAACAACGTTTCCATGACGATCTGGAACTCTGCCGGAACGGAAACCACCATCCGGAGCATGGTAGTGAAAACCGTCTCCTCTACCACCACCTACACGACGTGGTGTGGCCTCTAGCCTCTCTCCACGTCGAGGGACTCTCTGCCTACCACTCTGCTGGTAGAACTGCTCCTGCCCACCTCGAGCTCTCTCTGCTCGCTCAACCCGCTTCCTCCTGAAGCAAAACTCCTTAAGATGCCCGTCTCTCTGACAAAACTTACAGTGGTAGGTAGGCTTCTTGGAATGTTGTTGTGGTTTAGGGTTCTTAGGCTTGGTGGTGTTGGGTGTAGCATCTTTGGTGTGAGAGTGTCCAGGTAAAGAATCAAGAGAAGTGTGAAGAGTTTTAGGCTTAGGAATCCAGATCTGCTTCTTAGGTGGAGCTTTAGGTTGTTCTTGCATCACTCCATCCTTGGGTTGACTATCCTTAAAGGACTCAGTGGAGTGAGTCTTGGGATATCTCTGTTCGGGAGTCATCTTACTCCACTCCACTGCACGGCTAATGGCGCTCTCAAAATCAGCCTTGGTATAGGTGTAACCTACCCCAAACCCATCCTGTCTCTTGAACTGCTGGATCATCATGCTGAGTTGTGGCTCTTTAGCACTGATCCAACTCAGGATTGAACGGAGGTAAAAGTTCTCATTCTGACCATCAGCTAGCTCCTCTCTCAAAAAAGCTAACACCTCCACCTGAGACAAGCAAATCTCACACTCTTTATCAACTTCGACAGACTTCTCAGCTTTTAGCTTAATCAACTCCATTCTAATGGATAAACAACTCTCACAAACAGTGGATGGAACTGACAAGGTCTCAAGCTCTAGCTTAGTCTGCTCCAACTCAGCTCTCACTCTAGCTAACTCGCTCAACTTCTCATCACTCTTGGCTCTCAGCTCGGCTATACTCGCTAAATAGGATAGGCAGTCTACACAAGGTGCGACGACAGTGACATGAGCATATTTCAGCTCCTGCTGAGCGCTCTCAAGCTCAGTGGCCAATGCGTCTCTCTCATCTACTCTCTCTGTGTACCTGGACTTAAGAGTCGTCAGGTCACACAACAGCACCTCACAGTTAGGGCACTCACCACTATCACCCAAACAAGGGGAAGAAGACAGACTCTTAATCTTGCCATTTGCCGTGGCAAGCTCACTCTCAAGCTCATCTATCCTCTTCTTAGCCCCTCTAAGCAGTTTCTCCCTATACTTCAACTCCTGACTGTTCTGTTCTAGTAAATTAACAACTTCTTGTTCATATGAAGATGCATTCTCATCGTCGTCATCGTCGGAGTCGTCGGAGGAGTCATTCTCTTTCTTCTCCCCAAGAGCCATTGAGCAGAAGCTCTTGTGGGGTCTTCGGCTGTGACGTGAGTGACTCTTCAGCTTATCCCTGAAGCCCATGAAACAGAGGCCCGCCGGATTGTCCCTGTCCTTCCCCTTGCTGATCATGATATCTTCATCACTTGAACTTGAAGATGATGAGGAAGACGAGGATCTCTTGGAGTATCTTTTCTCCATCTCGGCGAAGAAGGTCTCGTCTCGCTTCTTATTCTCACGCCTATAATCCTTTAGAGCCTTTCGAAAGAATCTTGTCCTGGGCTTGCCCTTCGTGGAGTTGTCGTACTTGCTAGAGTTGTAGGAGTTGCCGCTGGTTCCCTTCTTGTAATTCTTCTGTTTGGGACAGTCGGCGATAAAATGACCTGGGTCACCACACTCAAAACATCTGGATTTTGTGCCGTGTCTCTTAAACATTCGCTTATCATAGACACG
The DNA here is from genome assembly GCA_019279435.1 of Zizania palustris. Taxonomy (NCBI): domain Eukaryota; kingdom Viridiplantae; phylum Streptophyta; class Magnoliopsida; order Poales; family Poaceae; genus Zizania; species Zizania palustris. The sequence continues at coordinate 29,324,363 of JAAALK010000286.1, forward strand.
TCGCACCCGGTTGTTAAACAGGCACAAATCATCATCTCCTAGAGTATCAAGTTGTTCCTCGGAGATAGACATCAAGGAAAAAGCAGTACAACTCATGGCATTAGGATCAGCAGACGGTGTCGCAAGCGCCAGAGTCTTTGAGCCAGAATCAGTGAGATTTGATCTCAACTGAATATCGACCTCTGAGGCCTTGAGCTTACTAAAAAGCTCTGCGATGGTCAAGGTATCATATGATGTGCTCTCAACAATAGAAGAGACCTTGATCTCCCAGATCTTAGGGTCCAAGGTATGGAGTACCTTAAGCGCCTGTTCATGATCTGAGACCAGCTGATCACCCTCGGCCTTGTTAACACGAAGCTTGTTAATGATCGATTGAAAACGACCAAACAAAGCCTCAACAGTCTCACTCGGCTTCTGTGAGAAATTTTCATACTCACGCCGGTAGGTCTGATATAGTCTATCCTTGACCTGAGCTGTCCCCTCATGATGAGCCTGGAGGGTAGCCCAGATCTCTCTAGCAGTGGTGAGATGGCTAACACGCTCGAACTCACTAGGACCTAGACCAGAAAATAAAATGTTCACCACCTTACTATTATTTTGATGCTGGGTAATTATATTTTCAGCAGTATCCGCAGCAAGAGTCGTAATGGTGAAACTAGGATGAACACAAATCTCCCATATGTCCGAGCTCTGGCTCATAAGGTATGCTCGCATGCGAGTCTTCCAATAAATGTAGCCAAAAGCTTCTAGGGATGGGATTTTACCAGAAGACGTCATGGTCACTACCTAGGTTTTGAACCGGTTAAGATATTAAAAAAACTAACCTCGCTCTGATACCACTTGTAGGACCAAAAGTAGCGACCAGAGGGGGGGTGAATGGGCGCCTAAAAATTTCTTGGTAAACTATGATCTAATCCCACCACCTAAATAAACTTAACCAGATAAATAATATTTGAAAAGCAAATTTTAGGAATTAAAGTTGTCTAAAAATAAAATACTAATTAATGGAATAAAATATGGATCACCCAAAAATTAATTCAGAAATAACCTAAAAATATTTCACGCGAAAGAAGGAAAAATTATCACAACTAATAAAATTTTCTTTTATTTTATATGAGCAGATTAAACAGATCTATTTAAATAAATAATACGAGATAACTACTAAGCAGATTAAAAGTTAACTACGACATGAATTTTTATGCTTATACAATAAAACTAACAAATAAAATTATTACTAGATACTTAATCAGATTTAATCTAATCAGGAATAAAAGTTGATATAATTGAAACCCTGAAAAATAGTAGATTAGAAGACTAACTTGCATGGCTTCTCTCACCTCCGACTGTGTTGCCTCTGCTGCCCGCGTGTTGCTGTGGTGCAGAAAAACGGGCTAACGACGCCAGCCGTTGGTTCCGCCTGAGCCGTTGCGCTCACGCATGTATCTCTGAAGGCTGCGTTCATCCGCTGTTTGCTATCGCTTGTAGGGGATACATGAGGCAGTGGCGATGTGAAACGAAAGCAGGCGCAGAGTGCCGACGTGCGGTGTGGAAGAAGGCTGTGCGGGGACGAATGACACGCCGAGGGCAGCCTACGCCGTTGTTGCGCCTGGTTCCTGTCACCAGCACTGTTCAAGACAAAAACTAGCGGTAGGCTAGATAGCACTAGACTGCATGCTGTGGCGCTTCCTGCCTCTGTTGGTATGCTTCTCCGCCGGACGGAAAACAGTGCGGCGGCATAACCAGCGAAAGAAATCGTGGCGGTGTAGATAAAAAATAGGGAAGAATAGAGACGGCGGTGGACTGTAGATTGATTATGAATGAAACAGTCAACTATCCCCAAGGAGATAGGGGCCTATTTATAGGCAAATCCTAATACATGAAAAGACTACTTTACCCTCGGATAAAATTAAACTGACTCTAAAATAAATTCCGAAAATTACTAAACTAATCTTAGAAAAATTAACTGACTCGAATAAAAATATTCTATACTTAAAAACTAAATATTAATATCCTAAAAACGAATTAATGATAGATTGTCAGTTTTATGCCGAAACTGACAAAGCGTCCACCGTCTTCGCACCGGGTACCCGGATTGGGCCGACCCGACCCCGCAGCTCCCTCAGCCCAGCAATCGCTCGCCGCCCGTGTACCTGAGTCAAACCCAGTCAACAGACCAGTGGATCATCTGCCGCTCCTAGCCATGTACCCGGATTGGGCCAGCCCGACTCCGCAGCTCCTCTGCCCGGCCGTCGCTCACTGCCCGTGTACCTGAGTCACATGCACCTCAGACTCGGTAGGTCTTCATCTCTCCCTTCCATTTACTTCCGTTGACAATCACTCATCACATCTGGAATATCAAAACCATATTCTTCAACATGGTTTCTCAGAGGGCCACGAGGCTGGAAAGATATTCCTTGATCTGCTGGAAATAGTCCTGACACTCGGGGGTCCACTCGAAATGCTTAGAACCTCAGAGCGCCTTGAAGATGGGCAAACTTCGCTCTGCTGATTTTGCTAAAAATCGCCCGAGGGCTGCCAACCGCCCGACCAGCTTTTATGCTTGCTTCAGGTTCTGATGGGGGGACATGTTCTGCAATGCCTAAACTTGCGTTGGGCTGGCTTCGATGCCCCGACTGGAAACGAGATACCCAAGCAGCTTCCCTGCGCGTGCTCTGAAGACACATTTTTCTGGATTGAGCCGGATTCCACACCGCCGGAGGCTATCTAAGGTCTCAGCTATGTCCGAGCTGTGGTGGCTCTTGGTGGCGCTTTTGATGACGATGTCGTCCATGTAAGCTTCCACATTACGCCCCAACTGATGACCTAGGGCTTTGGAGATTAGTCTTGAAAAGGTGGCCCCTGCATTGCGGAGGCCGAAGGGCATCCGGAGGTAGCAGAATACTCCGGCTGGGGTGACAAAACTTGTTTTCACTTGGTCCTCGGGCCTTAACAAAATCTGGTGGTATCCGGAATAAGCGTCGAGGAAACTGAGGAGTTCTGCTCCGGCTGTGGAGTCAACTAGTTGGTCAATGCGAGGCAGGGGGTAAGGGTCACGGGGGCAAGCTTTATTCAGAGAAGTAAAGTCGATACACATGCGCCATTTGCTAGATGTTTTCTTCTGGACAAACACTGGGTTAGACAACCAGTCGGTATGACTCACTTCCCGGATGACTCCTGCTCGAAGCAGCTTCTCCGTCTCAGCCTTAGCAAGCTTGGCCCGTTCGGTGGAAAGTCTCCGGAGCCCCTGGCGGACCGGCCGTGCCTTCGGGTCGACGGCCAGTGAGTGCTCGATGATCGAGCGGTCGACGCCGGTAATGTCTTCGTCGGACCATGCGAAGATGTCGAGGTTGCCGCGGATGATGGCTTTGAGCTGTGCTGACACCTCCGGTTCCAGACCCCCTCCGAACATGATTGGGTACTCCTTCCCTTCTTGGGTCAAGATCTTGGTAATGACTTCCCCCTCCGGGAGAGGTTTGGCAGGGCGGCCCTTCTGCCCGGGGTCCCCGCCTCCTAGGAGGCCGGCTCCTTCGGCGCCTTCGCGGACACTGTGAATCTGCCGTGGCTCCAACGACGCTGAGTGACCGTACTCGACCCAGTGGGCTGCGGCCTGGTCACCCAGGACTGACAACACCCCTTCGGGAGTCGGCATCTCGAGGCAGAGGTAGTTGTGGTGGGCAATGGCTCCGAAGTGATTGAGCATCCCCCTTCCGAAGATAGCGTTGTAGGCGTACGGAGCGTCGACCACGTCGAACAGGATCTGTTCGCAGCGCTGAAGGGGGGAGTCGCCGAAGGTCACCTCCAGCGTGACCTGGCCCAGGGCGTCGAGCGAGGGGCCCGCGAAGCCTTGGAGCGGGCGCGAGGCTGGCAGTAGGTGCTTGCGCGATAGGCACAGCTGATCGAAGGCCTGCACGAAGATAATGTCAGCGGAACTCCCTCCGTCGACCAGTATGCGACGCACCTCAACTCCGGCGATGTCTGCTGAGATGACGAGGGGGTCGGCGTGCGGGAACTTGAATCCGGAGGCATCTTCAGCGGTGAAGGTGATGGGGACATGGGACCACTCCGGGAGGGCCGAGGGGCCGGACGTGCCGATATGTCCGACCTCCTGAACGTACTCTCGGCGCTGCCGCTTGGAAAGAGCCCCCAGGGCTCCCCCTCCGGATATGGGGAGGACCACTCGCTTCCCCCGATCCAGCGCATCCTCGAGCTTGGGGGTCGCGACCCCGCCGAACTCCGGGGCTGGGGCCATGGCTTCCGGCTCATCGCGGCGCCCAACTACCCGGATCGCTTCTGGGAGAGGGGTAGGGACCCCCCTGTCGGTGGAGCCGCGGCCGGCATTGCGCTCGAGGTAGTCGCTGCGAAGGGCGAGTATGGTCCGGCAAGAGTCGTTGTCGTGGCTCCGGTTCTCGCCGTGGATGCCACAGTAGAAGGCTTCTCCAGAAGGCGCTCGGGGCGGAGCCTTGGTTCCGACCGAATGGCTTCCACTGGGCATGTGCAGATGCTTGGCGGGGGCTCGGGGGGTAATGCTGAGGACTTCCCCCCGAAGATGCTTTCGGCCCCATCAAGACTCCCGATGGACGGAGTCCTGCCGACCGGGCTTTTGGCGGCGGAAGTCGGGAGCGTGGCGCGCTCCCTGGCTGGGGTCCGGGGGGGCTTCATACGTCCTGGCGCTCGGGGCCCGGACAGGGACTATCATCGCTTGCCGGCGCATCTGGCCCTCCTCGGACCGGGCGTATTCCTCGAAGTACGTCATGAGTTGCGCCACCGAAGAGATGGGCTTCCGGTGGAGTTTGTCGAGGAGGCCTGGGTGGGTGACACCTTCTCGGGCAGCATCGATGACGGAGGAAGCAGAGAGCCCCTTGATCTGGGCCTTGGTGTGCACGAAGCATTGGGAATATTGCCGCAAAGTTTCTCCGGGTTGCTGCTTCACTTGGAAGAGGCTCCCGGTGGACATGGGGGCCACGAAGGTCCCTTGGAAATTGTTGACGAATTTCTTCCTCAGCTCCTCCCACGAATGGATGGTCCCGGGTAGGAGCGACCAGAACCACCGGAGGGTGATCCCTTCGAGCGCCAGGGGGAAGCATTTAGCCATTGTGTCCCGGCTCCCCCCGGACGCTTCTATTGCCAGGGCATAGGAACGGGACAACTCCCCAGGGTCGGAGTCCCCGGAATACTTGGGAAGCTTGGCGGCGCGAAACTTTGAGCCGAAGCGCACCCTCTGAAGATCCGGATGCAGGGGGGACTCCTCATCGTACGACGGATTTTCTTCGTCCGCTGGATCTTCGTCGTCGCTCAGCGCCACAGCCATAGCTTTCGCGGCGCGGAGGGGCTCCAGAGGGCGGAGCGACGCCTCCTGGCGCCACAAGGCAAGTTCCGCCTTCAGCCGAGCGTTCTCGGCGGCCAGGGCATCGGCTTGGCTCCCGCTTCCTCCTGAAGCGGTGTCGGGGTCCCGTGAGCGGGCATAGTCGGTCCGAAGGGACACCACCGGGGGTCCGCCTGGAGCGTGCTGCTCCAGCGGCTCCTCCGGCTACCCTGCCAGGTTGACGGAGGTCGGCTCAGGTATGCCGACAGGGCCTCCGGCCTCGGGCGTCCCTTCCGGCGCCTGGGTTGGCTCCAGGGAGGGCGCCCTGACCGGCGCAACAGCAGGGGCCGAAGGACTGGGGTCGGGGATCGGAGCGGGCTCGACCCAGGCGGTGCGGGCTGACCGGCGCGGGGGAACCGTGCTTGCTCCCTTTCGACATGACATGCTTTGGTGAGTGGGTGTAGAGGACGCTAGCTTCTTGAACTAAGGTCCCCACGGACGGCGCCAACTGTTGGAACGATGGATCGGACCAGCAGGTTTCCTTAGTGAGAATAAGGGTAGTGTATTCAATGCTCCTTGAGCCTGTCCCTTACAACTACAGTTGAGCGGTATTTATAAGGCATCCCGTCTAGAGGGCCAAGCGCCTCTGGACCGCCAACGGCAACACGGTCAACCGTCGGTCGACAGTACAGACAAAACGGGCTATACATAGTACAGACAGGAAGATTCGACTCTGACAGCGTATCAGCCGTGTCGGGCATTGCCTACGCCGCCCGACACGGTTCACAGGATCGCGATCCTGTCTCCCCGTTTACTTGTCCCGTCCTTTTCCCGCCAACACTCCTCTAGCAGCCTTCTCCCGGAGGGTGGCCTCCGGCATCTCTCTCCCGGGGGGTGGCCTCCGGCGTCCTCCTGCCGGAGGGAGGCCTCCGGCATCCTTCTCCCGGAGGGTGACCTCCGGTATCCTTCTGCCGGAGGGTCGGACCTCCGGTATCCTTCTCCCGGAGGGTGGCCTCCGGTATCGTTCTCCCGGAGGATGTCCTCCGGCGCTAGGCTTCGGACCCCCTGGTTGCGGGCCCCCTTTAGTCGTCGGGATTATCTCCCCAAACATTCCATTTACAGTGTTTCCTTCTCCCAAATGAACAAATATGACCCTCCTCACAATTATTCACCACTTGTATATTTATTTACGTCATTTTAATCTCTTTTTTAATTTGATTTATGATTATAGATCTAGAGTTATGTTGTTTGGAGAGAGAGAAACCAATGTAGTTAATTTTTTTAATATTTTTTTTCTACTTAATACATAGTTTGAATTAAAGCATTTTTAATTTATGTTGTTATGAGCGATAATAAATCAATGTATTTTCAATTTGTAAATTACTAAAATTAACAATAATGAATTTATTAATATTTTTCAAATAATATATGTTTTAGATGGAGCACAGGTCCTGGATGTACTCGTCCAACAACAGAGATGTGGTGGCATATTTTAACAGAGTAACTGGATTTACTGAAGCTGCCGCACAATATGCTTCCCGTCAGAGTGAAGAGGCAATATGTTGTCATTGTAAAGTTTGTAAAAACGAAGCGATGTATCCGTGTTCAGATCGTGAAACCATACAATTTCACTTGTTGAAAAATGGTTTCGTGAAGAACTATTATATATGGACGAAACACGGTGAGACGAGCCAAAACCCTCCTGAAGATTTTGATGTGCTGCAAGATGCTCATCAACATAGAAGAGGTTGTGATCATACATCCGACATAACACATGATGATGTTGATCAACATGATGATGATGCCTTTGATGTGGAGGAACTGATGCGAAATGTTGCGCCTAAGGTGCTGTTGCAGAGAACTACAACCAAACGATACGATAACTTTGAAGCACTTGACAAAGCATCAAAAAACCTTCTTTACGAGGAATGCCATGGATGCGATAAGCAGTATACTATGTTGTACACAATTCTTGAGCTTATGAAACTGAAGGCCAGCAATGGATGGTCAGACACTAGTTTTTTAGATCTTTTACAGCTCCTAAAAAAGGTTTTGCCGAAACCCAATGGTCTACCATCTGATACGTACCAAGCAAAGAAGATGATTTGTCCGTTGACTTTGGGCGTTCATAAGATTCATGCATGCCCAAACCACTGTATCCTATATCAAAAAGAGTATGGATTGTTAGAGAGATGTCCGCAGTGCAACGCAAGTCGATACAAACGTCCAAATGACTGTGTGGAGGACTACAATGACCACCAGAAGAAGAATAAGAGGTTGCAGAAGAGGAATAAAAATGTTATTGCATACCATCATGGAAAAAAGACGGAGAGGAAAGTTCCAGCCTTAGTAATGTGGTCCCTACCGGTGATTGATCTCTTGAAATGTATGTTCTCTAATCCTAGAGATGCTGAACTATTAATCTAGCATTTCACTGGACGAAAGAAGGACGGAAAACTTCGGCACCCTGCGGATGCTAGGCAGTGGAAATCATTTGACCTGGCCCATCCAGATTTCTCGGACGATCCCAGAAATATCAGGATGGGACTTAGCATGGATGGAATGAATCCCTTCGGTGAGATGAGGAACCCACACAGTACGTGGCCGGTCTTCCTATGCTTGGTCAACATTCCATCATAGTTGTGCCATAAAAGAAAATACCTTATGCTCACTACTCTAATTTCCGGTCCAAAAGAACCTGGCAATGACATTGATTTCTTTCTAGAACCTTTGATGGAGGATATGAAACGTCTATGGGAACATGGTGTCTGTGTGTGGGATGAGCACAAGAAAGAGCACTTCAATCTAAGAGCCATGATCTTTTGCACCATAGCTGACAACCCAGGACATATGTCCCTAACAGGACAGGTTAAAGGAAAGACAGCATGTGTAGTGTGTGTGGACCAGACAGAATCTATGCATCTTCCATCATTTGTTAAGACAATATATATGTGACACCGCAGATTTTTACCAAAAAACCACAAATATCGAAGAAATAGGAACCATTTCGACGGTACAATCGAGCTTGGACAGCCTCCACGACATCGAGATGGCAAATTTCTATTCGAAATGGTAAAGAATATCAAAGTTGTTTTCGGAAAGAAGAGGAAGAAATCTAAAAAAATTTCAAATGACGCTCCATTTAAAAAGCAGTCAATCTTCTTTAGATATTTGCCCTATCGGAAGGAGTTGGATATTGGTCATGCTATCGATACAATGCACGTTGAGAAGAATGTCATCGAAAGCACCATCAGTATTTTGTTAGACATACCAGGCAAATCAAAAGATGGACTCAAAGTACGAAGGGACCTTCAAACTCTCGGAATTAGACCCGAGCTTCACCCACAGGAAAGGGCCAATGGAAAATTTTTCCTTCCGGCTGCTAGCTATAACCTCACAATTGATGAGAAAAGATCAATCTGTAGGTGTCTACATGGAATTAGAGTTCCAACAGGATTCTCAACGAATATAAAGAATATTGTCTCCGTAGCAGATTTTAGGATGATCGGCTACAACACTCATGATTGTCATGTTATGCTTGGGCTATTCCTCGCCATCGCAGTAAGAGGAATCAAACATTCATTTCTGATGATGGTGATAACACGCATGTGTCACTTCTTCAACGTCATATCAAAGAAGGTGATCGACACTAAAGAGTTAAATGAATTACGTAAACAAATGAGGGAGACTATGTGTCAGCTTGAGATGTGCTTTCCTCCTTCATATTTTGATATTATGGAGCACTATATGATACATATAGCACACCAAATCTTTGTTCTTGGTCCAACGTACCTGCACAATATGTATGCATACGAGCGTCTAATGGTTATCTTCAAGGGTTACGTATGAAATCATGCTTATCCAGAGGGTTCCATGATAGAGGGCTACACGACTGAGGAAGTCATTGAGTGCTACGCAGATTACATAAGAGATGGAAGACCAATAGGAGTTCCCATGTCCCGGCACCATGGAAGACTCACCGGTAAAGGAACTAAAGGCATGAAAATCATACGAGACAATAGCTACCAAATAATAAAATTATCACATTACAGTGTAATGCATCAGTTGGCGATTCTGAGACCATATGTTGAACAACACCTACAAGAGCTTCGTGAAAAGAATGAAGATTGCGCTGAAAAATGGATTATGAAAGAACACAAAATTCATTTCACATCATGGCTGAGGGATCTAAACCTTTCGATTGGAGAAACCGATGAAGAGATGATTACAAATAAATTGTCTTACAGTCCATTGAGCATGGTTAAAACATGGCGAGCGTATGACATCAATGGTTTCACATTCTATACCAAAGCAAAGGATCAAAAGAGTCAGCGCCAAAATAGTGGTGTCAGAGCAGATGCAGAAGATAGCACTGGACAAAAGAATGCTTACTATGTATACATCGAAGAAATATTGGAACTTAACTACGGGAACTCTATAGAAATCCTTGTATTTAAGTGCTAGTGGGTCAGACATCCAGAAGGTGTGAAGGTGGATGATTACAGGTTTACGATAGTTGACCTTAATAAGGTGGCTTATAAAGATGACCCTTGGATACTCGCTCAATCCGTGGCACAAGTATTTTACATACTTGATCCTAAAGACGAGAAAAATACATCGTTGCTCCAGGAAAACAAAGAATTGTTGGAGTTGATGGAGTCGAAGACGAAGAAGAATACAATCAGTTTGATGAGGTTCTATTTTTCGTTGACATATCAAGGATCAATGTGGTTGAAGCAAAATTATCATGTGGCAGTGTGATTCCTTATCTACGCACCGATGGCGATGGAAAATTAGTGCAAGGCTAGATCATTTATGTTTATTATCGTGCGTAGTTGTAAAATCATTTATATGATTTTGTTTAAGATATTGGTATAATATATAGGTTATTATTTAATTATAGTTAATAGATGTCTAACATAAATTCAATAAGTTATGATGTATTTTTATTGTTAAAACAAATTCAAGTTCAAACGAGGATTTAATTAAACATCAATAAAATTTTTATTGTTTGGGGCCAGCAGCAAGGTTAACCTCAAACCGCCTACCGGCAGCAAGGTTTGAACCTCGAACCGCATGGCCCCAAGTGAGCCCCCCGCACCACTGCGCTACAAAGTGTTTCTCGACATTGTAGGAAGTGTATTATATACTAGATATATAATCCCTACCTCTATTAGCAGTGGTGGTCGGATTAGTAGTGGCGGGCTGGTGACATCATCGCCCGCCACTGCTAATACACCTATATATACTTTCGACTCCCACCGTCCGAAAACCTAGTTTCATTTTCTAAACCCTAAACTCCCGTGTCGCCCCCCTCCGCCCGTCGCCGCCGTCCCGGAGCACGTCGCCGCCGCCCTCCGCCCGTCGCCGCCGTCCTCGGAGCCCGTCGGCGCCACCCCCAGAGCCCATCCTCACCGCCCATCGCCGCCAGTCAGTAAATGATTATTAACCTAGCTTTGGTCTTATTTTATCCGAGCTTAGGGTTAAAATGATTTCTGATTTTTATATTAATTTATGCATGGTAATATAATGTAGTATAATATTACTAGTAGAATGCACTATAACAATAATGTTTTTTAATGTACTATAAAACATTATCAATGTGACAAAAAAATTGCAGATGCATATATGTTGCCATATATTCACGAGATTAATTAACCAAAGTATATATGTTGCCCACAAATTTCCCACTAGCCATTCCTGACCTCCAAACTCGACGACAGCGCCCTCCTCGCCGGTTCACGATGGCTCCTCCTAAGATTGAACCAAATAGTGGAACCTCAGACTCTACATCATGTGGCGTGTGTGAGGTTTGCAAATGCGGTAAACTTAAGGTACATGGTATAGTTTGTATTTGTTTAGCGAAGAAAGTGATTCTCATAATGGACTCCGACTCGGAGGACGACTCGCGATTGCCGCAACCAGATAGGGCAAGCGTTGGCAGACGAAAGAATGATGAGACAACCGGTGGCAGAGGGAAACATGCCGAGGCTAGCGGTGGAAAAGGGAAGCATGCAGAGCAATGCGGAAGCAAGAGGAGGCAGGAGGCAAGATCCTCTTTTATGCAAATTTTATATTTTATTAGCCAATTCAATCATTGATAAGTTGTTCTCACTATCGCCACCGCGTGTATTTCTTGTTCAGGAACATGGAGAGCAGTTCAGACTGCCTGTGATGCTGAGTTGGTTGAGGATTGGCAAGTTGAGGATTTTCATCTGTTTAACCAGAAATAGGTTGGGTTTGTGCCGAGGAAGAAGAAGAAGCTCCAAACCATATCTTTCTTTTGGGTTTGACCAGTAGTGTGTTTCGATGTGTAAGCTGGTTTCCCTGGCCTGTACTTGTGTTTGTTTACTTACTTTCAAATAAACGTGATGTGTCAAGCGAGCCCCCGCACCACTGCGCTACAAAGTCTCGATCATATCATAATAACATGATAAGTCTTGTCTTTTTTAGACTTTATTTGATTTTTTGAGGATTAAAAAATATAAAGATACATGTTGTCGATCGAGTGTTTTAGCAACCTACATTTTTTATGATGGTTTTAAATTTATTGGATAATAACTAATAATAGAGTCAAAAACATTAATTTGGTTTTTCTATAAATTTTGGTTAATTATTTCATGTTTTGTAGTTCAAATTTAACTTATTTTGACTTTGATCATAAAAACAGACTTAATTAAATAAAAAATAGTAAACTGAGAAAGAAAATACCAATTTTTTTAATACATGTCTAACGTAAACCAAGGCAGAAAATGCCAATTTTTAAAAAAATTATAAGTTATGATGTATTTTTATTGTAAAAAAAATTCAAGTTCAAATGAGGATTTAAACATCAATAAAAAACATGCTGAGAATTAGAACAGAAATGAAAAAAATGTTTGGAAGCCAACAGCAAGGTTCAAACCTCAAACCGCTTGTCGACAGCAAGGTTCAAACCTCGAACCGCATGGCCCAAACAGAGCACCCGCACCACTGCGCTACAAAGTCTTTCTCGACAAGGTAGGCAGCGTATGCTAGATAATCCCTACTACCCATATTAGTAGTGGCGGGCACATGTAACCAGTGGCGGGCATGCTGACGTCACTAGCCCGCCACTACTATTCCTTTTAGTAGTGGCGGTCGCATGACGTCATTGGCCCACCACTACTAAGTCGAGTGACGTAAACTAAGGCAGAAAAATACCAATTTTTTAAATTTGATAAGTTATGATGTATTTTTATTGTTAAAAAAAATTCAAGTTCAAACGAGTATTTAAACATTAATACAAAAAGTGCTGAAAATTTAAAAATGTACATTAATAGAAAAAAAATGTTGTTTGGGCGCCAGCAGCAAGGTTCGAACCTCAAACCGCCTGCCGGCAGCAAGGTTCGAACCTCGAACCGCATGGCACCAAAGCAACCCCCCGCACCACTGCGCTACAAAGTCTTTCTCGGCAATGTCGGCAGTGTATGATAGATAATCCCTACCGCTACTTGGAATTATTTGCATTTAAATACCAATTTCTGTTAATGAAAAATACCAATTTTTGCAATTAGAATATTGTTGTTGTATTTTTATTGTACAAAAATTTTCAAGTTCAAAGGAAGAATCAACTATAGGTTTTGCTTTCAAACCTCAGTTATTTCATCTCTAAACCCTAATTCATCCCCGGAGAATCTCAGGTTTCTTAACGCCCTACATGATTATTTTCTCGAAACAATTTTATTTTTATGACAACATCTATGGATCGATCATATCATAACAACATGACAAGTGTCATGTTTGTTAGACTTTATTTTATTTTTTGAGGATTAAAAAACTATAAAAATACAAGTTGTCGATCGAGTGTTGTGGAAACCTACATTTTTATGATGGTTTTAAATTTATTGAATAATAACTAATAATAGAGTAAAAACATGAATATGGTTTTTCTATATATTTTGGTTAATTATTTCATGTCTTGTAGTTCAAATTGAACTTATTTTGAGTTTGATCATAAAAACACACTTAATGAAATAAAAACAGTAAACTGAGGCAGAAAAATACCTTTTTCAATTAGAATAGTGTGGTGTTTTTTTATTGTACAAAAAGTTTCAAGTTCAAAGGAAGAATCAACTATAGATTTTGCTTTCAAACCTTAGTCATTTCATCTCTAAACCCTAATTCATCCCTGGAGAATCTCAGGTTTCTTAATGAAATAAAGAAAAGTAAAGTGAGGCAGAAAAATACCAATTTTTTAAATTTGATAAGTTATGATGTATTTTTATTGTTAAAAAAATCAAGTTCAAACTAGAATTTAGACATCAATAAAAAAAGTGATGAAAATTAGAAAAGAAATGAAAAAAATGTTTGGATGCGAGCAACAAGGATCAAACCTCAAACCGCCTGCCAGCAGCAAGGTTCGAACCTCGAACCGCATGGAACCATAGCAACCCCCCGCACCACTGCGCTACAAAGTGTTTCTCGAAATGTAAGCACAATGTATGCTAGATAATCCCTACCTCTCTTAGTAGTGGCGGTCGAGGGTAATCAGTGGCGGCCATGCTGACATCACCGGCCCGCCACTACTAAGTCGAGCACCAGCGGCGGGCGGATTAGTAGTGGTGGGCTGGTGACGTCATCGCCCGCCACTACTAAGAGAAAATAGCAGTGGCAGGCAGGATGACATTAGCATTTCCGCCACTGCTAATCCGCCTATATAAAATTTTTGCTCCCACCGTCCGAAAACCTAGTTTCATTTCTAACTCCCGCACGCCGAACTCCGCCAATTGCCGCCGCTCCCAGAGCCCACGACGCCCTACTTGCCCATCGTCGTCGTCGCCGAAGCCCATCGCCACCGAACTCCACCCGTCGCCGTTGTGAGCGACGCCGCCCTCGGAGCCCGACGCCGCCCTCGGAGCCCGTCGCCACCGAACTCCGCCCATCGCTCCTAGAGCCCGTCTCCACCGTCCCCAAAGCCCATCGCCGCCGATTCCCGCTGCCCTCCACCAGGTTCTCTCCCTCTCCCTCTTCCCTCTCTCCAAAAGTTTGTATTCATTGCAGATCTGAGATGCCCCAAACTTCATAGAGCACATCGCCCCGAGCTACCATCGGCTCACCGCCGGCTCTGCACGCCCGGCCGCCCTGCGCAACTGGCAAACCCCACGCCCCTCTACCACCCTGTGCAGCGGTGTTGTTGGCTGTCCCAGCTGACCCCTGCTCCCCGCCGCCCCAGCTATCCTGGTGCCCCTCTGCTGCCGGCCCATATGGCTATTGATGCCACACCGAAGTGCTCTGCTGATTTATTTTTACCAAAGGCTGAGAGATGTTGTTTGAAGACCTATGTTTAGTCTCCAATGCAAATTTTGCAGAACCCTTTCAGAACTTGATTAACAAGACTAGCATTTTCTATGAACTTGATTAACAATGCAAAGAGAGAGAGAGAGAGTGAGAGAGCTTCAAGATGTTCTGGTGCAGAAACACAATTTGGCTAACTAGTGACAAGCCTCGTGATATTCCTGGTTGCAGTGGCATTGTTCTTAGTGTTAAATCTGCAACTAGTTATATGATCATATATACAATGAGTATGAACATTGGGGTATTTTAGCAAGTGCATGTCAATTTTGGGGTATACATGCAATTTCCCCGAAATGAAGTAATAGCAACTGTAATGTTTTTCAGTTTTGCTAGTTTTTAGTCAACTGAATTTTTTTTTCTAATTGCCACAATAAGTTGAGTTTGCTAAGATTGCAGTACTAATAGACCTGTTTAGTTTTTAGAGGCCTATGATGCAAATTGTAATTGAGTTATCTCATGTATGTCATCAAGCCGTGGGACACATCCATTCATGTCAACAACTTCTTCTTTCTCGTGTTGCTGACAGGGAATTGATGTGCTCACGGTTCCATGGCAGCCATGAACATATTTGAAAAACAACACAAAATATGCTGAGGCCTCAACAACACTAGAGAGAGAGAGAGAGAACAACACAATCTACTAACTTGAGGATTAATATAGTAGCTTCAGAAGTAATAGCTGACTACTGTAGCCAAGAAGAGTTTTCATACATTTCCCACCTTTGACACTGTGATCAGTTTACTACTGCTATTACTTTTGAGGATACTATACTAATCCTCAAGTTCATCCATCTGAAGACCAACATTAGATTCTGCAATTCCTTTTAGAGGCCTATGATGCAAATTGTTAATGAGTTATCTCATGTATGTCATCAAGCCATGTGACACATCTTCTTCAACAACTTCTTCTTTCTTGTGCTGCTGGCAGGGAATGGATGTGCTCATGATTCCATGGCAGCCATGAACATATTTGAAAAACAACACGAAATATGTTGAGGCCTCAACAACACTAGAGAGAGAGAGAACAACATAATCTCCTAACTTGAGGATTAATATAGTAGCTTTAGAGGTAATAGCTGGCTACTTTGTGCATTGTTTCGTACATGCAAATATGACATCAGACCTTTTTTGCATAACCAAAATTCTGATACATTAGCCTCTTAACTATGAATAGTTTATCTATGGCGGAAGAAGGACGTTCCATCGAGGAGCTCATCTACGAGTCTCCCGCAAAAACAAATAAAGACGGTTCATCTGAAGGATCCTCCGATAGCGAATCTTCATACCACTCTCCAGAGAATGAACATCCAATGGAGCCTAGGAAGAAGAGAATGAGAGAAGACACCGATGAGGATTACATTCCTGAAGCTCAAGCGGAGGTAATTATTGCGTTAGTAACAAGTCAGAGCGGCTTCTAACCGAGGATTACATTCCTGAAGCTCACATTGTCTATTATCGTAGGATCGTCCAAAGCGAGGAAACAAGCGTCGATTATTTCAAGTCGAGAAAAGAACAACTATTGTCCCAACTGTTGAGTAATCTGAGCCAATAGATGTTGAGCCCGCTGCCACTACATCCTCTGCAAATGCGAAGAGGAGAGGGAAACGAGAGAAGAACAAGCTGCATACAACTATCTATAAGGTTGAAGAAGTGCATGTTGATGGGGCTCCAAAGAAGCCGAAAGAAATCATAGCTAAGTGGCGTAACGACTGTGGATGTCTCGCTAGGCAGCGGTGTAAGATAGTTTGGAAAAAATTGAAGAGTGTCCCTGAAGCTACAAAGAACGAATTGTGGCAGCATATAAAAGTGCATTATAAATTTCCGGAAGATCGCTTAGAAGACGCTAAAGCTGCCACATTGAAGACTATTGGGAAGGCTCTCCGTACATTTAGGACTAAACTGAACACACAGTACCTTCAGAAAGGAGAGTCGCTGCTCAACAACTACGGCTTTATAACGCCAAATAAATGGAACGAATTCAAAATGCAGCATTGCTCAGAAGAAGTAGAACAAGAGAGCATCATGTTCAAAGAACTTAATAAGAAGAATAAGTTCCCACACAAACTTGGGCCAGGTGGATATAAGGCCAAGGAGGATGAGTGGAGTAGAAAGGAGGAGGAGGACCGTGTGGCTGGGTTACCTAAACAGTTTTCAGGTGCTGATCAGCGCACTAAGAGATGGCTCCTAGGTCGAGCTAAAAAAACACCCGAGGGCCAATATATGCTCTCCGACTCATGGACTAGTGAAGTATTTCAGTAAGCACAAGAAATCGCTGAGTTGGAGAAGGCTAGAAAGTTCAAGCCTGAGGGATGTAATGACCAGCTAACATCTGCTCTCGGAAATGATGAACATCGAGGGCGCACCCGAGGTGTCTCTTCTATAGCACCCTGGAAAAATACTTTCAAGAAACAGGAGGGTACCACATACAAGAAGTGTCAAGCACGCAGAGACGATGCCGCAGAGCGTCGTGTAGAGTGGGAGCGACACTTTTTTGAATTTATTAATGAGAATCCAAACATAATGTCGGCTGTAGCGGGACAAATAATTGTGCCAGAGGTACGACTTGACGTACCAAGTAGTGTTGGATCAGTACAAGAAAAATTTCCTATAAATTATATTAAAGAGGACACACCATGCAACCTACATGTACCGATAGGGCGCAAAGGGCATTCCCAATAAGCTGCACGAGGCATTGCTATGCCTGGGGATTTATTTCACAATCGGCCTATTCCTGCTGAGTATACCAAGGTTCAGGTCAATGAGATCACCAACGACATATTTATTAATGACCCCTTGGATCTTCCAATGCCTGATGAGGGGATTGAGACAATCGGAGATGCGCTGAATAACTTTGTCCTATGGGCGAGCCGAGATATCAAATTACTGCATACAAGTTCTCAGAGTAAATCGCGTATTGTCTCATCACAATCCCCCACATATCTTTCATCTCAAGATGTGCAAAATATAGGATCTTTATCACCTGTTGATAAGCGTGAGATAGAGGAAGAGGCAGAGAAAGAGCTAGTGCCCGATAAAGTGGCAGAAGTGACAGAATCGAAAGTGACTGAGCCTGATGAAGTGATAGAGCCAGTGCCAGTGCTTGAGCCCACTGATGAGCCCAACACAAAAGTGCTAGAGCCTAATCAAATGCCAGTGCCAGTTCCGGCCGAGCCTCAAGTGCTAGTGACCGAGCCTGAAAAACAAGATGCACGCCCAAAGCTAGCAATCCATAAGACAATTGTTCAAGCTAGGCAGTGTTTTGCGCCGAAATCTGAAATGCTTAAATTATTCAGTACTGTGGAGCAAACACGTTCTATGCCCGAAAAAGGTTCACATAAAGGCTCCAGTACAAAAGCAGGCGGGCTCACTTTCTGTTGATAAATGGACCTATAGAGACGAGGATTATATTGAATACGAACCAGGCAAACCATTATTACCTCAACGAGTACTTAAGAGTATGCCTTGGCAGATGAGAACATTTCATGAATCGTACCTCGAAGCATCTTCGTTAGGATTTACACACATATAAGTGAAGGTTCCAGAAGAAATATTCAACTGCCCAGAGTTTACTCTTGCACTATTTTTCAACGACTTCCATCGGATGTTTCATCTGCAGCGAACCGACATCACAAGCATGATGCTCTAGTGCATGTAAGTACTTTATACTTTGTCAATACAAAGCAAAAATCAATCATGTCTTATATTGACTATTCTTTCATAACATATGCAGTTTGAATTCATGTTGTGACACTTCTAATAAATATGGGTACTTGAACCCATCATTCATAAGCCAAAGTACACTAAACCCGGTACTAAACCGGAATGATGGCAAGTACTGGACTGCGGGTCAGAAATATTTCAAAAAAGATGTTCAATAAAGACCAAGACACACATAAGAAGAATAAAAGGAATTGTGTCACGTTGTATATTGCACAATGAATGTATAATGTAGTGACAGAGAAATGATAAGTGGGGCATATAACTTTAAGTAAGTATACCCACTATATCCACTTAATCACGTTTTATCGATTATGAAACTAACATAATCATATATTACTTATTTCGATAGTGATCATTGGATTGCACTTCTGATATACATGAAGTACTCAAGGGTTTATGTGCTCAACTCTCTTGACAAACCCAAAAAAGATTATCAAGATATATTAAATGTTATTCAGAGTGCATACAAATACGACGTGGAAAAGTTAGGTGGCCCACATGATCCATAGAGGCCGAAAGATATGCTTATCAGAACCAACTATCCGGTAATATTATATTTTTAAATTTCTTAATTCAATTGATAGAGACAAACTATATATCATTCTAACTTTGTCTATTTTGAAGTGTCACAAACAATCTCCTAGTTCGGTGCATTGCGGCTATTATACTTGTGATTTCATGAGCAATAACTTAGGAAAGTTTGCGCGGACAGTATCTGAGGATACTAAAGAAGTAAGTTGATTTCTTATGCGATAATCTAATATAACTTGCAGCATATGTACATATATGTTACGTATGCAGGCGTCAGGTCCATCAACCGTTGCCCAGAAGAGCCAACTCTCAGAATCAGAAATGTACGAAATCGTATCAAGGATGTGCCGCTTCATGATGCATGAGGTTCTTCATGAGCTTGGAGTATTCTTCGACCCTGAGGGAAGTGGCCAAGCATCCAACTCTGTATGATTGGGCTGGAAGAATGAAAAGGCAAGTACAACAAATCGATAAAATTTTTGAAGCTGAGAATCAAAAAAAAGATGCGCAAGCTATGAGTTGGCCTTCCAAGAAAACATAAACCGCATGAGCATGTATTTGTGAAACAATGGTTAATTTTGAAATTTTGATAGATGTAAACTTTTTAAACTTGATGTGTGATGAAATGTAAACTTTGTAAATTTGTAAATTGATGAGATGGCTTGTTGTTATGTTGATGTGTTGCTGTTGTGGATGTGTATGTGGATATGTGGATGTTTTGCTGTTGTGTATGTAGATGGTTGTGTGAATCATATAATGTAAACTTTGTAAATTTGTAAATTGATGAGATGGATGGGTTGTTGTTATGTTGATGTGTTGCTGTTGTGGATGTGTATGTGGACATGTGGATGTTTTGTTGTTGTGTATGTGGATGGCTGTGTGAAGCATATAATTTCTGTGTTTTGGTTTGTGGGACTGTGTGAATTAAGGTTTACAACATTCTGTGTAATGGGGTATACACATCAGTGGTGGGCAGATGAGGTCAGCGCGCCCGTTACTGCTGTTGACATAGCGGTGGCGGGCTCACTAACATCATCTGCCCACCACTACTAGTGCTAACAGCAGTGGTGGGCAGATGATGTCATCGAGCCTGCCACTGCTGTTGACACAGAGTGTTAGCAGTGGCGGACTGGATGCCCGCCACTACAGGTCGTTTTTGCCCACCGCAATAGTGTCGCTTTGTAGTAGTGTTTGGTGTGAACTAGGACATTGAAGTGTATGCTGAGACCATTTCTTTAAGCTTATGATGGTTTCAACCTAGGCTTAGCTTGGTCAGTTAGCATAAGGTTGACATGCAAATAACCCCTAGCACTAAAATGAAAAATAAAAAAATATCTGTTGGGGGAAAATACTTCATCCTCATAATCCTCCAAGATTCCAAGATAAATGCAAGTCTTAATCTCGAAGCCCAAGACTTGCCTCCTGATTGAAGGGCTCGAAGTCGAAAGGTCTATCCAAGCTCCAGTCCGAAGAAACCTTCAAAAGGCTTCCTCTCCGAAGCGAAAAACAACCAGAATGATGATACGTCTCCCTTATCAACATCCTTCGAGCATGTTTTACCATATTAACCCTATAAGGGACACCGAAATAGTTTCCACTATGTCGGTTGTAATTGAGGGGTAAAAAGGTCTTTTCTCTAGAGATTTTACCTATAAATACCCCCCTTCTCGCCCTGTAATAGGCATCGAATATTCCAATATTCAATAAAAACTTCGAACTATTCTAAGCTATTATCCTTTTCGGAGGCTTAAGATAGTCCGCATTCACAATCACTTCGTTTGTCAGTTCTTGGTTTATAGAACCTGATAGCGTAATCCGTTATGCCAATAGTTGGCGCCGTTCGTGGGAAACCCAGTACTAAAAGCTAGTTCTATGCCACTGTCTGTACTTCGAAGTGCATTTGTGGAGGGAGTTTCAGAGTCCTAGGATTCTGCGCACCCTTTGGCAAGGGGCTTCAGGTACAGTTCGACGGCCTTTTTTCACCTTCCACCACCGTTCGAAGCTCTTGGTCTTCAGACCCTACTTAGATTCGTAAGTCATGCCTCCCAAGCAGAGTATAGCCACTGGCCCCCTCCGAAGGTCCTCTCGGACCTCAGGAGTAGGACCTTCATACGTTCCTCAAACTCCTGAAGTAGTCAATAGACCTTGAGAAACCGAAACTTCTCGAACAACTCCGTCCATGCTTCGAACTGACTATGTCAGTTCTCAAGACCCATAGAACCCCTCCGGAGGAAGTGAGGACCTCCCCGAAGATGTGGCCGCTCAGATGACCCAGCTTCAGGCAGAGGTAGAAAGATAGAGATAGGAGGTCGCGGATAGGCTTCGTCCTCAGGCCAACCCTCCTGCTTTAGAGATGCATCAAGACGACGACCTCATTAATTATACCGAAGCCCCTCAAGTCCAAGAGAGTGTCGAGAATGCCTCCTTCGACGACAAATCTCCACTGCATCTGGACTTGCAGAAGGTGTGCTTCGATCCTAGGTTCCGAGCCTCGAAGCTGCACAAGTACTTAGGAGGGTCTAACCCCGGAGAATTCTCTCGCTCTTACGCTCTTGCAATAGAAGCTAGTGGAGGGGTGCGAAATACGATGGCAAAGTGTTTCCCCCTTGTGTTAGAAGGTGTAGCCCTTCGTTGGTTCTGGTCTCTAAAGCCACGATCAATTAAGTCATGGGAGTAGTTGAAGAAGAAATTCATGATCAACTTCTAGGGGACTTTCGTAGCTCCGATGTCTACTGGAAGCCTTTTTTAGGTGAAACAGCAGGCGGGAGAAACTCTTCGAGAATACTTCACATGTTTCACCCACACCAAGTCCCGAATCAAGGGGTTGTCCACATCATCTATTGTCGATGCGGCGCGTGAAGGTGTAATGAACCCCGACCTCCTCAGCAAGCTTCACCGAAAGCCGATGTCTTTAGTATCGCAACTGATGGCATACTTCAAGCAATATGCCAAAGCAGAAGAGGGATGCATCCGAAGGACTGCTCCGTCCACACCAACCCTTCCCCAAGAAGTCAAGATTGAGCCAGGGGCTCTGAGTCCTCCGTAGGCACTCTTCGATAATCGTTCTAATGATAAGAGAAGAGGAAAGAAGCACTTTTGCTCCGAAGTGTTGAATATTGCCCCATTTGCACCAAAGATGCCTTCTAACTATCAATAGGCTCAAGGCAATAAACCTAGTGGCTCGAAGCCTCTAGAAAAACCAGCTGGCCGAGGCCAGACATTCTTTTGTTGTGTGCATGTTGAAAACAGAAGCCATGCCACCAAGGATTGCAAGTCCATATTGACTCTCCAAGGCGAGTATCTTGGGAGAAACTCAGGGAGAGCCACTACAAACCGAGCTCCTCCGGCAGTACGGCCGAAGCCTATAGAAGTTGTTGGGTGTGCAAGGAATCTTGAAGCTCCTATGTAGCCTTCGGTGGCCAACATTATGCAACCACCGAAGTAAGAAGATCCTCAAGATCGAGGCAAACGAGTGGTCCTACCCATCTCTAGAGGGGCACCCTCGGTAATATGTCGAAGCGTCAACGGAGGGACTACGTTCGGGAAGTAGGGCATATAGGGACTTCAAACTCGGCTGCAGAAATGCCCGAGGGTCCCATGTGCCCATATCATTCTCTGCCAATGATGTTGTAGGGGTGAAATTCCCCCATGCTGACCCCCTTGTCATTTCAGCTGACGTTGCATGAGTGGAGGTTTGAAGGGTACTTGTCGATGGTGGAAGCTCCGCTGACATACTCTTCGTCCAAGCCTTCGATCAAATGTGCATCCCCCGAAGGCATCTACTTCCAGTAGCTCACCGACTCCATGGCTTCGCGGGCCCTCCTCTCGATGCCCTCGGCAAAATAGGCCTCGAGGTTGCTTTCGGCGAGGGGCCCCTGACCAGAGTCGAAGAGGTCATCTTTGATGTCGTGGACACCCCGTACGCCTACAACGCAATCTTCGGAAGAGGGATGCTGAATCAATTTGGAGCTGTGGTGCACCATAATTATTTGTGTCTCAAAATGCCCACACAAGGTGTAGTTCTTTCTATCCCAAGAGACCAAGCTGTAGCTCGGAGAGCAGAGTATGGTCACGGCCCACCTCTCGATCCTCGATAGGTAAACAGTGTGCAAGAACACTCGGAGGAGGCTTCGGGGTCCCTGGACCCTCCGAAAGAACCTTCCCTCAAGCCAAGCCCCGAAGGTGATGTAGTCACGAGGATCATTGTCAAAGAAGGCAAAGAATACCCCATTCAGTTCGGCAAGGGGCTGCCTTTAGAGATCGCCACTTCGTTAGAAGAAGTGGTCCAAGAAAATCTAGATATCTTGGCCTGGTCAGACGAAGATATCCCTGGAGTTAACCGGAGCATTATCGAGCATATCTTGCTCATTAACCCTAAGGCTCGACCTATTCGCTAGGGTATCTGCAAGTTGTCAACTAAAAGAGCAGACCTCGCTAAAGCGAAGGTAGCAAAGTTTCTAAGAGCCATAATCATTAGGGAAGTGTTCCACACGGAGTGGTTGGCTAACCCTGTCTTCGTCAAGAAAAAGGGCCCTGGCAAATGGCGCATGTGCATTGACTTAACATCTCTAAATAAAGCATGCCAACGAGACCCCTACCCCATGCCCCTTATTGATCAACTTGTTTACTCTATGGCTGGTTCCGAGCTCCAAAGTTTCCTTGATGCATACTCTGGTTACCATCAAATCTAGCTGAAATGCGAATACGAAGCCAAGACGAGCTTTATAACCCCTTCGGAGTATTTTGTTATGTTCGAATGCCCTTTGGTTTGAGAAATGCAAGGGTAACTTTTTCACGTCTCATTGCTAAAGCTCTAGGTCACCAAATAGGACGAAATGTCGAAGCCTATATGGATGGCATTGTAATAAAGAGTGCTTTAAAGCACCAGCATAGTTTAGACTTAGCAGAAACTTTTGAGAGCCTCCAAACATGTGGAGTTCACCTCAATCCTGAAAAATGTATTATCGGAGCTCAAGCAGGAAAATTGCTAGGGTACTTAGTTTCGAGCAGAGGAATCGAAGCTAGCCCGACGCAGATAAGTGCACTATAAAGAATGGATCCACCTGAAAATTTGAAGCAAGTCTAGAAGCTAACGGGACACCTCACAACCCTCAGCAAATTCCTAGCTAGATCAGCAGAGCGAAGCCTTCCAATATTCAAAGCCTTAAAAGGGTCTGAAAGTTTCAAGTGGACGCCAGAGTGCTAGAAAAGCTTCGACGAAATTAAGGATTATCTTGGAAATTTGTCAACACTTGCAGCAATGGGCTCCGCAGTAAGTGCAGTGCTTGTCAGAGAAATAGAGCTCAAAGGAAAACTGGTGCAGAACCCAATATACTTCATTTCAGAAGCCTTGTCCAGAGCAAAAACACGGTACTCCGAGCTTGTTGAGAAATTTTCATATGCTTTGGTAATGGCCTCGTGGAAGCTAAGGCATTACTTTTTAGCACACAATATAATTGTCCCTACGTCATATCCCCTTGGTGATATGCTCCGGAGCAAAGACTCCACGGGGAGAATTGGAAAATGGGCTGTCGAGCTAGCCCCCTTCGGCATGTCCTTCACTACAAGAACAACAATTAATCTCAAGTTGTGGCTGACTTTGTTGCAGAATCATGCGAAGGAGTATGGACATTATACTCTAACGGAGCATTTCAGGCATCCGGAGCTAGTGCCGGAGCCATGATAATTTCTCCTTCAGGACAGAAAGCAATGTACTCGGCAAGGCTCAACTTTAAGTCCACTAATAATATTGCAGAGTACGAAGGAATCCTACATGGTCTCCGTAAAGCGTGAGCGCTTGGAGCAA
This sequence comes from Zizania palustris, assembly GCA_019279435.1. NCBI lineage: Eukaryota > Viridiplantae > Streptophyta > Magnoliopsida > Poales > Poaceae > Zizania > Zizania palustris. The sequence goes on from JAAALK010000286.1 coordinate 29,349,036, forward strand.
CTCGAATTGTAATAAAAATAGATTCCTATGTTATTGCAGGGCATGCTGACAAAAGCTTCCAAGCTCGACATCCACATCTTGCAAAGTATTTAGAAGAGATCCGCAAGACAGAGGCATTATTCCAAGGAATTTTGATCCGAAGCATCCCTCGGGGAGATAATCAACTTGTAGACATCCTGACGAAGGTTGCATCCGGAGCATTGGATGTCCTGGAAGAGGCTTTTTATGAAGAGCTTGTCAACCCTTTGGTACTTCAGACACCATCTGCCAAAGTATTTTGTATACCAATCACTGATTAGCGGAGCCCAATATTAGACCTTTTGCAAAACAATTCAAGTCCCCTCGAAGGCCCAGAATTGCAAAGGCTATAGTCAAGGATCTGGAATTATAAGCTTGTCCATGGAGTGTTGTATAAAGCCAGAGTCTGTTCTCCTCTACTCCGATGCATCTCAAAACCTGAAGGCCAAGATATACTTCGGGAAATCCATGAAGGCTTGTGCGGTAGCCACTTAGCCCCTCGGGCTTTAGCAGGCAAAACACTTCATCAGGGGATTTATTGGCCAACAATTATAGCAGATGTGGAATCATTGGTTCGAACCTGTCAAGGGTACCAATGAATGGGAAGACGAAGCCATCATCCTCCAACACCCGTTAAAGTTATTGCTCCGGTATTTCCGATGGCACGATGGGGTATGGATCTCATCGGCCCTTTCCCAATGGCGAAGGGAAGCTTGAAGTTTGCAGTGGTAGCAATCGAATACTTTTATAAATGGATCGAAACTGAACCCCTAACTTCTATCACTTCGAAAAATGTGCAGAAATTCTATTGGCAAAATATTATTTGTAGGTTCGGAGTCCGTAGAGAATTGACAATCGACAACGGCACCCAATTCGAAGCCGAACCTTTTAAAGAATTATGTGAAGGGCTGGGCATTAAAATGTGCTTCGCTTAAATCGAAGCCGTCGAATGGGCCAATGGAAATATTTTGCCCGGCTTAAATCAAAGGATTGTAGGGTTGGCAAAGGGACTGTTGAGAAACCATGTTGAAATGATGGTTTTGATATTCCAGATGTGATGAGTGATTGTCAACGGAAGTCAAAGGAAGGGAGATATGAAAACCTGCCGAGTCTGAGGCGCATGTGACTCAGGTACACGAGCAGTGAGCGACGGCCGGGCAGAGGAGCCGCGGAGTCGGGCTGGCCCAATCCGAGTACATGGCTAGGAGCGGCAGATGATCCACTGGGTTTGACTCAGGTACATGGGCGGTGAGTGATTGCTGGGATGAGAAAGTTGCGGGGTCGGGTCGGCCCAATCCGGGTACTCGGTGCGAAGACGGTGGACGCTTTGTCAGTTTGGGCGCAAAACTGACAACCTATGATTAATTCCTTTTTAGGATATTAATATTTAGTTTTTAAGTTTAGAATATTTTTATTTGAGTCAAGTGATTTTTCTAAGAATATTTTAGTAATTTTAGTAATTTATTTTAGAGTCAGTGTTGTTGGGGGAAAATATTTCATCCTCAGAGCCATTGTGGTAACAAGACAAAGGCAGGTGATTTAATCAAAGGTTTCCAGCATATAACTCCGGAATCACCGTGGATCAAGTTCGAAGTATGGAGGCGAACTCTAGTTCGGAGTATATCTTCGAACTAGGACTCTTCCAAGGGCTTCCTTGCCAGCTAGGATGGAAGACTTATCTTCTTTCTAATTAGATTAGTCTTTTACCATTTTAGCCCTATTAAGGGTACCGAATAGTTTCCACTATGTCGGTTGTAATAGAGGGGTAAAAGGGTCTTTTCCTTAATGTTTGGGCCTATAAATACCCCCTGTTTTACCCTATAATGGGGACCGAATACAAGTTATTCAATATACATTCTTGAACTATTTTAAGCTATTATCCTTTCGGAGGCTTGAAATAGTTTACTTCGCAAACACTTCGTTTGTTGGTTTCTAACCTTCAGAAACCTGTTAGCGTAATCTTTTACGCCAATAGTTGGCGCCGTCTGTGGGGAACCTAGTCCAAAAAACTTCGTTCTCTACCAAGTTCTCAAACCATGCCTCCCAAGAGGAGTACAGGTGGTAGTCCTATTCGGAGGTCTCCTCGGACTTCCGGAGCAAGATCTTCAAACACAGTTGAGGTCGGAGGGCCTTCGACGTTTCCTCCACCTCAAACTCCGGAAGGGATTTATCTTCCTCGAGCATACGGAGTTCCCCCCAACTCCATCTATACTTCGGCCAGCCGGAGTCTCTCTTCCACCTCAAGTTCCACTTCGAACTGATGCATACAGTTCTCAAGACCCGGAAGGTCCTTCCGGAGGAAATGAAGATGGTCTTGATGATATGGCCGCTGAAATGGCCAGTCTCCAAGCTGAAGTAGCAAGGTGGCGGCAAGAAGCCACAGATAGGCTTCGTTCTTAGGCCACCCTAGTCATCCCCGAAGTGCCCGAAGACGACGAACTTCCTTATCCCGAAGCCCCGGAGAATGCTTCCTTCGACACCGAATCTCCGCTGCATCCTGAGTTGCAGAAAGTGCGCTTCGACCCTAAGTTCAAAACTTTGAAGCTTTGCAAATATTCCGGAGATGAAGATCTTGGAGAGTTCGCTCGCTCTTATGCATTAGGAATTGAAGCCAGCGGGGGAGTGCAAGACACTATGGCGAAATGTTTTCCCCTAGCTCTCGAAGGAGTGGCACTACGGTGGTTCTGGTCTCTGAAGCCAGGATCAATCAGATCATGGGGGGAGTTGAGGAAGAAGTTTGTGAGCAACGTTCAGGGAACCTTCGTACCCCCAATGTCAACAGGAAGTCTTTTCCATGTGAAGCAGCTCCCCGGAGAGACTTTAAGATAGTATTTCAAGCGCTTCGCTCATACGAAGTCGCAAATTCGGGGGTTAACTACGTCTTCTGTAGTTGACGCAGCTCGAGAGGGAGTTATTCATGCGGGCCTCCTCGATAAACTTCACAGGAAAAAGATATCTTTTGTTGCTCAGTTGATGTCTTATTTTGAAGAATATGCAAGGTCAGAAGAGGGATGGCTTTGGAGAACCGCTGCGACTTCGTCAATATTGCAAGAAGTTAAATTGGAAGTGAAAACTTCAACACAGCCGCAAGGGCCTAGCTTCGAAGCTCAGCACGACAGGCGTCGGTGGCAAATGCATCCTTGTTCAGAAGTTATGAACATTGCACCCCCGCAGAAGTTTGCCCCAAGGGCTCCGCAGCCTTCAGGAAACAAGACCAGCGGCTAGAGGCTGCCAGGGAAACCGGCTGGCAAAGCCCAGGCCTTTTTCTGCTGTGTCCATGGTGAAAATCGGAGTCACGCAACTGATGCGTGCAAATATATACTTGCTTTAAGAGGAGAGTATTTGGAAAGAACTTCGGGTCGAGGCACTACTGACCGAGTTCCGACCGAAGTGCGTCCAGAGCCTGTCCAGGCTGTGGCGCGAATAGAGAACTTTGACCCTACAAGACGGCCTCCGGTGGTCAATGTTATGCCACCTCCGAAGCAAGAAGAGGGACAAGATCGAGGGAAAAGAGTAGTCCTCCCCATCTCCTGAGGAGGGACCCTCGGAAGTATGTCAAAGAGGCAGAGAAGGGAATATGTTAGAGAAGTGGGCCATATTGGAACCTCTTCGTCTGCAGCTGCTATGCCCGAATGGTCCCATGTGCCGATATCTTTTTCTGTAGATGATGCAGCTGGTATTAAGTTTCCACATGCAGACCCACTCGTCATCACTGCCGACATAGCAGGGACTGAAGTCCGGAGAGTACTAATCGACGGAGGGAGTTCGGCAGATATTATCTTTGTTCAAGCTTTTGATCAACTCTGCATCTCCAGGAAGCATCTTCTCTCAGCAGCCCGTCCCTTGCAAGGCTTCGCAGGACCCCCTCTCGATGCCCTCGGCCAAATTGGCCTAGAGGTTACTTTTGGAGAGGGGCTACTGGCCAGGACGGAGGAAGTGATTTTCGATGTTGTGGATGCTCCATATGCATACAATGTCATCTTCGGAAGGGGCATGCTAAATCAATTCGTAGCTATGGCGTATCATAATTACCTGTGTATGAAGATGCCCACACAGGCGGGAGTGCTCACTGTTTTCGGAGATCAGGCCACTGCACGAAGAGCGGAGTATGGTCATGGCCCTCCTCTTCATCCGAGACAGGTGAACAGCGTGCAAGATAACCCGGAAGATTTCCCTGCTCCCAATGAATATTCGAAGAAATCCTTCCCAAGGCCAAGCCCTAAAGGAGAGATTGCAACGAAGGTTATTGTCAAAGATGGCAAGGAATATTCATTTCAATTTGGCAAAGACTTGCCTCCAGAGTAGTTGAGGAGAATTTAGATGTCTTTGCTTGGTCTGACGAAGACATCACCGGAGTCAGTTGGGATATTATTGAACACAGTTTACTTGTGAATCCGAAGGCTCGGCCTATTCGACAAGGACTCCAGAAGTTGTCCACGGAGAGAGCTATCTGTTGGCGTAAAAGATTACACTAACAGGTTTTTGTAGATTAGAAACTAACAAACGAAGTGTTTGCGAAGTGAACTGTTCTAAGCCTCCGAAAGGATAATAACTTAGAATAGTTCGAATGAGTGTATTGAATAACTTGTATTCGGTCCCTATTACAGGGTGAAATGGGGGGTATTTATAGGCCTAAATATTAAGGAAAATACCTATTTACCCCTCTATTACAACCGACATAGTGGAAACTATTCGGTACCCTTGATAGGGCTAAAATGGTAAAAGACTAATCTAATAATATAAAAGATAAATCTTCCATCTTAGCTGGCAATAAAGATCTCACAGAACCTTAGTTCGAAGATGTACTCCCAACCAATGCCTATCTTCGTACTTCGAGCTTGACTCAGAGTATCTTCGGAGATGGACGTCTGGAAACCTTCGAATCCACTATCTGTTGTTATGCTGTTGCGGCAATAACCCCGAAGATGAGATATTTTCCCCCAAGAGCAGCCCCTCGAATACGCTTCTCCGTTTAACCTGTAATGTTAGGAGAGCAGTATACGGAAGGAAAAAATAACCAGACATAGGGGTTATTAGATTTTAAGTCATCTCCGAAATGTACGAAGATATAAACTCCGAATCAGTCTTAAGATAATTACTTTTCGAACTATCTTAGAATCGACTCAGGAAGTTCGAAAGTCTTTTAGACTTAGAGGAAATAGCCGTTAGCTTTTTGTTCCTAACGGAAACTGTAGAAAGGGTTAATTTCGGAGAAAAGTAACGGACAGGAATGCGAAACGGCATGGACTAACGGTAAAAATGTAAAGTTTAGGCTATAAATAGATGGCCTAGAACTTACCCGGTTACCTTTTCACTGCTTTCTCGCAATCAAACACCTTCTGAGCCCTATGAGTTCTTTGAGCCCTAGCCTCCATTTCCCCCAAAACAACCCAGCGGCTGCAATGGTGAAGACCAAGGGTTCTGGAGCCCCGTCGGCCTTGGCTCGGCAGCAAGCGGCTGCGGCAGCAGCGGCTGCGACATTGGCGACAGCGCCTCCGGCATCTGCAGCAACATCTATGGCGGTAGGAGGGAGAAATCCCCAAAACATCGATGATCAAAGTCTCTGCCCGCCATCAACGAAGTATCTGGACCAGTCTTTCCAACTGGGATCTTCTACCTGCAAGAGGGAATCGCTGGCAATTGCAGTAGAAGGAAAGATCAGTACCGGAGTTATGATTCGCAAGCCCGGGAAAGAACTCATCCCGTCACCAAGGCCCGGAGAAGTGGTTGTCTTCGAAGCCTTCTTCGAAGCCGGTTTGGGCCTTCCCGCAGTGGACTTCTTGGCGGAGGTACTCGATTTATTTCATGTCACCCTCCCTCAATTATCTCCGAACGCAGTAGCACGGCTGGCAATCTTCGAATGGGCACTGAGAGCCGAAGGTTGTGAGGGGAGGGCATTGATCTTCGCTGCGTTACATAGAGCCTCATGTCAGCCGAAAACCTTCGTAAGTCCCGGAGGTGAAAAAGTAGTGGTAGCCTTCGGAAGCATCAATTTTAGGCTTCGGGACGAATATGCCCTTCAATTCCCTGCTAAGGCCATCAATGCAAGATGGTACACTGACTGGGTTATGAGGTGGTTCTATGCCGAAGTTGGGGCGAGTAATCCTCTGGCCGGACCTTTGAAAGAGATTCAATTCCGGAAGGAAGCCTTAGTGCATCCCGGCCAAGGTCAGCTCGAAGCTCGTCTCAACCTACTTCAGAGGATCAGCCGAAGGTTGAGCATGCGAGACTTAGTTGAAGAGTTCCTCGGGTTACAAATTTCTCCACTAATGGCCAACTGGCCTATCATCTTCGAAGAGGATTCGGAAGGCGGTCTTCGAAAAATCACCTTGACTTCGAGCCCTGCAGGTAACTTCGAAAACAACATGTATTATGCATATTCATTCGAAGAAAAAACTAACTTGATTTATTTTTAGCTTCTTCAGCCCCTGTTACTTCGGAACAAATCATAAGGGCTTCGGAGAAGATTTTGGGTGCTCCAACTCCGACCGAAAAAGAATGGAGAATCAAGCTAGTCGGAAGTTGGGAGAGATTTAACAGAGTATGGGGAATGCTGGAAATCAGTCCGCCCCCTTTGATGGATTGGGTGCCTTCGGAGAAAGGACCCAAGAAGAGGATGGGGAATGCTGGGACTTCGAGCTCTGCGAAGACTCCGGTGAAGAAGGTGGCTCGGAAGCCTAAAAATCTTGCACCTTCGAATCCTGCACCTTCGAGCTCAAGGGCTTCAGTTTCCGACTCCCAAGAGGAGGAAACGAGATTGCTTGTGCGTCTAATAGAAGAAGATGAAACTCAAAGGACTGCACAAGCCGAAGTACTTGCGAACGTGCCGGAGTCCCAAGACAATCTTGATCAACCAAGGACTTCGGTATTTCAGAAAAATATATCTCAGGACGAAGTTCCTGTGAATGAAAGTGGGGTCGAAGTTACTATAGCTTCGATTCCCGAAGAATCAACGAGGACTGCTCAGGACGATGCTCCTGCAGTCCAAGACTTAACGGCTGATTCGGATGAAGAACTAGCCTTCGATCCGCCGCACAGTCCGATGATGACTCCTCTGCAAAACGTCGAAGGTAGACTTCGAATAACTTTTTCATGTTTATTTTGAATATTTATACAATGTATAATACTTTTCATTATTTTTTATAGAGTCCACTCTTATGGAAGAAGTCCGACAAGAAGAAATAATTCCTGGACCTTCGACGACTTCGGAGCCAGCCCAGAGAGTTACTCAAATGGGACCTGGAAGAGGCAAAAGACATATAGAGCCCCTGAGGAGCCATGCTGAATAGCGTGGGCCTCATGGCTCCAGAAGTGATGAGTCATTGTCAACGATAGTCAAAGAGGACAAAAGAAGAAGAGATCTGCTGTTTCATGGGCCGTGTGTGACACAGGTACACGGGCAGCGAGCGACTGTCGGGCAGAGGAGGCTGTGAAGTCAGGCTGGCCTAATCCGGGTACATGGGCCAGAAGCAGTAGAAGACCCACTGGGCTGTTGACCAGGGTTGACTCAGGTACACGGGCGGTGAGTGATTGCCGGGCTGAGAGAGCTGCGGAATCGAGCCGGCCCAATCTGGGTACCTGGTGCAAAGTCGGTGGAGGCTTTGTCAGTTTCGGTGCAAAACTGACAACCGTTGATCTTGTATCCGACTGTCCAGAAGAGAAGCCGTAGTCGCTACGAAAGCTGAGCTTCCGGATAAGTCATCTGTAACTCTAGGCCCACAGTCAGTCAGTCGTGTCTGTAAAAATACCTAAGGGCAGTAGAGTCTTTTCCTTTATCCTTGCGTCTGTAAAAACCCTAAGGGGCAGGTGGAATGTTCCTAGTGTTGGGTGCCTATAAATAGGACCCCAATCCCTAGGGTTTGGACTACCCTTTTGGCTGAAATCAATTCCACTCTTTTGGGTCACTTTTTGTCTCTTGCCTTGCCTCTCTCTTCTCCTTCTCTTGCTTGCGCCGCCAGGAAGTCTTGCCCCTCTTGTTGCTGTTTTGCATTTATTGTTGAAGTGAAGTTTCTATTCCCAAATCATATGCAGCAACATCAGAGTTTTAATGGCATCATTTCATGTGCACAGCAAGTTTTTCTCATGATTTTTGGGGCTTCGGAAGCTTCGGCTGGGTGTGTTCTTCATGCTAGTAGTACTAGTTCTTGCGGTTGCAAGTAGTACTGCTATACTGTAGCTACAGTACTCTGTGCCAGCTTTTTACTGTCTTCTGCGCAGCCTTTTTGATCGTAGTTCACAGGCTCTAGAAACTTTTCTGTCTGCCTCTGGCGAAGCCATCCTCTCTGTTCGAAGCTCCTCAGCTCCGTGAGGCAGGCTTCGATCCGACCTACTCGAAGGCTTCGTTCAAACTTCGAACTTCGCTTTTGTGTCCTGTGTTGCTAGCTTCGAAGTACATTTTGGACGGACAGCATCGCATACTTCGACCGACAGTGCGAAGGTACTTCGGCTCTAGCTGTTCGAAGTCTATACTTCGATAGGTTTCGAAGTAGACTTCGAAGCTTGTCGTTCTGCTAGACTTCGTGTTAATTTCTGTGTGGCGTGTCAGCCTTCGCTTCTCTTTTCGAAGCTTGCTCTTTTCGAAGGTAGAGTGTAGGCTTCAATTTTGGTGCCTCTGTCATGTGACAGGCTTCGATTCTTTGTTCGAAGGTAGTCTGTCGGTGTGTTGTGTTCGAAGTATTTCTGTTCGAAGGTTTGGCTTCGAGGTACTTGGTTCGAAGTTGTGTTCGAAGTCGTGCCTTCGAAGTACATACTTCGAAGCAGGCTCCGGCGTTGTCATACTTCGCTTCGAATCATACTTCGCTTCTTGCCACTTCGAACTAGACTAGACCTAACCACCTTCGGCATTTTCACACCACCTTCGACAGACTTCGTCTACCACCTCCGAACCAGTCTTTGTCCTGTGAAGTAGGCCTCGACCTCTGAAGCAGGCTTCGACCAGCGAAGTAGGCTTCGATCTCCGAAGCAGGCTTCGGCGAAGTTTGAACAGGAGACAGATTTGTAAAGGTAACTTCTCTTCTCACTCATAGTGCACAGATATTGCTTTACTGAGAAGTTTGTCTTGCCTAGTCTAGTGTATACTGTTTATCCATCTATTAGCACTGCTTTGATAGTCTTCTGTTTGTCATCAGCTGCTTCTAGGATAGAGACCTTTTAGACTTAGGCTATCTGTTTATTTTCTGCTGCTTGGTCTTCTGAGGTGCGTTGGGTATTGGGAACAGGCCATTGATTCGAAAGAATTTTTAAGGCGCCCATTCACCCCCCCTCTGGTCGCTACTTTCGGTCCTACAAGTGGTATCAGAGCGAGGTTAGGGTTTTTCCATACCTTAACCGGTTCTAAACCCAGTAGTGATCATGACGTCTCCTGGCAAGGTCCTGTCCTTGGAAGCCTATGGCTATAATTATTGGAAGACTCGTATGCGAGCCTATCTCATGAGCCAGGGCTCGGACATATGGGACATTTGCGTTCACACCACGTTTGTCATTTTGCCAGTCGCTGAGCATGGTACTGCTGGTATCATTGCTCAGCATCTGAGCAACAGTAAGGCTGTGAACATTTTGTTTTCTGGTTTAGGTCCCACTGAGTTTGAGCGTGTGAGTCATCTCTCCACTGCGAGAGAGATCTGGGCTACCCTCAAGGCACACCATGAGGGAACAACACAGGTCAAGGCTCGGCTCTATCAGACCTATCGGCGTGAATATGAGAATTTCACACAGAAGCCGGGTGAATCTGTCGAGGCTTTGTTTGGTCATTTTCAGTCGATCATAAACAAGCTTCGGGACAACAAGGCTGAGGGTGCTCAGTTAGTCTCAGATCACGAGCATGCGCTCAAGGTTCTCCATACCTTGGACCCAAAGATCTGGGAGATCAAGGTATCCTCTATCGTTGAGAGCACTTCTTACGATACCTTGACCATTTCTGAGTTATTTAGCATGCTGAAGGCCACTGAGGTAGATATCCAGTTGAGATCAAATCTCACTGGTTCTGGATCAAAATCCCTGGCCCTTGCTACACCTTCTGTTGATCCCTCTTCTGTGAGTTGTGCTGGGTTCTCCTTGATGTCTATCACTGAGGACCAGCTTGAGTTGTTGGGAGATGCGGATTTGTGTCTTTTTAACAACCGGGTGCGTCGTGTCTATGATAAGAGAATGTTCAAAAGACACGGCACAAAATCCGGATGCTTTGAGTGTGGTGATCCAGGACACTTCATCACCGACTGCCCCAAGCGCAATGGACACAAGAAGGGCACCAGTGGTGGCTTCCACGATTCCGGCAAGCACGACAGCTCTTCCTTCAACAAGGGCAAGACAAAGACCAGATTCTTCAGAAAGGCCCTGAAGGACTACCGGCGAGAGAACAAGAAGCGCGACAAGGCCTTCTTTGCCGAGATGGAGAAGAGCTACTCCAAGCGGTCCACGTCTTCTTCCTCTTCATCGAGCTCAAGCGATGAGGAGATCGCCATCAGGAAGGAGAAGGACAAGGACGATCCGGCGGGCCTCTGCTTCATGGCTTTCGGGGACAAGCCGAAGAACCGCTCACACCAGCGCCGAAGATCCCGCAAGAGCTTCTGTTCAATGGCTCTTGGGGATAGGGAAGAAAAGAGCTCCTCCGATGACTCTGACGACGACGACAACAAGGTATCATCTTACGAGCGCGAAATCGTGGATTTACTTGAGAGTAATCGTCAGGAGTTGAAATATCGGGAAAAACTGCTTAGGGGGCTAAGAAGAGGATAGATGAGTTAGAGAGTGAGCTTGCCGTGGCCAACGGCAGAATTGAGAGTCTATCTTCTTCTCCTTGCTTGGGTGATAGCAGTGAGTACCCGAAGTGTGAGGAGCTTCTGTGTGACCTGTCGACTCTGAAGTCCAGGTACACAGAAAGGGTTGATGAGAGGGACACTTTGGCAACTGAGCTTGAAAGCGCTCAGCTGGAGCTAAAAGATGCTCAAGCCACTGTCGTCGCACCCTTTGTTGATTGCCCATCTCATCTAGCTGCCTTAGCTGAGCTGAAATCCAAGGGTAATGAACATTTGGGTGATTTGGAGAGGTTGAGAGCTGAGCTTGCCCAGACTAGGCTAGAGGTTGAGACACTATCAGTTCCACCCACTGTCTGTGAGAACTGTCTGTCTCTTAGAATGGAGTTGATCAAGCTGAAAGCCGAAAAGTCTGTCCAAGTAGAGAGTGAGTGTGAGACCTGCTTGTCTCAGGTGGAGGTTCTAGCTTCTTTGAGAGAGGAGCTAGCAGATTCTCAGAATGAGAACTTTTACCTCTGTTCTATCCTGAGTTGGATCAGTGCCAGAGAGCCACAGCTTGGCATGATGATCCAGCAGTTCAAGAGGCAGGATGGGTTTGGGGTGGGTTACACCTACACCAAGGCTGACTTCGAGAGTGCCATTAGCCGGGCAGTGGAGTGGAGTAAAATGACTCCAGAGGAGAGGTATCCCAAGACTCACTCCACTGAGGCTTCCCAGGCTTGTCAGCCCAAGGATGGAGTGATCCATGAACCACCTAAAGCTCCACCCAAGAAACCTATCTGGGTTCCAAAGCCCAAAAATCTCCACACTTCTCTTGACTCTCTTCCTGGACCCTCTCAGCCCAAGAAGACAACACCAAACACCACTAAGCCCAAACAACCCAAGCCTCAACCACATCCCAAGACGCCCACCTATCATTGTGAGTACTGTCAGAGAGACGGGCATCTTGCGGAGTTCTGCTTCAGGAGGAAGCGGGTTGAGAGAGCAGATAGGGCTCGTAGTGATCAGGAGCAGTTCTACCAGCAGGGTGGTAGACTGTGTTTTCCTCGGCGCGGGGAGAGGCTGGAGGCCAGGCCGCGTCGTGTAGGTGGTGGTAGAGGAGACGGCTTTCTTGCCCGTGCTCCAGTTGGTGGTGTCCGTTCCGGCAGAGTTCCAGACCGTGTTGGCTACGGTTCTGGACCTCATGGCCGCAGGGTTAGGAAGAACTAAGGACCGCGCTTTGAGCCGCGTTTTGGTCCGAACTCTTTTGATGGTTTTCGCTTTCCATCTTTTGAGCAGATGGCTCGACACTGTTTTAGCTCTTTTGCTAAACCCGGTGCTGGACCATTTGCTCCCACTTACAGACACTGATTGTGCAGGACCGGGGACTGGAGGATGTTTGGATCATGGACTCAGGATGCTCTCGCCACATAACGGGACATCGCAGATGGTTCTCCAGTCTCACTCCCCCAAGCTCCAAAGAGTACATTACTTTCGGGAACAGCGGTCAAGGGAAAGTAAGTGGCATAGGCTCAATTCGCATTTCAGATCATTTCTCTATAAAGAATGTTTATTTGGTTAAAAATTTGAACTTCAACTTGATTTCTGTTTCGCAACTTCTTGAGGATGGTTTGGAAGTGCGTTTTAAGAAGGGTAATTCTTCTGTGGTTGATTCTAGAGGGTCTTTGGTTTGTCAGATTTTACCTTTCGGTAAAGTTTTTCGAATTGACTTCTCTAGTTCTTTTGGCCCTTCTCGCTGTTTGATTGCTGGATCTTCTTCTGAGCTCTGGAAGTGGCATAGGAGGTTAGGTCACTTGAGTTTTGATCTGCTAGTCAGGTTAAGCTCTATGGACCTCATCCGAGGATTGCCCAAGCTTAAGATGGAGAAGGATCTAGTTTGTCATCCTTGTCGTCATGGGAAAATGGTTGCCGCTTCTCACTCACCTGTGACTCAGGTGATGACTTCGTATCCGGGCGAGCTTTTACATTTGGAGAATGTTGGTCCAGCTCGGGTACGTTCAGTCGGTGGGAAGTGGTATGCACTTGTGATTGTTGACGACTTTTCTCGATTCTCGTGGGTTTTCTTTTTGGAGTCTAAGGATGAAACTTTTCAATTCGTTCATGACCTGATTTTGAAGGTGAAGAATGAGAACAATGGTCGGATGCGAGCAATTCACTCCGACAACGGTTCTGAGTTTAAGAATTCTCAGTTCGTCAGCTTCTGTAGTGATCAGGGTCTGGACCATCAGTTTTCCTCTCCTTACACTCCCCCACAGAACGGCGTTGTGGAACGAAAGAACCGCACGCTAGTCGTGATGGCCAGGACGATGCTCGATGAGCACAGGACTCCTAGGCGTTTTTGGGCTGAAGCCATGAACACGGCTTGCTATCTGGCCAACCGCATCTTTCTTAGAGCTTACCTTGGTAAGACATCATATGAACTGCGGTTTGGCAGACAGCCCAAGGTGAGCCACTTGCGAGCGTTTGGCTGCAAGTGCTTTGTGCTCAAGAAGGGAGGGCATTTGGACAAGTTTGAGTCTCATTGTTGGGATGGTGTTTTTCTTGGTTATGCATTGCATTCTCGAGGCTTCCGTGTTTGGAACCTCGAATCCCAGCTGCTTGTCGAGACCTGTGAGGTTTCATTTGATGAGTCCTTGCCTTCTTTGACTCCTTCTTTTGAGCTCTCTGGTGATGATGAGCTCGGAGAGTCCATCTTCGAGGAAGATGAGGATACTCCAGCTGCTGATGAGGGTGGGCCTTCTGCATCCCCCGCAGAGCCCACACCTTCTGAGACTTCGACTGAGGATGAGGGCGGACCTCTGATCACTTCTTCCACTACGATCGAGCGCCCTCAGTCGAGTCCAGAGGTGCCAGCTGCTGACTCTGGTGAGGTGACTTCAGATCACCAGGGAACCTGAGCAGTTCAGCGTGATCACCCCTCAGAGTTCATCATTGGTGATTTGACTGAGAGAACTTTGCGTTCTTCTGCCTCTCTTGTTGTGTTTGCTGAATCTGCGTTTGTTGCATCTTTTGAGCCCAGAGACGTTTCTCATGCTCTTTCTGACTCTAATTGGATTAACGCTATGCAAGAAGAGCTTGAGAATTTTGTCCGCAATCGGGTTTGGACACTAGTTGAGCCGCCACCAAGATGCAACCCCATAGGCACCAAATGGGTGTTCAAGAACAAACAAGGTGAAGATGGGGTTGTGGTGCGCAACAAGGCTCGACTAGTTGCCCAGGGTTATTGCCAGAAGGAAGGTATTGACTTTGAAGAAACCTTCGCTCCTGTTGCCCGTCTTGAGTCCATTCGTATTCTTCTATCTTTTGCTGTTTCGAAGGGTTTTAAGCTTTTTCAAATGGATGTTAAGAGTGCTTTTCTGAACGGGTACATAGAAGAGGAGGTTTATGTTAGGCAACCCCCCCGGTTTTGAGAACCCTAAGTTTCCTCGACATGTTTTTAAATTGCAAAAGGCTTTATACGGGTTAAAGCAAGCCCCCAGGGCTTGGTATGACCGGTTGAAGCAGTTTTTGTTGGGGAAGGGCTTTGTGATGGGTTCTGTCGACAAAACTCTCTTTTTGCTCAGAGTTGCTTCAGACTTCTTAGTTGCTCAGATTTACGTGGATGATATTATTTTTGGCGGTACTACTAATGATCTTGTGTCCAAGTTTTCTGAGCAGATGCACAGTGAGTTTGAGATGAGCCTCATGGGTGAGCTCAAGTACTTCTTAGGGCTCCAGATCAAGCAGACCAAGGACAACACTTTCATCCACCAAGGTAAGTACACTCGTGATATGCTTAAGAAATTTGACTTTGGTGGTGAATTGAAGCCGCAGATGACCCCGATGGGCACTTATGGGGGTCTAGACAAGGATGAGAGCGGTGTCAAGGTCAATGAAAGGAATTTCGAGGGATGATCGGCTCGCTGCTATACTTAACAGCGACAAGACCAGACATTCAGTTTGCCGTGGGACTGTGCGCGCGCTTCCAGTCTTCACCTCGCGCGTCTCATCGACAGGCTGTCAAGCGCATTTTCAGGTATCTTACTTATGCGCCTGATCTTGGTCTTTTCTATTCAGCATCATCTTCTCTCGATTTATCTGGATTTTCGGATGCCGACTTTGGTGGGTGCCGGTTGGATCGCAAGTCGACTTCCGGTACTTGCCAGTTTCTTGGTTCTTATCTTGTCTCTTGGTCTTCTCAAAAGCAATCTGGAGTTGCTCTTTCGACCACAGAGGCTGAGTATGTCGCTGCTGCTAGCTGCTGCTCACAGTTGGTTTGGATGATTTCCACTCTGCGAGATTTTGGGTTGTTCTTTCCTACCAGAATTCCTTTGTTTTGCGACAGCACTAGTGCTATTAGTGTAGGGAAAAACCCATGTCTCCATTCAAAAACCAAACATATTGATGTGCGCTTTCACTTCTTGCGGGATCAATATGAGAAAGGTGTCATTGACCTTGTTCATGTTGATACCCATCATCAGTTGGCTGACATTTTTACCAAACCCCTAGATCAGTCTACTTTCGAGCGTTTACGAGGGGATTTGGGTGTTGTGTATCCTTTTTAGGATATTTTGCGTCAGTTTTTCTTTCTTCTTTACTCTTTTCTTGAGTCTCTTTTTGTGTGTGTTCATATCTTGCATATTCACATATCACACGCTTGAGCTTGCTTCTGTTATATGATTGAACTGCTTTACTCATTCTAGCTGGTACATGCTTTTGATTACTTGTCGATGATCATGCTTTGCTTCAGTTCAAATGATATGTCTGATATCTGTCATATGCATGGTTTTTATGCTTTAAAATTGAAAAATGATCACCATTGCTTCTGGTAACTAGCATGCGTAGGCTGAATGTTCTTGCTATCTGTTACATGCCTTGTAGCTAGTTTCTGACTTAGATGCAAATATGCAACTTGGACATCTGTATGCTTTATACATGGAAATGTGCTATAAAAATGATGAAAATTCGAGAACAATGAAAATTCCATGCCTTTTTGTGCATAACTTGAAAAGATCCAGGTGGGTTTGCTTTGTCGCATTACATTTGTTCTAGACTGCATATCATAGCACTTTGGTATGAACTAGGATAGTGTAGTTTATGCCAAGACCAATGTCTTAAGCTTCTGATGGCCCAGATCTAGCCTAGGCTTGACTTGGTCGGTCAGCATAAGGTTTGACATGCAAATAACCCCTGGCAAAAATGAAAAAGGAAAAAGAAAAAGCTTGAAAATTGAAATGATAACAAGTTTGCTGAAGCACTTTGTTTTTGAACAAAGCTTATCTTGGTAGATATCAGTTAGCTTTTGCATCTCATGTTTTACCTTGCTTGTTTTACTGGAAAATGTGGTGATGCTTTTTGTTTGCGAAAACTGAAAAAATGCGTGCTAATGACTTTCCTTAGATAACAACTGTTGCACTGATCATGCCATGTGTCTTAGACAGTATCTCTTTTGCTATACTTGTTAGATGCTGTAATTGCAGTCAATCATATCTGAGAAGCATGCTTTCTACACTCCTTATGCACTCCAGTTGAATTCACTGCATATTTTGAGGGGGAGTTGCATTTCAGGGGGAGTCTGTGTCTCTATTGAGTGCTTGATGAGTTCACTTGTCAACAAGGGGGAGAGAATTTGGGATCAGAGTTTAAGGGGGAGTTCTTACTCTGTTGATATCCTTGTTGTTTTTGAAATCGCACTCATTTTGAGCTTTTACGTTTTGGTTAACCATAATGACCGCTTCTTGCTTTTATTCGGCTTTTTGGTCATTAGGGTTAAACTTTTTACCTTATTTTTCTTCTTCTTTGTTTTCTTGTGTTTTGTTTTTCGTGTTTCTACATTTGTTCGCAGGTGCTGAAGAGCTGAAAAAGAGGAGTGTTGACAATGCACTCATCAAGGGGGAGATTGAGGAGCCATGCTGAATAGCGTGGGCCTCATGGCTCCAGAAGTGATGAGTCATTGTCAACGATAGTCAAAGAGGACAGAAGAAGAGATCTGCTGTTTCATGGGCTGCGTGTGACTCAGGTACACGGGCAGCGAGCGACTGTCGGGCAGAGGAGGCTGCGAAGTCGGGCTGGCCCAATCCGGGTACATGGGCTAGAAGCAGTAGAAGACCCACTGGGCTGTTGACCAGGGTTGACTCAGGTACACGGGCGGTGAGTGATTGCCGGGCTGAGAGAGCTGCGGAATCGGGCCGGCCCAATCCGGGTACCTGGTGCAAAGTCGGTGGAGGCTTTGTCAGTTTCGGTGCAAAACTGACAACCGTTGATCTTGTATCCGACTGTCCAGAAGAGAAGCCGTAGTCGCTACGAAAGCTGAGCTTCCGGATAAGTCATCTGTAACTCTAGGCCCACAGTCAGTCAGTCGTGTCTGTAAAAATACCTAAGGGCAGTAGAGTCTTTTCCTTTATCCTTGCGTCTGTAAAAACCCTAAGGGGCAGGTGGAATGTTCCTAGTGTTGGGTGCCTATAAATAGGACCCCAATCCCTAGGGTTTGGACTACCCTTTTGGCTGAAATCAATTCCACTCTTTTGAGTCACTTTTTGTCTCTTGCCTTGCCTCTCTCTTCTCCTTCTCTTGCTTGCGCCGCCAGGAAGTCTTGCCCCTCTTGTTGCTGTTTTGCATTTATTGTTGAAGTGAAGTTTCTATTCCCAAATCATATGCAGCAACATCAGAGTTTTCATGGCATCATTTCATGTGCACAGCAAGTTTTTCTCATGATTTTTGGGGCTTCGGAAGCTTCGGCTGGGTGTGTTCTTCATGCTAGTAGTACTAGTTCTTGCGGTTGCAAGTAGTACTGCTATACTGTAGCTACAGTACTCTGTGCCAGCTTTTTACTGTCTTCTGCGCAGCCTTTTTGATCGTAGTTCACAGGCTCTAGAAACTTTTCTGTCTGCCTCTGGCGAAGCCATCCTCTCTGTTCGAAGCTCCTCAGCTCCGTGAGGCAGGCTTCGATCCGATCTACTCGAAGGCTTCGTTCAAACTTCGAACTTCGCTTTTGTGTCCTGTGTTGCTAGCTTCGAAGTACATTTTGGACGGACAGCATCGCATACTTCGACCGACAGTGCGAAGGTACTTCGGCTCTAGCTGTTCGAAGTCTATACTTCGATAGGTTTCGAAGTAGACTTCGAAGCTTGTCGTTCTGCTAGACTTCGCGTTAATTTCTGTGTGGCGTGTCAGCCTTCGCTTCTCTTTTCGAAGCTTGCTCTTTTCGAAGGTAGAGTGTAGGCTTCGATTTTGGTGCCTCTGTCGTGTGACAGGCTTCGATTCTTTGTTCGAAGGTAGTCTGTCGGTGTGTTGTGTTCGAAGTATTTCCGTTCGAAGGTTTGGCTTCGAGGTACTTGGTTCGAAGCTGTGTTCGAAGTCGTGCCTTCGAAGTACATACTTCGAAGCAGGCTCCGGCGTTGTCATACTTCGCTTCGAATCATACTTCGCTTCTTGCCACTTCGAACTAGACTAGACCCAACCACCTTCGGCATTTTCACACCACCTTCGACAGACTTCGTCTACCACCTCCGAACCAGTCTTTGTCCTGCGAAGTAGGCCTCGACCTCTGAAGCAGGCTTCGACCAGCGAAGCAGGCTTCGATCTCTGAAGCAGGCTTCGGCGAAGTTTGAATAGGAGACAGATTTGTAAAGGTAACTTCTCTTCTCACTCATAGTGCACAGATATTGCTTTACTGAGAAGTTTGTCTTGCCTAGTCTAGTGTATAATGTTTATCCATCTATTAGCACTGCTTTGATAGTCTTCTGTTTGTCATCAGCTGCTTCTAGGATAGAGATCTTTTAGACATAGGCTATCTGTTTATTTTCTGCTGCTTGGTCTTCTGAGGTGCGTTGGGTATTGGGAACAGGCCATTGATTCGAAAGAATTTTTAAGGCGCCCATTCACCCCCCCTCTGGTCGCTACTTTCGGTCCTACAGCCCCTCCCTGCTGTGAGTTCCGGATCAACTCCGTCTGATTCAACGGACGAGAGCCAATCTTCGGGGGAGGGCCAGTCTCCAGTGGCTCCGAAGACCACAGGCCAAAGCTCCGGTCCTTCGCTGAATGAAGATGACCAACAGGCAATAAGCATGCTCCCTTTGCTAGCTCCTTTCTTAGGGCAAACAACTGGTCTTCGGACTTTGCTCGAACCTTTGGATCGAGCTAGCCGTGACATAGGGGAGACCAATTTGGTAGCCATTCTGAGCAAGGCTGATAGGACGGAGCTTAATGCCGCTATAGAACGTGCAGCCTATCAGGTACGAAGTAACTGCGAAATAACATAGAATTCATCTGCGAATAAACATTTACCTTAGTTTTTTATCTTTGCAGCAAACTGTCTTGGCCCGACCTGCGAATATATGCAATGATGAAGAGATCGCTCGTCTTCGGGAGGAAAATAGTGTCCTTCAAAGGAATCTTAACATCTCCGAAAGTCGAGTGGCTCAAATGGATAATATAGTGTCAACAGAGCGAAGGGCCAGGCAAAGTTTGGAGGCTGCGAAAAAAGAGCTCGAAGCAGAAAGAATTGTGCTTCGAGCAGAAGTTGAAATGTTGCGGGTGGAGCACGCTACTACAGGGTCCGAGCTTGTCTGACTCCAAGAGGAAGCTAGCCAGTTGTTAAACCAAAAGAATATTTTGACCACTGAAAATGCTAGACTTTCTGGGGTTTTGGGCGAAGTCACTTCGATGAAGGACGCGCTGAACGAAGACAAGCTGAAGTCTGAAAAGGTGGCTGTGGAAGTTATGAATCAGTTGTTAGATGTCCTAGAGTACTTCGGTACTACTGGGATACTTCCTTCTGACGATAACATCACTCTTCTGCGCCGGTTAAAAAGGATCCAAGGAGTGGCGAAGCAGATGAAGACAGCGGGCATTAGATACGGAGAACTCTCCGGACAAGTGTCTGCAGTTGGCCTACTTCGCTACTACGAAGATCTGGGCCGATCGATAACTCCGGACGCAGGAGGGGGCCCAATCACCTTCGACGACGAGCGACTTCTGACGCCTTCCGAAGGTGTGGCTGCTGCCTGGCGGGCCTTCCAAACTTCATGGAGAGCCGAAGGTCGTTCCGCGATCAAGGCTTGGATCGACGAAGGCCAACGCCAGAAGCAAGTTCGGACCCAAGCTTCGAGCAGTCATCCTCCTCCGAACCCGCAGGTTTAGAAATGCCTTAGGATTTTTGGCCATGTAAAGCTTTATGCTTATAAACATTTATCAATGAAAATTTGTTTGTCATATTTTTAGGCTTTGCTTCTTACGGAAGATATCGAAGTGTTAGACCTTAACGACGAAGTTCGCTCATTATGGACCACCTTCGATCTTCTAAAAGCTTATAAACGTCCTCGATTTCTAATTCCTCGAGATGACTCCGGTGTAATTGCGCCCGAAGTAATCAAAGATATATTGTCTTATATTAAAGAGAAATAAAAAGAGGTAAACGTAAACACTTCGTCTTCTGAAGACGTTATATGGTCTGAAGACGAAGATGAAGCTCAAAATAAAAAGTCTGAAGAACTTGGAAGCTGGGAAAGGAGCCCCGAACGGCTTCGAACTTGGGCCGAGCTTCAACAAGAACAGAAGGATTTTAGAGCTTAGAAGGGGAGCAAGAGAGTTAAACACAAAGTTATTAGAACTCCCGGCGCTGGAACTAGTCGTTCCACCCCTAGCTCTAGGGACCGAAGAGGTCTTCGATTCATTCTTGGTATAGATACCAATTTTTCATAATGTAATCTGTAGACACATTTGTTTGAATAATGAATACCGATTTAAAATTGTCTCCATATTAACTAGCCCCACTTTGGGTATAAGCAACTTCGAACTGTATTCAAAGATGGTTATGCGCAAAGAAAAAACTTCGGAGTACAATTTTTTGGGGGTTCGGAGCCCCTTTGTAATTTGAAGATCTTTTAAAATCTTATAAAATGTCTTCGACTATTTGTAGTCTGAAGAATGGCAACTTAGCACCTTTGATTTTTGAAAGAAATCAGTTGAGATAACTTTCAAGATACCTTAGTATCTTAGATAATTTGTCACTTTGAACTGCGTTAACAGACATTCGAAGCTCATGGCTCAAATTCTGTTTTGCTTTAGCCACCTTCGGCTCTTTTTTGCGATCTCTGTCGAACCAATGGTTCGGAGTTTGCAATGGTCTCTTTGGACTCTTTTTACGGATGTCTACCAGCCAATGGCTTGGACTCCGTATATTTTGGCCACCTTCGGCTCTTTTTGCGGAAGTCTACCAGCTAATGGCTTGGACTTCGCAGGATTTGGCCACCTTCGGCTCTTTTTACGGATGTCTACCAGCCAATGGCTTGGACTCCGCATGTTTTTGCCACCTTCGGCTCTTTTTATGGAAGTCTACCAGCCAATGGCTTGGACTCCGTATGATGTGGTTTTGGGCTCTTTTACGGATGCCTACAAGCCGGTGGCTTGGACTCCGGATTATGTCAGCCCCCACGTCGGAAGCTTCGAACCAATGGTTCGAAGTCCGAAAATACAACCCAGCTCCATGACACTTCCCTCTCGGTCGACCCCACGGTTGCAGTGCATCCACTTGGAAGCTGGAAGTCTATGAGGGGAAGACACTACCAGGATCATATGCTTTATTAATTTAGAAGATGATTACAAGTGAATTACAAGGAGCCCTTATGCGAAGTATCGCTTTAGGTGCTCCGCATGCCAAGTATGTGCTAACTCTTCACCTTCTAAATTAGCTAACTTAAAAGAGCCACGGCGTCATGAACGAACAATTAGGTATGGACCTTCCCATTTATTCCCTAACTTCCCTAGCGCTATAATGCTTCGCAGAACAAGATGACCCGGTCTTAGTTCATTGAGCTTAACCTTCGGGTCAAACGAAGCCTTCGTCTACTGATGATACTTTGATAAATTTGCCACAACTCGAAGTCTTGTTTCTTATGATAAATCTATTGAAGCTTGTCTTTCTTCTTCAATCTCCGGTTCGGTGCTGCGAAATGATCCTCCTTTGAGCTCCGTTGGAGTCATAGCTTCATCTCCGAATAGTAGTCTGAATGGAGTAAAACCTGTGGACCTTGTTTGCGTAGTCCGAATGGACCAAAAAATCTTCGGAAGCTCTTCGGTCCACAGTCCCTTGGCTAGTCCTACTATCCTTCGATTTATACCTGACAAAATATTTCCATTGGCTCGCTCTACGGCTCCATTAGACTGAGGATGTCTTACTGCAGCAAAACATAACTGAATGCCTAGATCTTCGCAAAACTTCCTTAAGGGTTCTGCATCAAATTGTGTTCCATTATCAACTGTAAGTTGTCTGGGCACTCCGAACCGGCAGATAATGTTCTTCCAAAAGAATTTCTGTACATTGTTCGAAGTAATAGCTGTTAAGGGTTCTGCTTCCACCCACTTAGAAAAATATTCAATAGCTACCACTGCGAACTTCAGATTTCCCTTGGCTACTGGAAAGGGGCCAATTAAATCCATACCCCATCTGTCCATAGGCCATACTGGAGCAATGACTTGAAGAGCTGTTGGTGGGCGATGACTCCGTCGACCCATCCACTGGCATCCTTGACAAGTGCGGACTAAGCTCTCCGCATCAGCTGTTATTGTAGGCCAATAAAGCCCCTGGCGAAGTGTTTTTCCTGCCAAAGCTCTAGGGGCTAAATGGCTACCGCAAAGGCCTTCATGAATTTCTCGAAGAATTTATTGGCCTTCGGCTTGAGATATACATCGGAGTAGAGGGGAACATACTCCGGCCTTGTATAAAATACTGTTGATTATTTGATAATTTCTAGCTCAAGCTTTAA
>JAAALK010000286.1:29372548-29567913 GCA_019279435.1 Zizania palustris
CAGGAGTATAGCCTTGCAAGTATCAGTTGCATGGCTTCGATTTTCTCCATGGATGTAGCAGAAAAGGGTCTGGCCCTTGCCAGCCGTTTTCCCTGGCGGCCTCCAGCCGCTGGCCTTGTTCCCCGAAGACTGTGGAGCTCTATGTGTAAACTTCTGTGGGGGTGCAATATTCATGACTTCAGAACGAGGGTGCTTTTTCCCTCTTCTCCGATCATGTTGAACTTCGAAGACTAGTTCTTGCGGCTGTGCCGAAGTTTTTACTTCTACTTTAACTTCTTGCAATATGGATGAAGTAGCGGCAGTTCTTCGAAGCCAACCCTCTTCTGACCTCGCATACTCCTCGAAGTATGACATCAACTGAGAGACCGAGGAGATGCTTTTCCGATGAAGCTTATCCAGGAGGCCTTGATGAGTGACGCCTTCCCGAGCTGCATCAACTAGTGAAGATGCAGACAACCTCCGGATTTGCGACTTCGTATGAGCGAAGCGCTTGAAATATTGCCTCAATGTCTCTCCGGGGAGTTGTTTCACGCGGAAAAGGCTTCCTGTTGACATGGGAGGCACGAAGGTGCCTTGAAAATTGCTTATAAACTTCTTCTTCAGCTGCCCCCCATGAATTAATTGATCCTGGCCTCAAAGACCAGAACCACCTTAATGCCACTCCTTGAAGAGCTAAGGGGAAGCACTTCGCCATGGTGTCTCGAACTCCTCCGCTAGCTTCAATTGCTAGGGCATAAGAACGAACGAACTCTCCGGGATCTTCATCTCCGGCATACTTACAGAGCTTTGAAGTTTTGAACTTTGGATCAAAGCGAATTTTCTGCAGCTCAGGATGCAGCGGAGATTCATTATCGAAGGAGGCATTCTCCGGTGCTTCGGGATAATCGGGTTCGTCGTCTTCGGGCACTTCTGGGATAGTTGGGGTGGCTTGAGGGCGAAGCCTGTTCGCAGCTTCCTGTCGCCACGCACCTTGCTACCTCAGCTTGAAGGTTGGCCATTTGAGTGGCCATGTCTCCAAGATTGTCTTCATCTCCTCTGGAAGGATCTTCCGGGTCTTGAGAACTAGTAGGATCAGTTCGAATTGGAATGGAAGGTGGAGGAGGGACTCCGTGTGGTCGAAGTATGGAAGGGGTTGGCGGAGAAGCTTCGTATGTTCGAGGGATGGAAGCTCCTTCCGGAGTTTGCGGAGGGAATGTCGAAGGCCCTCCGACTTCAACTGTGTCGAATGGTATCTCTCCGGAGATCCGAGAAGACCTCCGAACGGGATTGTGGGGTGCGCTCCGCTTAGGAGGCATGATGTAAGAAGTTGGTAGAGAACGAAGTTTTTTGGACTAGGTTCCCCACGGACGGCGCCAACTGTTGGCGTAAAAGATTATGCAAACAGGTTTCTGTAGATTAGAAACTAACAAACGAAGTGTTTGCGAAGTGAACTGTTCTAAGCCTCCGAAAGGATAATAACTTAGAATAGTTCGAATGAGTGTATTGAATAACTTGTATTCGGTCCCTATTACAGGGTGAAATGGGGGGTATTTATAGGCCTAAATATTAAGGAAAAGACCTATTTACCCCTCTATTACAACCGACATAGTGGAAACTATTCGGTACCCTTGATAGGGCTAAAATGGTTAAAGACTAATCTAATAATATAAAAGATAAATCTTCCATCTTAGCTGGCAATAAAGATCTCGTAGAACCTTAGTTCAAAGATGTACTCCGAACCAATGCCTATCTTCGTACTTCGAGCTTGACTCAGAGTATCTTCGGAGATGGACGTCTGGAAACCTTCGAATCCACTATCTGCTGTTATGCTGTTGCGGCAATAACCCCGAAGATGAGATATTTTCCCCCAACACTATCCTTGCCAAAGACGAAGTGGAAAAGCTACTGAAGGCTGGGATTATTAGAGAAGTGGCTCATACGGAGTGGTTAGCCAACCTAGTCTTCGTTAGGAAGAAATCTTCCGGGAAGTGGCGCATGTGTATTGATTTTACATCTTTGAATAAAGCATGCCCCCATGACCCCTACCCCATGCCCCAAATTGATCAATTGGTCGACTCTACTTCCGGTTCGGAGTTATTAAGCTTCCTCGATGCGTACTCTGGCTATCATCAAATTTGGCTAAAGCGCGAAGATGAAATCAAGACAAGCTTCGTAACTCCTTCAGGAGTCTTCTGTTATGTAAGAATGCCCTTTGGCTTAAGAAATGCCGGGGCTACTTTTTCAAGGTTAATTGCTAAGGCTCTAGGTCATCAATTAGGTCGCAATGTAGAGGCCTATATGGATGATATTGTAATAAAGAGTGCTTTAAAGCACGAACATAGCCTAGACTTAGCAGAAACATTCAATAGCCTTCGGGCATGTGGGATCCGTCTTAACCCCGAAAAATGTATCTTCGGAGCGCGGGCTGGAAAATTGTTAGGGTATCTAGTTTCAAGCAGATGGATCGAAGATAGCCCCACTCAGATAACTGCGTTGCAAAGAATGGCTCCCCAGAGAATTTAATGCTAGTGCAAAAGCTGACTGGTCGTCTTGCAGCACTTAGCAAGTTTTTGGCAAGGTCTGCGGAGAGAAGTTTGCCCATCTTTAAAGCATTGAAAGGGTCCGAAGATTTTGCATGGACACCGGAGTGTCAAAAGAGCTTCGAAGATATTAAGAATTACCTCAGTAACCTTGCTACACTCATGGTGCCGATTGCGGACGAAACCCTACTCCTCTACCTTGCAGCTACTCGCTCTGCTGTCAGTGCAGTCCTTGTCAGAGAGGTTGATTTCAACGGGAAGTTGGTACAGAACCCAATTTATTTTGTGTCCGAAGCATTGTTTGGAGCAAAAACAAGATATTCCGAGCTTGAGAAATTCACTTATGCCCTGATAATTGCTTCAAGGAAGCTAAGGCATTATTTCTTGGCACATAATGTAATTGTACCAACTTCATACCCTTTGGGAGATATGCTCCGAAGTAAGGATTCTATAGGAAGAATTGGGAAGTGGGTCGTTGAGTTAGCACCCTTTGGCATATCCTTTGTGGCAAGAACAGCAATTAAGTCACAAGTGTTGGCGGACTTCGTGGCAGAATGGACTCCCCCTGCAGCATGGGCTCCGGAAAAGCCAAGTGAAGGGATTTGGACTATTTATTCTGATGGAGCTTTCCAAGCATCTGGAGCAGGTGTCGGAGCCATGATAATTTCGCCTTCCGGGCAAAAGGCAATGTACTCCACAAGACTAAACTTTAAGTCTACCAATAATACAGCGGAGTATGAAGGAATTTTATTGGAACTTCGAAACGCACACGCTCTAGGGGATACAAGAGTTGTTATTAAGATAGATTCTCAGATTGTAGCAGGGCACGTAGACAAGATCTTTCAAGTTCGGCATCCACGGCTTGCAAAATATTTGGAAGAAATCCGTAAAATTGAAGCAGCATTCAAAGGGATTTCCACCCGGAGTATACCTAGAGCAGAAAATGTGCAAGCTGACATCTTAGCAAAAGTTGCAGCCGGAGCTACGGACATACCAGAAGAAGCTTTTTATGAAGAACTCAGTACACCTTCGGTGCCACAAATCCCTGCTGCGGAAGTCCTTTGCATTCCAAGTACAGATTGGCGAAGTTCAATTATGGAATTGTTGCAAGGAGAAGCAAATATGTCTGAAGGGCCATAGCTTTCGAGGTTGAAACTCAGAATTCGGAGTTATCATATAATCAACGATATTTTGTACAAGGCCGGAGTATGTTCCCCTTTGCTCCGATGTATATCTCAAGCCGAAGGTCAAGAAATTCTTCGAGAAATTCATGAAGGACTCTGCGGTAGCTATTTAGCCCCTCGAGCTTTGGCAGGAAAGACACTTCGCCAGGGGCTTTATTGGCCTACAATAGTAGCTGATGCGGAGAACTTAGTCCGCACTTGCCAAGGATGTCAGTGGATGGGACGAAGAAGTCATCACCCACCAACAACTCTCCAAGTCATTGCTCTAGTATGGCCCATGGTCAGATGGGGCATGGATCTTATTGGCCCCTTCCCAGTAGCAAAAGGAAATTTGAAGTTCGCAGGGGTAGCAATTGAATACTTTTCAAAGTGGGTCGAAGCAGAGCCTCTAACAGCTATCACTTCGAATAATGTCCAAAAATTTTTCTGGAAGAATATTATATGCCGGTTCGGAGTGCCTCGGCAGCTGACAGTGGATAATGGAACACAGTTCGATGCAGAACCCTTCAGGAAATCCTGGAAGACCTAGGCATCCAACTATGTTTTGCTGCAGTAAGACATCCTCAGTCTAATGGAGCTGTTGAAAGAGTTAATGGTAATATATTGTCAGGGCTGAATCGAAGAATAG
Organism: Zizania palustris; assembly: GCA_019279435.1. Lineage (NCBI taxonomy): Eukaryota > Viridiplantae > Streptophyta > Magnoliopsida > Poales > Poaceae > Zizania > Zizania palustris. The sequence goes on from JAAALK010000286.1 coordinate 29,376,880, forward strand.
TGGGATTGGCAAAAGGATTGTGGACCGAAGAGCTCCCAAAGATCCTATGGTCCATCCGGACAACTCAGACAAGGTCTACCAGTTTCACTCCTTTCAGACTATTATTCGAAGATGAAGCTATGACACCAACGGAGCTTAAAGGAGGATCCCTTCGCAGCACCGAACCGGAAATAAAAGCAGAAAGACAAACTTCGCTTGATTTAACAGAAGAGACAAGACTTCGAGCTGTTGCAAATTTGTCAAAGTATCAGCAGCAGACGAAGACTTGGTTTGACCCGAAGGTCAAGATTAATGAACTTAGGTCGGGTCATATCGTTTTGCGAAGTATCATAGCGCCAGGGAAATTAGGAAATAAGTGGGAAGGTCCATACATAATTGTCCGCTCAGGGCGTCCTGGTTCTTTTAAGTTAGCTAATTTGGAAGGTGAAGAGTTAACGCATACATGGCATGCGGAGCACCTAAAGCGATATTTCGCATATGGGCTCCTTGTAATCATTTGTAACACCTTCCGAATCAATAAACTTATGGTTCAGATAATGCCTACCCCCCATAGACTTCCCACTTCTAGTGGACGCACTGGAATAGCGAAGTTGACCGGTAGGGAAGTGTCATTAATTTGAATCATATTTTTCGGACTTCAGACAACTGGTCCGAAGCTTCCGACGAGGTGGGAAAGTCACTAAAAAACGGATTTCAAGCCACCGGCTTGAAAGCATCCGTAAAAAGAGTCCAAGGAGACCAAATAATGCGGATTCCAAGTTTCGGCTTGAAAGCATCCATAAAAAGAGTCCAAGGAGACCACTGCGAATTCCAAACCACCAGTTTGATAGAATTCGCAAAAGAGCCGAAGGAGGCCAGAATAAATAGAGTTTGAGCTCATGAGCTTCGAATATCTGTGAAAAAAGTCCAAACTGACCAATCGTTTGGGACACTAAAGTGTCCGGAAAGTTGTCCAAAGTGATTTCTTTCAAAACACAAGGTACTAAGTTACCAATCTTCAGACTCCAAGTAGTCGAAGACATTTTATAAGATTTTAATTAATCTTTAAATTGCTAAGGGGCTCCGAGCCCCAAAATTGTACTCCTAAGTTTTTCTTTGTGCCTAACCATCTTTGAATATAGTTCGAAGTTGCTTACGCCCAAAGAGGGGCTGGGAAATAGGGAGACAATTTTAAATCGATATTTATTATTCGAACAAATTATGATTACATCATGAAAAAATCGGTATCTATACTGAGAAGGAATCGAAGACCCCTTCGATCTCTAGAGCTATGGTTGGAACGACTAGTTCTAGAGCTGGGAGTTCTAACAACTTTGCGTTTAACTTTCCTACCTCCCTTCGAAGCTCTAAAGTCTTTCTGTTCTTGTTGAAGCTCGGCCCAAGTTCGGAGTCGTTCGGGGCTCCTTTCCCAGCTTCCAAGTTCTTCAGGCTTTTTACCCTGAGCTTCATCTTCATCTTCGGACCATGCAATGTCTTCAGAAGATGAAGTTTCCAAGTTAACTTCTTTTTCTTCGTCTTTAATATAAGATAGTATATTTTTGCTTACTTCGGGTGTAATTGCACCGGAGCTATCTCGAGGAACTAAAAATCGAGGTCGCTTGTGAAGTTTTAAAAGATCGAAGGTAGCCCATAGTAGGCGGAGTTCTTCGTTAACGTTTAACACTTCGACATCATCCATATGAGGTGAAGCCTAAAAACATGACAAGCAAATTTTCATTCATAATATATGAAAAACATGATGCTTTACATAGTCAGGATCCTAAGGTAAATCTAGACCTGCGGGTTTGGCGGAGGCTGGCTGCTCGAAGCTTGCAACTGAGCTTGCTTTTGGCGTTGCCCTTCATCAATCCAAGCATTGATCGCAGTGCGACCTTCGGCTCTCCATGAAGCTTAGAAGGCTTGCCAAGCAGAGGCCACGTCTTCGGAAGGATTGAGAAGCTGGTTTTCGTCGAAGGTAATGGGAGCCGCCTCTGCGTTCGGAGTTATCGTTATTCCCAGATCTTCGTAGTAGCGAAGTATGACGATAGCAGCCACTTGTCTGGAGAGTTCTCCGTATCGAATGCCTGCCATCTTCATCGTCTTCGCAGCTCCTTGGATCATTTTTTAGCCACCGAAGCAAGGAGACGTTGTCGTTTGAAGGAAGTGTCCCAGTAGTACCGAAGTACTCTAGGACACTTAGGAGTTGGTTCATGACCTCCGCAGCTACTTTCTCCGATTTCAGCTTATCGTCAAGTAAAGCGTCCTTCGCAGAAGTCAATTCTTCCACCACGCCGGAGAGCCTAGATGCCTCCGTAGCTAAAGAGTTTTTCTGGTTAAGTAGGTGGCTAGCCTCTTCTGCAGTTTTGGCCTTTTCCTCTCGGAGCTTGACAAGTTCAGCCCCCGCCGTAGCATGCTCCGCCCGCATCTTTTCTATTTCTGCCCGAAGCACAATTTGTTCTGTTTTGAGCTCCTTATTCGCAGTTTCCAAGCTTTGCCTGGCCCTCCGCTCTGTTGAGATCATGTTGTCTAAATGGGAAATTCGACCTTCAGAAATGTTAAGATTTCTCTGAAGAGTGGTGATTTCCTCTCGAAGGCGAAGGCTTCCGCATTCATTTGAAACGTTCGCAGCTCGGGCCAAGACTATTTGCTGCAAAGTGAAAAAACCAAGGTGAGAAATTATTTGTATATAAGATTAATTTTGTTTTGCAGATACTTCATACCTGGTACGCTGCACGCTCCATAGCAGCGTTGAGCTCCGAACCCTCAGCCTCACTCTAGATGTCTACCAAGTCTGTCTCCCCGACTTCGCTGCTAGTTCAATCCAAAGGCTCGAGCAAAGTCCGAAGTCCGGTTCTTCGCTCCAAGAAAGGAGCTAGAAGAGGGAGCATAGACAAGGCCCTCTGGTCGTCTTCGTTCGGTGAGGGGCTGGAGCGCTGGGCCATATCTTTTGGAACTTCGGCAGACTGGCCCCCCTCTGTAGATTGGCTTCCGTCTGTCGATTCAGACGGAGTTAATCCTAAGCTCGGAGCAGGTAGGGGGTCCACCTTGCCTTTACCTTTTCCAGGTCCCATTTGAGCGACTTCTGGAATTGGCTCCGGAGTAGCCGAAGTCCCAGGATTGGTATCTTCGGGAAGGCCCTCTTCCATAGGAGTAGATCCTGTTGAAGCAAAGGTATTATACATTGTATAATTTCACAGGAAAAAAGAACAAAAGAATTATGTGAAGTTTACCTCCGAAGTCTTGTCGGCGGGTGAGCATCGGACTGCTTGGCGGGTCGAAGGCTAGCCCAAAGTCTTCATCGGAGTCAAAATTCACAGTTAAATCTTCGACTGTTGGAGCCTCTTTGGGAGCTGCCGTCGTTGCTTCACCCGGAATCGAAGTTGATTCTACAGCAACTTCGACTCCACCTTCGTCCATAGGGGCTTCATCTTGCGATAAGTCTTCTTGAGCAACCAAAGTCCCAACTTGCCCAAGGTTGCTTGGAAGCTTTGGCATGCTCGCAACGTCACCAATTCTTGCATCTGTTTGGGCTGCATCCTTGTCAATCAGGTCAACAAGCATTCTACCTTCATCCTCTAAGGAATCGGAGACCGAAGCTATTGGGCTTGGGGGCACCGCAGTTTTTGGCTTTCGGGCTACTTTCTTCGACGGAGTCTTGGTAGATGTCGAGGCTCCAACTTCGGCCTTCCTTTTCTTAGGCCCTTGTTCCGGAGGCAACCAATCCAAAAGAGGAGGAGGAACAACTTCGAGTAGCCCCCATACCCGGTTGGACCGCTCCCAAGTACCTACCAACTTAATCCTCGATTCTTTCTCGGCCGGAGTTGGGACTCCCAGAATTTTCTCCGAAGCCCGCACGATTTGCTCCGAAATCATAGGAGCTAGAGAGGCTGAAAGATAAGTTGATGTTGGTTATTTCTTCAAATAAATATATATGAAACATGTTGTTTTCGAAGTTACCTGCAGGGCTCGAGCTCGAAGAGATCTTGCGGAGGCCGCCCTCCGGATCTTCCTCGAAAATGATTGGCCAATTGGCCATCAGAGGGGGGATCTGAAGTCTGATGAACTCCTCAGCCAGGTCCCGCATGCTCAGACGATGGCTGATGCGTTGAAGTAGGCTAAGGCGAGCTTCAAGCTGACCTGGATCTGGATGGACAAGAGCTTTCCTCCGGAAGTTTATGTCCTGAAGAGGTCCAGCTAGGCGACTCCCTGGCCCAACTTCGGCATAAAACCATCGGAGGATCCAATCAGTGTACCACCTGGCATTGATAGCCTTGGCTAGAAACCAAAGAGCGTATTCATCTCGAAATTGAAAGTTAATACTCCCGAAGGCCACCACCATCTTCTCACCTCCGGGGCCTATGAAGGTCTTGGGTTGGCACGAAGCTCGATGTAAAGCTGCGAAGATTTCTGCTCTGCCTTCACATCCTTCAGCTCGCAACGCCCACTCGAAGATGGAAAGGCGTGCTATCACGTTCGGAGAAAGTTGGGGGAGAGTAACATGGAATAAATCCAGTACCTCGGCCAGGAAGTCGACGCCCGGAAGTCCTAATCCAACTTCGAAAAAGGCTTCGAAGACAACCACTTCTCCGGGCCTTGGCGAAGGAATAGCTTCCTTTGCAGGTTTGCGGATCACTATCTCTGAACTAATCTTGCCTTCTATCACAGCCGTGAGCGATTCCCTCTTGCAGGTTGAAGGTCCCAACTGATAGGATTGATCCGCATACTTCGTCAACACCGGGAGGAGATCATGAGGATCATCGCGTTGGGGATTTCTCCCTGGCGCCGCCATTGCTGCTACTGTTGCTGTCAGAGTCGCCATCACCGATGTCGCCGCCGCCACTGCAGCCGCAGCCTGCTGCCGAGCCAAGGCTGAAGCCACCCCAGGACCATTGAAACTCGTCTTCGCCATGAAATCGCATGTATTGCTGGAGGAAAGAATGGAGGCTAAGGTTGTCTGCTGGGTTGTTTGCACGAGAGCGGTGAGAAGGTATTCGGGAAGGATCTGGGCCCCTTATTTATAGCCCAGGCCATGATTTTTTACCGTTTGGTGTTCTGCCGTTTCACATTCCTAACTGTTATCTCTTTGTGAACTTAACGCATTTCCTTAATTTCCGTTGAGGAAAAAGCCAACGACTATTTCTTCTAAGCCTAAAAAAGCTTTCAGACTTTTTAAGTTAATTCTAGAAAATAGTTCGAACATAATTTCCTTATAAGTTGATTCGAAGTTTCGAATCTCCGCATATTTCGAAGGCTGATTAAAACTGTTAGTCTCTGCGCATGATTATTTTTCTTGCGTATACTGCTCTCCTAACATCACAGGTCTAGCGGAGAAGAGTATTCGAGGGGCTACTGTTGGGGGAAAATATTTCATCCTCAGAGCCATTGTGGTAACAGGACAAAGGCAGGTGATTTAATCAAAGGTTTCCAGCATATAACTCCGGAATCACCGTGGATCAAGTTCGAAGTATGGAGGCGAACTCTAGTTCGGAGTATATCTTCGAACTAGGACTCTTCCAAGGGCTTCCTTGCCAGCTAGGATGGAAGGCTTATCTTCTTTCTCATTAGATTAGTCTTTTACCATTTTAGCCCTATTAAGGGTACCGAATAGTTTCCACTATGTCGGTTGTAATAGAGGGGTAAAAGGGTCTTTTCCTTAATGTTTGGGCCTATAAATACCCCCCGTTTTACCCTGTAATGGGGACCTAATACAAGTTTTGAATATACATTCTCGAACTGTTTTAAGCTATTATCCTTTCGGAGGCTTGAAATAGTTTACTTCGCAAACACTTCGTTTGTTGGTTTCTAACCTTCAGAAACCTGTTAGCGTAATCTTTTACGCCAACAAGTGTTAATTTACCCTAGGGGTAAATTAGTCTTTTCATGTATTAGGAGTCGCCTATAAATAGGCCCCTATCCCCCTGGGATAGATGACTGTTTTTTTATATCAATCTATAATCAATCTAAATATTATTATTTCGAGTTTTTATTTAGGTGTTTTTATTTACTGCAGTAATTTTATTCAGTTTATTTTTAATATCATTTTAATTAGGACACCGATCATTTTTAGGCTAGACAACTATAGTATCAGTAATTTGCTTTGCTAATAGTATTTGTCTGGTTAAGTTCCGTTGGGTGATGGGATTAGATCATAGTTTAGCAAGAAATTTTTAGGCGCCCATTCACCCGCCCTTTGGTCGCTACTTTCGGTCCTACAAGTGGTATCAGAGCAAGGTTAGGGTTTTCTAATATCTTAACCGATTCTAAATCTAGGTAATGACCATGACGTCTCCTGGCAAAATCCCGTCCCTTGAGGCTTTTGGCTACACTTATTGAAAGACTCGCATGCGAGCATACCTTATGATCCAGAGCTCGGACATATGGGAGATTTGTGTTCATCCTACTTTCACCATATGGACTATTGTTGCGGATACTGCTGCAGATGTAGTTACACAACATCAAAATAATAGTAAAGCGGTGAACATTTTATTTTCTGGTCTAGGTCCTAGTGAGTTTGAGCGTGTTAGCCATCTCACCACTGCCCGAGAGATCTGGGCTACCCTCCAGGCACACCATGAGGGGACAGCTCAGGTCAAGGCTAGGCTATATCAGAACTACCGGTGTGTGTATGAAAATTTCTCACAGAAGCCGGGTGAGACTGTTGAGGCTTTGTTTGGTCGTTTTCAATCGATCATTAACAAGCTTCGCGTTAACAAGGCCGAGCGTGATCAGCTGGTCTCGGATCATGAGCAGGCGCTTAAGGTACTCCATACCTTGGACCCTAAGATTTGGGAAATCAAGGTCTCTTCTATTGTTGAGAGCACGTCTTATGATACTTTTACCGTCATAGATCTTTTTAGTAAGCTCAAGGCCTCAGAGGTCGATATCCAGTTGAGATCAAATCTCACTGGTTCTGGATCAAAGACTCTAGCGCTTGCGACACCATCTGCTAATCCTAATGCCATGAGTTGTACTACATTTTCCTTGATGTCTATTTCTGAGGAACAACTTGATACTCTAGGAGATGATGATCTATGCTTGTTTAACAACCGGGTGCGACGTTTCTATGATAAGCGAATGTTTAAGAAACACGGCACAAAATCCGGATGCTTTGAGTGTGGTGATACATGTCATTTCATTGCCGACTGCCCCAAGCGGAAGAATTACAAGAAGTGAACTGGCGGCAACTCCTACGACTCCGACAAGTACGACAACTCCACGAAGAGAAAGCCCAAGACGAGATTCTTTCGAAAGGCTTTGAAGGACTACAGGCGTGAGAACAAGAAGCGAGACAATGATTTCTTCGCCGAGATGGAGAAAAGCTACTCCAAGAAATCCTCGTTTTCCTCCTCATCGTCGAGCTCAAGTGATGAAGAGATCGTGATCAGGAAGGGGAAGGACAGGGATGATCCGGCGGGCCTCTGTTTCATGGCCTTCAGGGACAAGCCGAAGAGACGCTCACGTGACAGCCGAAGACCCCACAAGAGCTTCTGCTCAATGGCTCTTGGTGAGAAGAAAGAAAAGGACTCCTCTAACGACTCCGACGATGACAACGATGAGAATGCATCTTCCTATGAACAAGAAGTTGTTAATTTATTAGAACAGAACCGTCAGGAGTTGAATTATAGGGAGAAACTGCTTAGAGGAGCTAAGAAGAGGATAGATGAGCTTGAGAGTGAGCTTGCCACAACAAATGGCAAGATTGAGAGTCTGTCTTCTTCCCCTTGCTTGGGTGATAGTGGTGAGTGCCCTAACTATAATGTTGTGTGACCTGATGACTCTTAAGTCCAGGTAAACAAAGAGAGTAGATGAGAGAGACGCATTGGCCACTGAGCTTGAGAGCGCTCAGTAGGAGCTAAAAGATGCTCATGCCACTGTCATCGTACCTTGTGTAGACTGCCCATCTCATTTAGCTAGTATAGCTGAGCTGAGAGCCAAGAGTGATGAGCAGTTGAGCGAGTTAGCTGGAGCGAGAGCTGAGTTGGAGCATACTAAGCTAGAGCTTGAGACCTTGTCAGTTCCACCCACTGTTTGTGAGAACTGCATGTTCATTAGAATGGAGTTGATCAAGCTAAAAGCTGAGAAGTCTGTCAAAGTTGATAAAGAGTGTGAGATCTGCTTGTCTCAGGTGGAGGTGTTAGCTTCCTTGAGAGAGGAGTTAGATAATGTTCAGAACGAGAACTTTTACCTCCGTCAGATCCTGAGTTGGATTAGTGCCAGAGAGCCATAGCTTGGCATGATGATCCAGCAGTTCAAGAGACAGGATGGGTTTGGGGTAGGTTACACCTATACTGTCACGCCCCGATTTAATAAATCAGGACTTTATTGAAATTCTGGGGTGTTACATATACCGAGGCGAACTTTGAGAGCGCCACTAGTCGAGCAGTGGAGTGGAGTAAGATGACTCCTGAACAGAGATATCCCAAGACTCACTCCACTGAGTCCTTTAAGGATAGTCAGCCCAAGGATGGAGTGTTCCAAGAAAAACCTAAAGCTCCACCTAAGAAGCAAATCTGGGTTCCAAAGCCTAAACCTCTCCACACTTCTCTTGATTCTTTACCTGGACCCTCTCACACCAAATATGCTACACTCAACACAACCAAGCCTAAGATTCTCAAGCCTCAACCACATCCCAAGAAGCCTACCTATCACTGTGAGTTTTGTCAGAGAGACGGGCATCTTGAGGAGTTTTGCTTCAAGAGGAAGCGGATTGAGCGAGCAGAGAAAGCTCGAGGTGGGCAGGAGCAGTTCTACCAGCAGGGTGGTAGACAGAGAGTTCCTCGACGTAGAGAGAGAGGCTAGAGGCCAGGCCACGTCGTGTAGGTGGTGGTAGAGGAGACGGTTTTTATGATCGTGCTCCGGAGGGTGGTTTTTGTTCTGGCAGAGTTCTAGTTCGTTATGGATATGACTTTGGACCTCGTGGCCATGATTTCAGGAAGAACAGAGGACCGCGCTTTGATCCGCGTTTCGGTCCAGACTCATATGATTCTTTTTGCTTCCCTACATACGAGCAGATGGCTCGACACTGGTTTAGAACTTTGGCTAAACCTGGCATTGGACCGTTTGCTCCCACTCATGATTATTGATCTTGATTTGAGAGTTGTGTATTCTTTTTAGGATACTTTGAGTCAGTTTTTCTTTTCTTCTTTATTTTTATTGAGTCTTTTTGTGTGCGTTCATATCATGCATAATCATTAATCACATTTTGAGCTCGCTTCTGTTATATGATTAATCTGCTTTACTTTCTCTAGGTAGTATATGTTTTTGATTACTTGTCAATGATCATGTTCTGTTTCAGTTCACATGATATATCTGATATTTGTTATATGCATGGCTTTTATGCTTTAAAATTGAAAAATGATCACCATTGCTTCTGGTAACTAGCATGTGTAAGCTGAATGCTTTCGCTATCTTTTACATGCCTTGTAGTTAGATCCTTACTTAGATGCAGATATGCAACTTGGATATCTATATGCTTTAAATATGAAAAATGTGTTATGAAAATGATAAAAAATTGAGAAAAATGAAAAATTTATGCATTTTTATGATTATCAGAAAAGATCCACGTGGGTTTGCTTTGTCGCATTGCACTTTTCTGTACTGCTTACCATAGCACTTTGGTATGAACTAGGATGGTGTAATGTATGCCAAGACCAATGTCTTAAGCTTCTGATGGTCCAGTTCTGGCCTAGGCTTGACTTGGTCGGTTAGCATAAGGTTTGACATTCAAATAACCCCTGGCAGAAATGAGAAATAAAAAGGAAAAAGAAAAAGTCTGAAAAATTTAAAAAAGATGACGAGTTTGCTGAAGCTCTTTGTTTTGGACAATGCTTATCTTGGTAGATATCAGTTAGCTTTTGCATATCATGTTTTACCTTGCTTGTCAACTAGAAAATGTGGTGATGCTTTTGTTTTCAAAAATTCGAAAATTGCATGCTAATGACTCTCTTTAGATATCATCTGTTGCACTCATCATTTCATGTATCTTAGACAGTATATCTTTTGCTATACCTGTTAGATGTTGTAATTTCAGTCAATCATATCTAAGAAGCATGCTTTTCAAACTCCACCTGCACCCCATCTGCATTCATGACATATTTTGAGGGGGAGCTGCATTTCAGGGGGAGTTTGTGTCTATGTATTTTTAGAGTGCATTTAGTCTCACTTGATGAGTCCAATTGTCAACAAGGGGGTGAAGTTTTGGAGTATATTTTTAGCTTTCTTTGGGATTTATTTCAGGGGGAGTTCCTTGTTGGTAATTCTGAGATTTGCACTTCCTTTTGAGTCTTTATTTTTGGTTAACAATAATGACCATTTTTCTTGCTTCTGTTTGGCTTTTGTACATTAGGGTTAAACTTTTTTTTTCTTTTTTCTATTTTCTTTTGTCTTTGTTTTCCTGTTTCCACACATTTTGCAGGTTCTGAAGATGAGCTGAAAAAGGTGTTTACAATGCACTCATCAAGGGGGAGATTGAGAAACCATGTTGAAAATATGGTTTTGATATTCCAGATGTGATGAGTGGTTGTCAACGGAAGTCAAAGGAAGGGAGATATGAAGACCTGCCGAGTTTGAGGCGCATGTGACTCAGGTACACGGGCAGCGAGCGACGGCCGGGCAGAGGAGCCTCGGAGTCGGGCTGGCCCAATCCGGGTACATGGCTAGGAGCGGCAAATGATCCACTGGTCTGTTGACTGGGTTTGACTCAGGTACACGAGCGGCGAGCGATTGTTGGGCTGAGGAAGCTGCGGGGTCGGGTCGGCCCAATCCGGGTACCCGGTGCGAAGACGGTGGACGCTTTGTCAGTTTGGGCGCAAAACTGACAACCTATGATTAATTCCTTTTAAGGATATTAATATTTAGTTTTTAAGTTTAGAATATTTTTATTTGAGTCAGGTGATTTTTCTAAGAATATTTTAGTAATTTTAGGAATTTATTTTAGAGTCAGTGTTAATTTACCCTAGGGGTAAATTAGTCTTTTCATGTATTAGGAGTCGCCTATAAATAGGCACCTATCCCCTGGGGATAGATGACTATTTTTTTAGATCAATCTATAATCAATCTACAACCCACCTCATGTTCTTTTGCCGAAGTTTTTTTGGTTCTGTTTTTTATCACCAATCAGATCACGACGTCTGCCGGCTCGGCAACAATCCAACGCAAGCAGCAGAATCGACAGCCTGGCCAGCAGTGCGTCTTCCAGTGGCGACGCAAGTCCCACGGCAGGAGGCAAATTTCTGCAAGGCAGGCGGGCCCCACGAGCAGCACTGTTCGGCGGAAAGGAAAAGCACCAGGGCTGCTGCACGCAACCGGCATCGGGCCCCACGGCAAGGAATTCCGGCGTCGAGCCCCACGGCAAGGAATTTTTTTCCTTTCTTTGGTGAGACTTCTCCATGGCAACAGGCAAGGTGAGCACGCCCATTTTTATTTCATGCGTAGGACCCACGAAATTTCCACGGTATTTATTTTCTCTCTAGGACATAGCTCTGGGCAAATCGAAGGCACGGGAGCCGATCTCTGGCATTGACGCACAACAGCTCGCAACGCAAGTTTCACATGCAAGCAGATTGAGCGACAGCCGAGTAGCAGCAGTACGGCGGACGGACGGCATAAGTTTTTTTTAATCCCCTATTCTTCAGCAGGTTTAATTAAATTGAGAACATCCCCGGGCATTGGAGTTAGGCTTCGCCCCTCTCCTTTTCTAGCTGCCCAGATTGAATTCCTCTGGGAACAACTAAGCAAAAAGTTCAACAGGTCAGGTTTTACTACAATTACTTGAAATGCATTTGGATAATATCCTTTTTCGATTAGGTATGGCTTCAACCATTCCTGAGGCCCGGCAATTAGTTAACCAAGAGTTCTACTAACAAGAGTAGACATGCAAAATTTATGTTTGTTCCTGAAGGGAAAACCGTTTTTTTCTTTCGACTCAATCCTCTTCTTCTCCTTAGCATCCGGGAAAGACAAGAAAATTTCAGGGTGGGAAACATTCCATCCTCCCCCCGGTGGGTCGACCTCTTATTCACTCTCGCGAGAAAAGAAGAAGAGAGACAGCATTCAAGCCAGCAATGTGTAAGATATCCAGCATCCGCCGTTCGTACAGCAGTATCTACAACCCCTTTGCGGGCTGTCTTTCGTTATCAACCAGAAGTAGTGATAAAAAATTCCTATACTCCTCCCTCTTTACTGAGAAACGCGAAATAAAAAAAGTGAAATAAGGGGTGCCCCATAGGTATTTGATCTTGCCTCCTCCCCCCCTTTTTCATGGAAAAAGGAAAGATGAATTTCTCCATTCATTGAACCCTAGTTCGGGACTGACGGGGCTCGAACCCGCAGCTTCCGCCTTGACAGGGCGGTGCTCTAACCAATTGAACTACAATCCCCGCGGGGTGTATGGCATACCTATTCTTAAATAGAACCATAAGAAGTTTCGATTCGCCTATTTTACTATAAGAAATAGACGAATCATATACTACACACCCCCATATCGTATGTGGGTATAGTGAGAGTCACATAACTAGTATGCCGCGATTTTTTATCGCTCAAAATAGATGATAATCTGCCTTTCAATAAGAAAGGGCCCTTTGTTTGTATGAAAGGAATGAGAGAAATAGAGATTATAAAAAAATTTATCCTTTCTTCTTTATTTCTATGGATCAAATATTTTTTTATGGAAGAAAAAAATTTATTTAGCTCATATTCACGAAGCCCTAGATTTTTGGGCCGAGCTGGATGACAAATTGATAAGTCTGGCATTCCCAGCCCACCAAGCAAAACCGGTGGTTGAATTTCTTATCATTCAATGAGCATCTTGTATTTCATAGAAATAATAGAAAAAGAGCTCCTGTATAAAGATCTTCATTGGTCCGTAATCCAATTGTATACCACCACTGATAAACCCCAGAATAGGCGATATTCACTGGACCAGCAGCACCTCCTCGAGTAAAGGCTTCCACAGCGGGTTGACCAAAATGAGGATACTTTATTTGTTTTCTAATTAGCTGCAGATCTGTTTAGAAAATTCGGGATTAATTTTATCTGTTAGGTTTTAGTGTATTAGCATAAAAATTAATAATCTCATAGTTAACCTTTTTATTTGTTAAATTTTATTAGGTATCTCGTATTATTTTTTATCTGTTTAATCTTCTCATATAAAAAGAAAAGAAAATTTTATTAGCCGCAGTTAGATTTTTATTTTATTCTTTACCTGCAATATTTTAGGTTTAGTTCTGAATTAATTTTTAATGATCCAAGATTTATTCATTTGATTAGTAATTTATTTCTAGACTGAAATATTATTATTTCGAGTTTTTATCTAGGTGTTTTTATTTACTGCAGTAATTTTATTTAGTTTATTTTTAATATCATTTTAATTAGGACACCGATCATTTTTAGGCTATACAACTATAGTACCAGTAATTTGCTTTGCTAATAGTATTTGTCTGGTTATGTTCCGTTGGGTGTTGGGATTAGATCATAGTTTAGCAAGAAATTTTTAGGCGCCCATTCACCCCCCCTCTGGTCGCTACTTTCGGTCCTACAACTGTGGACTGAAGAGCTTCCTAAGATTTAATGGTCCATTCGGACCACTCAAGCTAGGTCTATTGGCTTTACCCCATTCAGGTTGTTGTTCGGAGATGAGGCCATGACTCCAACAGAGCTAAAAGGTGGATCCCTCCGCGCAACGGAGCCAAAAGATAAAGAAGAAAGAAGCACTTCGCTTGACTTGTCTGAAGAAACAAGACTTCGAGCTATCACCAATTTGACAAAGTACCAAGACTAGACGAAGGCATGGTATGAATCGAAAGTAAAAGTTAACGAATTTAGACCGAGTCATTTGGTACTGCGAAGTGTAATTACTCCAGGGAAATTAGGAAACAAATGGGAAGGACCATATATTATCCTACGCTCAAGGTGCCCTGGATCTTTTAAATTAGGAAATTTAGAAGGGGAAGAGTTAAAGCATGCATGGCATGCGGAGCATCTTAAACGTTATTACGCTTAGGGGCTCCTTATAAAGAATTGTAAAGTACCTTTCTAAATGAATAAAAGCTTTTGTTCGAATTATGCTTACCCCTCAATATTCCCTACCCCTGGTGGATGCATCAGAGGAATGGAGATGCTTGCGGAGGTAAGCATCTTTCATCAGAACCCAATAAACGGACTTCGAATCACTGGTTCGAAGATTTCGTAAAAGAGTTGAAGGTGGTCAAATCCTACGGATTCCAAGCCATTGGCTTGATAGCATCCGTAGAATATTCTAAGGACTATAAAATAATGAAGTTCGAACCTCCAAGTTTGGAGCATTCGTAAAAGATCCATAGGTGGACAAAGCCTATGGATTCTGAGCTTTGGCTTGATAGCATCCGTAGAAGAGTCTAAGGACTATAAAATAATGAAGTTTGAACCTCCGGGTTTGGAGAATTCGTAAAAGATCCGTAGGTGGCAAAAGTCTACGGATTCCGGGCTTCAGCTTGACAGCATCTGTAGAAGAGTCCAAGGACTATAAAATAACGAAGTTTGAACCTTCGGGTTTGGAGCATTCGTAAAAGAGCCGTAGGTGGCCAAAGCCTACGGATTCTGAGCTTTGGCTTGATAGCATCCGTAGAAGAGTCTAAGGACTTTAAAAGAACAGATTTCGATCCTCCGGGTTCGAAGCATCTATAAAAGAGCCATAGGTGGCCAAAGCCTACGGATTCTGAGCTTTGGCTTGATAGCATCTGTGGTAGAGTCTAAGTACTTTAAAAGAACAGATTTCGATGCTCCAGGTTCAAAGCATATATAAAAGAGCCGTAGGTGGCCAAAGCCTACGGATTCCGAGCTTCAGCTTGATAGCATCTGTAGAAGAGTCTAAGGACTTTAAAAGAATAGATTTTGATCCTTAGGGTTCGAAACATCTGTAAAAAAGTCGAAGGTGAACAAATTATAAGGTTTCAAGGCCCAGGCCAAATGAACCCCATTAAGAGTCCTAAGTGACCAATTTCGGAGCTCTAATTTATAAATTCGAAGCTCTTTTTAAAGTTTTCAAGCATCAAACCATTAGTTTGATGCGTCAACTAATTATCATAGTACGAACATACAGTTCAAAGAACTATACGAAAAAGTCGAGTTCGTGGTTATCAAGTACTATTTGCGAAGCTTTGACTTTATTATGCCAAGCGTTGTGCACGATGGGCCCTATTGCATTGCATATGGCCCCCTACCCACAAAGAGGGGCAGGGGAGTGAGGCACAATCAAACAATGCTTCTCAAACAAATTATATTACTTGGTCAAATCACATTACAAATATCATAATCAGGAAAAATTATTGTCTCAGCCTAAATAAAAATGGAGACCCTTCCGACCTCTAGAGCTACCTCCAGGACAAGTTCGGTCTTCGGAGCCTGAAGTTCTCAAAACCTTTCTTTTGGTTCAATTACCCTTCTTCTTTGAAGCCCTCCAGGTTTTCTGCTCTTCTTGAAGTTCAGCCTAGGTTAGAAGTCGTTCGGAACTAGCCTTCGTCGGGTCTTCAACTTGATATTCCGAATCAGACCAATCTACATATTCTGAAGATGAAGGTGCTACTACTTTATCCTCTTCTTTAATATAAGAAAGGACTTCGCTACAAACATCATGTGCTATTTCTCCATGCTCCCCTCGAGGAACAGAAAATCGCGAGTGCCTATAAGGCCTTAAGCTTTCAAGAATAGCCCATTATTGGAAAAGCCTTTCATCAAGCTCTAATACTTCGAGATCAAGATCCGAAGCATGTGGCAAAACCTAACAAAACATCCAAGCAAAGGATTTTCATTCATAAACTTTTCATTCATTAAAATAAAAGAACTTTACAAACTCTTTTTTACATAGTAAAGCACCCTAGAAGCTAGACCTTCAAGACTAGAGGCGGATCAAATGGCGGCGGTGGAGCTGCATGCCTCGTCTGAATTTGCCTCTGTCGATGGGCTTCGTCGATCCATGCCTTAGCCGCAACTTTGTTATCTACTTTCTAGGTCGCCCAAAAGGCTTCCCAAGCCAAAGCCACGTCCAAAGATGGTCGGAGCAAGCATTCGTCAGTGAAGCTTTCCAGCATCGAACCCTTCCGCCAGAGCAACGGAGACCGCGATGGCTTCGAGATGACGAAGGACTCTGATCGTGGCTACTTGCCCGGAGATTTCTCCATAGCGAGTACAAGAGCCTTTCATCATATTGGCCACCCCTTGGATCATCTTGATCTTTCGGTCGAGGGACTCATTCACCGCAACCAAAGAAGATGGGTACATTGTTCCAAAATATTACATAACACCCCAGAGAGTGTCCATGGTTTGATCGGCTGCCTCGTCGTACCTCATCTCGGCAT
The DNA here is from genome assembly GCA_019279435.1 of Zizania palustris. Lineage (NCBI taxonomy): Eukaryota > Viridiplantae > Streptophyta > Magnoliopsida > Poales > Poaceae > Zizania > Zizania palustris. Next base: position 29,393,190 of record JAAALK010000286.1, read on the forward strand.
TTGTCTTCTCGGTACCGATGGCGGAGAGTTTAGCTGTCTTCGTCATTACGTAATTCTTCTGAGACAACACTTGCTGAAGCGCATCTCGGAGCTACACAAGTTAAGCCCCAGAAGATGCCTCTGCTGATCGAAGCTTATCGACTTCAGCCCTCAACACCATTCGCTCTACTTGAAGCTCCTTAATCGAAGATGCTAGGCCAGCATGAGCATGTTGCTCCGTTTGGAGCGCTTCCTTCGCTATATCCTTCGTCCTCTGCTCTTCAAGGAGTTCTTCCTCTTATCGCAGGGACTTGTCTTCAGAGCCCTTAAGGGCCCTTTGAAGCGTTGTAACCTTCCTTTTGAGTCGATTAGTCTCGAGCTCGTTGGATGTCGCTGCCGCACTAGCAATAACAAATTGTTGCAAAAAGCAAAGTAAGTATGATGTAATTTTAATGAATTAAATGTACTCTATGTTTCTTGCATACCTGGAGGGTAGCCCTTTCGAGGGCTAGGTCTAGCTCCAATCCACTAGCCTCGCTCAATGCGGAGACTAGCTCGGAGTTGCCAACCTCTTGGCTCTTTTCAGCCAAGGGCTGCAAGAGATACCAGAGCCCTGTCCACTGCTCCAAGAATGGAGCCAATAGTAGGAGCAAGGACAAGGCTCTCTGATCATCTTTAGTCGGGTCTTCTTCCGAAGCATTTACTGAAGGGTCGTTCGTCGATGGCGTCATCATCAAAGAAGGTACAAGCCCAGGACAAGTCTTGCCTTTACCTCTCCCCATTGCTGGAGCCATCGGGGCCACCTCTTCCATCGGAGTAGATCCCTCTACATGGGTGACCCCATCGACTAAAGCAGCTCCAACAGAAGTAACCTCCACCGCCAGAGCTACCTCTTTTGCTGGAGCCTCGTTCCTAGTTGGAGCCAAGACTCCATCTTGGGCCAGAGCAATATTGCTGCCCAAAGCATCTATAAACATAAGGTATTCATCAATTATCTAAAAGATATTGCAAATATAATGAAATTATTTCAGGTGCATTAAGAAATAATGATCGAAGGCTTATCTCCATCTAGATTTTGAGGGAGGATTATGGGATCCCCCACAAACTCATACATTCTGAGGTACTCCTCGATGTCCTCCCCCGAAGTTTGGGCCAGAGTAGCAGACGTCGAGGCCCTTACCTCCATCACCACTACTCCGATCACTGGTGAACTAGGACCTTCCGCCTCCGTTCCCTGAACCCCCGCGGGTTTAGTGTGGATCACCACCTCCTCTTCGGTCGTCGGCGTGGCTCTGACTTCCACTCGAGGTGGATTCTCAGTCTTAACACGACAATCCCCTACGCCACCTTCCAGCGGTAGAGTTTCATGTTCCCTTCCCAACTGGGCCTCCGAGGTCTCCTCCTCTTCAGACTCCACCGAATAGGAGCTCCGAATATCGAGCGAAGATGGAGACGCCGGTGGAGGAGTTTAGCTTTCCTTGTTGCCTTCTTCACCGGAGTCCTCATAGCCTTGGAGGTCCCAGCAGCAGCTTTTCTCTTTCGAGAGACCATGCCTACTGGGTCGAAGCTTAGAAGCGAAGGAGCTTCAATTTCGAGCGTGCTCAACACTCGGTTGGAGTGTTCCCAACTCCCAACCAGCTTGATCCTCCGCTGCTTCTCTACTGCTATAGGGGCCCCGAGTACCCTCTCCACAGCCCGAGCTATCTGCTCCGGAGCTAGCACCAATGGAGCCGCTAAAATAAGGTAACAATCTATTAAGAAAACTACAAATATTCTATATGACTAATCTGAATGCAGGAAATGTTGAAGTGTTACCTAGATCTCGAAGCTCCCCCTCCAAAACATTGTGAAAAACAATAGGCCAATTGGCCCCGAGTAGAGATATCTAGATGGCGATAAACTCCTCCGCCAAGTCTCACATACTCATGCGCTTGGCCACTTAGGACAATAACCCAAGTCGCGTTGAGAGCACACTTGAGTCCGGAGTCACCTCCGCATCCCTCTTGTACCATATTTCTTGTAGGGGCCCCACAAGGCTAGAGTATTCTCCGACCTGGACATAAAACCATCGGAGTATCCAATCGGAATACCACCGGTCATTGATTGCTTTTGCCGGGAAATTATTCCTATCAACCGGTGGATTTGTTGTGTTCTTAGGGTCTAATCTGGTATCATGGAGTGCAAGAAAACAAGCAACAGTATCACGCTCAAGTACAAAGTCTGAATATAAGGCCTTGGCTAATGCAACAACATAAATAATATGGGTTCAATCTTTATTAGAAGAATTGCGCATACAAATGCCACAAGTGGCCCAGTTATGGTGTGACAATCTGGGTGCAACATATTTATGAGCTAACCCAATCTTTCATGCAACAACAAAACATATAAAGATTGTTTATCACTTTGTAAGAGAAAGAGTGGCAAGAAAAACAATTAGAAATTCAGTTTATATCAACTGGAGATCAAGTAGCAGATGGATTCACGAAACCTTTAACTGTTTGTTAAATGCATAAATTTAAATTCAATCTCAACCTCGACAAGCTATGATTGAGGGGGAGTTTTAAATGATAAGATTGTATAAGAACATAGCTAGAAACATCGCTAGTTTTGTTAGTTTGTTCAGCATTGTTCTGTTAGTTTGTTCAGCATATCTTGTAGTTTGTTTCCTTATTTTCTCAATGTTTTCTATCCAATGTATGCGCCACACTGAGGGTTGTTCCCAGCATATAAATTAACACGTAACAGTGGCCTAAGAAGGTTGAGACACTTTACCATTTTGTCACAGACTACTGTTATGGATGAATTAAGCAAACACAAGAATGAGAAAGTGATGTAAACAATAAAAAAACAAAAGAATCATTCAAAGTTAGGTACGTCCACTTGTGACATCGAAGAACAACATACGAAAACTTATCTATGGAAGAGTTAAGCTCCATTTATTCTGACCAAAAAAATTGTAGTGTGCTTTCAAACAAGCAATTTACCATCGAAGTGGAGGTCTTGCGCTTCTTTGCGCTTCTCAGAAGCCCTTTTAGAGTGATTAGAAGTGCTAGTTACAATACCTAAAACTTTTCTATTAGGTCTGCTACCTCCAGATCTTTGCAACAAATGAAAATGCTAGTTAGTTGCCACTTAAAAGTAATGTGAAACCAAGTGAGGTCGCACTGTGGTTTTTGTCTTAATGATGAGTGATTGACAAGGTTGCTCGTTATGGAGTGATGAGTGAGTGGTGGTTTGATTTTATCGATGGGATCGATTTGTGAGTGGAGATTGTGTGCCGAGGGGATCAGTGTGCATCGTGTTTCAAGTTTTGGCTTGTCTCATGTGTGTAGGGTGGAGATGCTAGCCAACTTTGAACAGAAGCTGATCAAGGGTCAAGCAGGGAGCTTGATGCTAGAGGATCAACGAGGCCGAGTGAAGTTGGGGATGATCTCAGGAGTACACGGGGAGATAGAGCAAGACATGAATGGATGGACAATCGAGACAACGTGTCGACCAAGTCAGTGAAAGGGAGGCCAGTGCAAGTGATCAGGTAGCTCGAGGGGATTGAGAGTAGGAGAGACTTGCTGGCAATCGAGTTTGTAGATTGGTGTCACATGTCGGCGATCGGGAAGGCTTTGTCGATTTCAGCTGGAAACCATCATATCAGAAAGTGTTGTTAAATACCAATAAATAGGAGTTTATTTCCTATTTAGTAATCTAGATTAAGTGTAATCTTTTAGTATTTTTAGGAATTCTTAATTCTGAAAAATATTGAAAGAATAGGGTCAATGATGTAATAAATTAGGAGTATACCTTTGTGTATTTTAAAAATCGATAATTCTGAAAATACATAATGGTAATTAGGTAAATACTTGGTCTTTTAACCCTAATGGTATTTTTGGGAATAACTTGATGGGCTTGCCTATATAAAGGACCCCATGCCTAGGGGATTAGGTGGAGAAGTGGCTATAATTTTTGGGGGCTGAAGAGGTGGCTGTCATTTGAGTGATCCTCTTTGAGAAAACTATCCAGAATTTCATTTCTCAATCTGCTAAAGTGTTTGCTATTTGTTTCTCCTGTTCAACAACATGCGTTGTAGCTTTTGTCAAGGAATCAGGTGCATAGCGATGTGTGCTGTAAAGCTTATACCAGCTGATTCCCCCTCTGTCCCCTGTTGAATGCAGATCACAGGGAAGGGAAGAAGAAACCAACTCAAACGCGAAACGGTGTACACAAACACAGTGGAGGTCCGGCGATCACCGGGGAACCAGCGCCGGCAAGGAGCTCGGCCTGGTGTCCAGGTAATCCCACCCTGATTAGGGAGATACTTTATTCCTGGATGATCTCCATCCGACAGTACTAAGGCCTTTATATATTAGGCCCCCCTAATACAGATCAATCTACTATTCTTAAGGAATTACAGATCAATCTGCTATCTCTAAGGAAACAAACCAATCTGCTAATTAAAAGGAAACCAACCAACCAACTACTGCCTTATTAAACTAAAACAACAACATTATTCTGGTAACAGAAATAACAAAAGACTCCCCTGCCCTTACTTCTGAACAGCCCTAGGCCGCATCCTTCTTGCCCCTCTTTTTTTAACAGCTCGTCCGCGAGCTGTACTACTGGAATCATCTGATGGAGTTGTACTTGTTGCTCTCTTTTTTCCTTTTGGATGACAAGCCCATAAAGGCCCAGGCGGCCCACTGGCTGTGGTGGCTAGGGTTTCTACCCTAGCCATCGTGTCTTCACGTGGCGGCGTTGTGGGGCGCTGTGGCAGCGGTGTACCAGCGGGGCGTGCGTAAGGCCACCCGTGCAACGCATGTGAAGGCGTGGGACGCGGCGAATGGCGAGCAGCGCTCGTGGTGCGTCGGTGTGCGGGCGGGCGCGACCGGTGGCGGCGCTTGCAGGTGCGTGCGGGCACGGCAAGCAGCGACCGGTGTGGCATTCCGCGGCATGCAACCCAAGCGGCGGAATGCGGGGGACCAGCGCATGGACCCGCCCCTAAAACCCTAGAATCTTGAGTTGAATCCGCCGCTCGAGATGGGACGACGTGGGCAAGCCTTAGGGTTCCCCCGACACCACTATTGCCAGCGTGGTTGCCCCAATCGCCGAAACTCTCTGGGCGAGGAAGCACCTCACCATCTTCGTCCTTGACGACCCCATTGGTGAAGACAACAACTCGATCTGAGGCTCTATCTTCGAGCAATACCAATCTGTGGTCATGGTCGTCGAGGCGGGCATTCATCGTGGTCATATCGCCCATCATCCAAGTAACTTCCGCCATGAGGAAGTCAAGCTTCTCATCAACGGACATGGTCGCAGGATCTTGAGCGGAACCGGACATGGTTGTCGATGTTCCGACCGGCTCTGATACCAAATTGATACCAGCTGATTCCCCCTCTGTCCCCTATTGAACGCAGATCACAAGGAAGGGAAGAAGAAACCAACTCAAACGCGAAACGGTGGACACGAATGCAGTGGAGGTCCGGCGATCACCGGGGAACCAGCGCCGGCAAGGAGCTCGGCCTGGTGTCCAGGTCATCCCGCCCTGATTAGGGAGAGACTTTATTCCTGGATGATCTCCATCTGACAATACTAAGGCCTTTATATATTAGGCCCCCCTAATACAGATCAATCTACTATTCTTAAGGAATTACGGATCAATCTGCTATCTCTAAGGAAACAAACCAATCTGCTAATTAAAAGGAAACCAACCAACCAACTACTACCTTATTAACCTAAAACAACAACATTATTCTGGCAACAGAAATAACAAAAGACTCCCATGCCCTTGCTTCTGAACAGCCGTAGGCCGCATCCTTCTTGCCCCTTCTCGTGTATTTTCGACCGACAAAAGCGTCCATAACAAAAACACTGTTCATCTTCTGAATCCCCCTTTTGTATTGCTTGCTAAACATATTTTGGTACATTTTTCACTTCTGATTTCTTCATAGATTTTGGTATTCATGATTTCAGGTTTCCATTTTTGAAATCTTCAAAAGTTTTTAGCCATTTCTTAATAAAGTTTTTTGTGCATCCACGTGCTAAAAAAGTTTTGGAAGGGGAACCTTGTGCTGAATATTTTGGGGGCTGAAAGCCATATCTAGGATTTTATTTCTTCTGTGTTTTTTTGATTTCATGTGATTGTGTTGTTCTTTTCAACAAAACCTATTAGTGTTTTTTCCGTATTAGCTATAGAGAGCAAGTAACTGAGAACAAGTAACTCCAGCACCATCCACTAATCATCAAAGCTTGCACTTTCGTGAGAAATTTCAGTGCGCCGCCACAGATGGACACTTGTGCAAGTAAGTGCTATATTTGTTTCCCTTGAGAATCAATCTTGTGGCAGTCTTTTCTCTGATGAATCTTGTTGATTCTGATTTGATAGTTTAAAGTGAATTCAATTGTGATTCAGTTTTATAATCTGATTTGATTGAAGCTTCAATTCTTGGCTGTTTCAGTGCATGAACTATACTCAATTTACTACTTCCTGATTAAGTTTTTTTATGATATGATCAGATTTACAATTGTTCTTGCTGTTTCAAAGGTTCTATAATTAGTTTTCAGGACATGTTCTGTACCCTTTTTATCTGCTTATTTCTCCTCTCTGATAGATTGTTGTGCCACCTCCTGATCTAGCACCAACATGTTGAGTGTTGCTATGTGCCGGATCCGGTACAGATCATAGCTTGTGCTGCTGAAAAGCTTGAGCCAAGAATCTTCTGTTTTTTCTCAGTTTTGTAAATTTTCTGAAGAAGAACAGTGCAATGTATGTCTGCTTGATCTGCTTGTGGACCGACTGATTTGGGGGCTGGTTTACTCTGATTGCTCCCAGTGTTCTTTCTTCTCTGGTTATCTTGATTTAGTCCATGTTTCAAGCTGTATGCAGAGTGTTGTAGTGTAGTTTTGATCTTTACTTTTTGATTTCATATGTCAGAGAGAGAGTCAATTCAGAGAAGTATGTTTAGTTATTCAGCTTAGGTAATCTCAGGTTTTAATGCTACATCCCGAAGTTAAGTTGTTTTTCTCTTCTATTTATTGTAGTCTGAATTAAGTGTTGTGATTCATCGATAAATCTTTAGTTGAACATGTTTTGGGTGACTAGACTTTGTGAGCTGAAAAATTTGAGAGAAGATCTCTCATTCTGAATTTTTCATTTGCATTGCTTGAGCTAAAGTGTGATGGTTGCAGTGTTCTGCTCAATTACTGAATCTGTTTTAGTTGTGATCCTTGTATGTGATACATTGAGGCATCTTTACAGATGTTAGAGGTTCATAGCCAGAAATGTTTATGCCATTACTAGGTACATGTATGAGTTTATTCTTGGTTGAAGCCAACCCTCATCAACATTCAGTTTTGGTTATAAACTGAAATTGAGTTATTTCTTTTAGTTAAAATTTAAACTGAATCCAGTCTATTCTAATCTGTTCTTTGAATTTTCTGAACACTGTCGGAGTCTCAATTGCCGACAAGGCTATATCGGTAAACCATTTACCGATTTTGACAGTGCAAATCGATAAACCAATCTCCGACAGCCATTTTAGAGTTTCAAACTCCGATCTAGAGGAAGAATTCAATTTGAATTGTTTTGGTCTGAATTCTTAACAAGTGATCATCAATTTTGCTTCTGCAATATTTTAGGGGTGTGTTGGGTGATCTAAACAGGCCATCAATTCACGAGAATTTGTCGAGGCGCCTATTCACCCCCCTCTAGTCGCCATTCTGATCCCACAAGTAATATAAAAAGTATTAGGTCAGATCTTGTGGAAAGTCGGTTTCTTCACAAGGGTCGGCCCCCTTGCAGCTGCTTTCTATTCACCAATGCATATTGTCCCGGTGAGAGCCCCGTATATTGTAATTGATAATGCCTACAAGGCATCATAATTAGATAGAGCAACACCTAATTATCCACTTATCTTTCTCTGAATACCTGGATCATCATCCATGGAGCCGATAGCTGCAGCATCCAGTATTTCTTAAAGACATCAAAGTACATCCTAAGAACTATGACATGAAGACGTTGGTGCAAAAGGCACATCGATCTTTATCTGAGCATGTTGCTGCTTTACGATGTCTTTTCATAGCTGCTATTATTTAGACGTTGGTCCAGAGTTGCAGACACTTGCCAAAAGCATAAGCTAGTAAATCCACATGCAACCATATGAATGAATACCCACCCTACACATCCTGGCAAGCAAAAGCAAGCAGAGCTGACCCTGCAAGTGTAGCTCAACTATTCACCCTTTGCTCCTACGCACTGCAAGTACGAACAATTAATTACACAGATCTAAACAAATCTAAATTGTTAAAAATTACATTCATTTTGCAAAATGTTCACAGGAAGTAATTGAATTTTTGAGGATTTGAAAACAAAATAGCAGTTTCAAATGCAGCATACATCGATGAGTTGTGTGGAATGCAAACATACGATATGCAATATAAGTATAATGATTATCAAAATTACGCAATAACATCCTAAAACCACACCACCCTGACAAAACCCATTACAGAAGTCGGTGACAAGAACGGATTAGAGACCTCAGTGCAAACATGAATCCACAAAAATTGCACAACATGATTTTGAGCCTATAGGTTGCATCCTAGGCCATCGTTTCACAAGCACAAGGCATGTGATCTCTTTGAAACCAAGTGAGGTCGCACTGGGTTTTTGTCTTTGTGATGAGTGATTGACAAGGTTGATCGAGCTAGAGTGATGAGTGAGTGGTGGTTTGCTTGCATCGATGGGATCGATGTGTGGATATGGATTGTGCCGAGGGGATCGGTAATAGACCTGACGGGTATGGGGGAGCCCGATCTTTCAATGAGAGATGGAGGATGTGGTGAATTTGGTGGAGGCCGACGTTAGCTGCCCGACTACCACAACCAAGATGGTGTGGCGCCTTGAGCGACTGGTACACCGTCTCCTGATAACTACGATTTGGGGGTGGAGATCGATGTTATGCTACCCGACTACAACAACCACAAGGATGTTGTGTATTAGCAATAGTTACTCCCACTCCGGTTGTTGCTGCTCTAGCCGTACCAAGAACAACCTTGAACCTGCAAGCAATCGAAGAACAAGCAAGAACAAGATGACAACCAAACACTCATGGATCTGATAGAAGTTGGAGTTTTGATTCAAGTAATCGGGCGGTCTAGCCGACACGTGCATTTACAAGGAAGTAGCAGCAGCTAACTTACATCAAATAAAACCTGAGTTCTTTTTGTGGCTACTACTTGTTTAAAAGGAAAACTAGAAACTCAGGATGGAGTCACGAGTGTTCTTCGGCAGTTTTTGAATGTTTCGTATGTTCTCTGCCATTGATTCTTGATCTGTTGGAAAGTAGACAAAGAGACCTTTCCAACAAGTACTTATTTTCTTTAAACAACCTTTGGAGTTGAAAGATATACTCCATTTAATCTTGGATTTCTGCAGTTACAAGAGTCCCTTTGGGAGTAGCAATATTTATTGCATCGTTGCCTTCTCCACTCCTAGTTGGTTCAATTCCTAAGCACTTAAGAATAATAAAGTCATCACAAGGCTTTGATAGTACCCCATTGGAAAAATAATTAACTTGAACAGCTAGGAACGAGTTCACCTGATAATTAAGTTCACATGCATGGGCGCGTGTCATTGGTCCTTGCTTAGGTGTAAGCGGTGAAGGGACTGCTGTTGTGGTTGTATCAATGGCAGCGATGTCCTCATCATCCTCCCCTTCTTGCAATAGAGTCGTCCTCGACTCGAATGTGTCCTCCTCGCGTAAGTATGGTTTCAAATCTGCAATGTTAAAAGAGGGACTAACCCCAAAATCTGCAGGCAACTCAATTTTATATGCATTATCATTTATGTTTTGAAGCACTTTGAAGGGTCCAACAGCTCTTGGTAGCAATTTAGACTTTCTCAAATCCGGGAATCTATCCTTTCTCAAATGAACCCAAACTAAATCACCAGGTTCAAAAGTAACATGCTTTCTACCCTTGCTACCGGCTTGTTGATACTTAGCATTCATGGCCTCAATGTTTGCCTTAGTTTGCTCATGCATCTTAAGAATCAGGTCAGCACGGCGAGAAGCATCAAAATTCAATTTTTCTGAAGGTGGAATGGCCATAACATCAATGGGAGCACGAGGGACAAAACCATACACAATCTCAAAATGGCATAATTTAGCAGTCGAATGCAGCGAACGATTGTAAGCAAATTCAATGAGGCAAACATTCTTCCCACAATTTGATATTATGTTTCAGAACAACCCTAAGCATGGTAGATAAACTATGGTTTACAACTTCTGTTTGTCCATCAGTTTGAGGGTGACAAGTAGTAGAAAAGAGTAATTTAGTTCCCAACTTAGCCCTTAAGGTTTTCCAAAAATGACTAAGAAATTTGGCATCCCGATATGAAACAATAGTGTTTGGTACCCCATGCAAACGAACAACTTCACGAAGGAACAAATCAGCAATATGGGTAGCATCATCAGTTTTGTTACATGGTATGAAGTGTGCCATTTAAGAAAACCTGTCCAGAACAACAAAAATAATCTCTCCCCTTCTTTGTTCTAGGCAGTCCTAAAACAAAGTACATAGAAATATCCTCCCATGGAGTACTAGGAACAGGGAGAGGCATGTACAAACCATGTGGATTAAGATGGGACTTAGCTTTTTGACAGGTGGTGCAGCGAGCAACAAACCGCTCCACATCCCTTCTCATCTTTGGCCAATAGAAATGGCTTGCTAGGATGTCTTCTATCTTCTTCACACCAAAGTGCCCCATCAACCCACTACCATGCGCCTCCTGCAATAGTAACAGACGCACAGAACTAGCTGGAATGCATAATTTGTTAGTCCAAAACACGAAGCCATCAGTGAGAACAAACTTATTCCATGTTCTCCCTTCTTTACATTGCAGCAACACATTTTTGAAATCAGCATCAAAAGCATATTGTTCTTTAATTGTTTCGAAGCCAAAGATCTTAAAATCAAGTTGGGATAGCATAGTATAACGGCGAGACAAGGCATCCGCAATGACATTATCTTTTCCTTTCTTATGTTTGATGACATAAGGAAAGGACTCAATAAATTCTACCCACTTGGCATGCCTACGGTTCAGATTGGTTTGGCTCCTAATGTGCTTCAAAGATCCATGATCAGAATGTATAACAAATTCTTTAGGCCATAAATAATGTTGCCACGTTTCCAAAGTTCGAACTAGAGCATATAATTCTTTATCATAAGTGGAATAGTTCAAACTAGGCCCATTCAGTTTCTCACTAAAATAAGCAATAGGCTTTCCTTCTTGCAACAAGACACCTCCCAACTCAATACGACTAGCATCACATTCCAATTCAAAAGTCTTATTGAAATCTGGTAATTGGAGAAGGGGTGTATGAGTTAACCTATCCTTCAAAGTGTTAAATGCAACCTCTTGTGCCTTCCCCCAGGTGAACGGAGCACCCTTCTTCATAACCTCGTGCAGTGGGCCTGCTATGGTGCTAAAGTCCTTCACAAATCGACAATAGAATCCAGCAAGCCCGACAAAGCTTCGGACTTGCGTGACCGTGGTAGGAACCGACCAACTGTGTATTGCCTCCACCTTGGCTTGATCAACTTCAATTCCGTGTGGTGTCACAACATAGCCAAGAAAAGAGACTCTATCTGTGCAAAAGGTGCACTTGTCAATGTTAACAAATAAGCGTGCATCGTGTAAAGCATTAAAAACAGCACGTAGATGTTCAAGATGTTCTTCTACAGATGTGCTATTGATCAAGATGTCATCAAAGTAAACTACCACAAATCTTCCAATGAAAGCATGCAAAACTTCATTCATTAATCTTATGAAAGTGCTAGGTGCATTAGTGAGGCCAAAAGGCATGACTAACAACTCATACAAACCGAACTTGGTTTTAAACGATGTTTTCCATTGATCTCCTAGATTCATGCGAATTTGGTGGTACCCACTACGCAAATCAATTTTAGAGAAAATCATCAAGCCAATAAGTTCATCAAGTATATCATCTAACCTAGGGATAGGATGATGATATCTGATGGTAATGTTATTAATTGCTCGGCAATCTACACACATGCGCCATGATCCATCTTTATTTGGAACCAACAGAACAGGAACAGAGCAAGGACTAAGGGACTCACGCACATAACATTTGTCGAGTAATTCCTGTACTTGTCTTTCAATCTCCTTGGTCTCCTCCGGGTTGGTCTTGTATGGCGCTCGATTTGGCAAGGAAGCCCCAAGGATGAGGTCAATCTGATGCTTAATACCTCTGATTGGTGGTAGCCCGCGTGGCACTTCTTGTGGGAACACATCAGCATATTCCTGCAAAAGATTAGTGATAGTAGGAAGCAAAGTAGATGTTATGTCATGAAGCGAGAACAAAGCTTCTTTGCAAACAAACACATAGCAGATGGTGGAATCATCATTTAATTCAAGCAAATCAGATTTTGAAGCAAGGAAACAAGCACTTTTCAATTTTATGTCATTTTTCCCAACATGAGCATATTTAGATTTGTCATTCTTAGGTTGAACCGATCCGTTCACAACACCACTATCATTTTGAGCAGATTTCTTGTTTTTCTCCTTGCAAGCTCTAGCAACTTCATCCCTCAAAATAGCATCGGGGGACATAGGGTGCAAAACAAGCTTCTTCTCATTATGCATGAAAGAATATTGATTTGATTTACCATGATGCAAGGCATCCTTATCAAATTGCCAAGGTCTACCAAATAACATAGAGCAAGCTTGCATAGGTACCACATCACAATCAATGTAATCATGGTATGAACCAATTGTAAATTCCACTCGGACCATACGTGTTACCTTAAGCTTACCACTATCATTGAACCATTGGATGTAGTAGGGATGTGGGTGTGGAAGTGTTTTCATCCCAAGTTTTACTACCATGGTGGCACTCGCCAAGTTGTTGCAGCTTCCTCCATCAATAATAATGCGACGTGATCGTTCCAAAACTACACACTTTGTTTGGAACATATTGTGTCGTTTGTTCTGTTCCGCTTGAATCATTTGGGCACTTAAGATATGCCTCACAACAAGACTCTCGTAGTGTTCAGCATGTTCAGCCCCAATGTGTTCTTCATCATCATTCTTCTTGCCTGCATCTTAGGCAGCGAGCATGGCATATGTTTCATCATCTAAATTACTAGCTGATGAATACTCACCATTTTCTCATACGATCAGCACACGCTTACTTCGACAGTCCCTTTGTATGTGCCCAAATCCTTTGCATCGGAGGCACTGGATGTCCTTCATTCTCCAGGTGGAAGCGACGGAAGAATAAGTGTTGGATGCAGCTTGGGTGGATCCTTTTGTTGTCTCGGTAGAACGGAAAGGTGCTGATTTTGATGTAGTTGTGGATAGTCGATTGGAAGCATCTATCTGAAAATCATGTTTAGGACCAGCAGCACTTGTGCGGGGCTGCCATGATGTAGTCCGACCTGTGGGAGTGTTAGTTATTGTGCGGTGTCCCTGCACTTCTCTTTCAGCCTTACAAGCAAGATGAAATAATCGAGTGACATTAGTATACTCCTTGTAAGCCAATATATCCTGAATTTCTCTAGTTAAACCACCCATGAACCGAGCCATCACAGCCTCTTCATTTTAAACTAGACCACATCTCATCATGCCTATTTGTAGTTCTTGATAGTACTCCTCAACTGATTTGTTGCCTTGCCTAAGCTGTTGTAATTTATGCAACAAGTCACGAGCATGATAGGAAGGAACAAAACGACTACGCATGATTCTTTTTAAAGCATTACAAGTTTGTGGTACAATAGCTAGATTTTTAGTTTGATACTTATGCCACCAAACAGAAGCAAAGTCAGTGAATTCACTAGTGGCAGCTCTAACCTTTTTATCATCAGGAAATTCATGGCATGCAACACTACAACAAAACAGGCAACTTCCGTCGGCCAAAGCCGACGGAAGTTAGCCCTTTCCCGACGGAAGAAGCCAACTTCCGTCGGCAAAACGCTATCTTACGTCGGCCTTTGGCCGACGGAAGCGAGGCGACGGAAGTTAGCTAACTTCCGTCGGCGGCCGACGGAAGTTAGCTAACTTCCGTCGGCTTGACACGGCCGACGGAAGGTAGCGTCGAACACTGCCACGTCAGCAGAGGGGGGCGCTAACTTCCGTCGGCCATCCTGGCCGACGGAAGTTAGGGGCAGCTAACTTCCGTCGGCTAGGGCCAAAGCCGACGGAAGTTAGCCTTTCTGCCCACGTGGCCGAAACCAGCTAACTTCCGTCGGCTATGGTCAAAGCCGACGGAAGTTACCTGGTATTTTTTTCCTGGTTCCCCTACTCACACTCACATCCAACCACAATTTCAATCACATTCACAATACACATCCAAATTCACATTTCACATCCAAAATCACATTCAAACTTCACATATATCATCCAAAATCACATCTCACATCCAAAACTTCACACATCACATCCAAAATCACATAACACAACTTAATTCACAATCAAAGTCACAATACACATCCGCATTCACATATACCATCCAAATTCACATACAAAGTCACATAACATATCGAGATTCAATCCAGGTTCATTATACACATCCATACTCACTGATCGCCCACATTTTGGTCGTGGGCGCCGCCGCTGCCTCCCGCTTCATCCACATTTGCCCCGGAGGCTCCATCTTGACCAGGCGTACGGAAACACTGAAGAAATAGACAAAATTAGAAACGAACTCAACTACCCTTCTAAACGCTAACTTAAGTATTTAGGAGGTACCTCAGGTGATGTAGGAGATAGTGGTGGTGGCGGGGGAGGTAGTGGTTGGAACATGGACATGTCAAATCCACTGTTTTGCTGGGCTAGTTGCTACACATGTTGTAATGTAATCAGTTAGTTCTAAACCTATTTCTGAATACTTTTGAACTGCAACACTCTAAAGTAAGCTTACTTGGATCATCGCCTGCTGTTGTGCTAAGCAGGCGGTATAGTACTCTTGTTGTTTCCTCTAGTGCTCGTCGCGCCGCCTCATTTCCTCCCTCATCCGAACCATCTCCGGGGTTTCTTCTGAGCGACGACGGCTAGAGCCAACTCCGACGGAGCTCTGCGACGACTGAGCTGACTTCTGAGCTCTCACCGCTCTCGAGTTAATAACTCCATTGAACATGGAGTACCTGCAACATTAACAGGGGTTAGTTACCATCACAATACCATACACAAAACATTAATAAAAACACTGTCTCACCGTCCATGGCTTTTGCCATCTCCGCTGGAGTACACGGCCATTTGGTCCACAGGTTCTCTCCGCCAATCATAGTCCTCTCCATGGAGTCGAACCATGTGTTCACCATACTGCGCCTGCAAAAAACATGTCCGATTAGCTAGACGCAGAAAAATGAAATTACGTCAACTCTTAATAACATCTCACCAAATGGTCCGTGGCTGTCTGGCTACACAAGACATCTGGCTGTGTCGGATCGCTTCCTTTGTGACCAGAGGTATACACCTCTATGTCACTTGGCACGTTGCCAGATTTAGCTTCCTGTACATTAGAAATGAGTTAGTCGCATTACAATGTATCTATAGCTAGAGAGTGACAGATCGGTCTTACCAAGCGTTTAGCGTGGCGAATATGTCCGTCGGCACCATATCTGTGCTTCGTGATGAGGACATCACTTCACATGATACACACATGGAGCCTCCACCTACAATTCAACTACAAGGACCAATCACACGCGCCCGTGCCCGTCGCTTGAACCATGAGGTTAATTCGTTCCTTAGCAACTTTGATTATATTTGTTTGGATGGGATGCTACTGAATACTAGTGATATTGTGTTGCTTAGGAACATGGGAGATGGAATAGAAGAGTTGGACTTGAAGACGGAGTCACACGGATGATTTTGAAGTCAAGAAATCGCTGGTTCGGACTACATCGACCACCATTCACCAAAATGGTCATAACTTCCTCATACGAAGTCCGATTGGCGCGTTCTTGGACTTTTTGGAAAGCTGAGGAGAAGACGGATCTTTTGCCGTTGGTTTCACATCATTTGGAGTCTCGAGTCGACCTGTGTATTTAAAACAGTACTGCGTGACAGAACTGGGCCGTGTTGGCCATAATTTGAGTCTGTACGTCTTCTAGCCCACAGCCCAAGTCTGTTCCCCTTCCCCTGGCCGCCGCCCTATATATCCTCACGCCAGCCACCTCTAGGGTTAGGTTTTGCTTTGTTGCATCTACACTGTTGTGTTTAGATCCCGCCTCTTGCGCCGGACCGATTGGCTGCCGCATTGGCGTTTGTGAAACCTCAACTTATCTTCGTTTGTCTGTGATTTGGCATTCGATTTGTATCCTTCCTGTTCTTGCTTGTGTTCTTGGGTTCGCTTGCAGGAATTAGCCTTCGTGGCGAGGTCAATCGCGTTCTGCGTGGTTGATAACCAACGGAGACAGTGGTGTAACGATTGCGAGGTTTTGATCCGCCGGACCGGAGCCTTGGATCGCCAACGTCGAGATTCTCCACCAACCCAAGTTTATCCCTTACCTAGCGGAAGATCGGGACCAATCCCCCATCACTTCGGATCCGTCCCGCGGCATTGTCTTTTCTGCTCGGAAGTCTTCTTAAATGCGGCTGAAGACCAAATCTTGCAGAATTCGAAATAGGCGTCCTCGCGGTTTGCAAACCACGAAATCCTC
This sequence comes from Zizania palustris, assembly GCA_019279435.1. NCBI lineage: Eukaryota > Viridiplantae > Streptophyta > Magnoliopsida > Poales > Poaceae > Zizania > Zizania palustris. The sequence continues at coordinate 29,409,840 of JAAALK010000286.1, forward strand.
ACCTGAACAGAGATGCTATTTGTATTATATGACAACAAATATCAACAATCGAAGAGTAAAAAGTTAGAATTGTTTACCGAACGGTATTCTTCTTCAGTCAAATAAATTGACGATGAGCCCGTCGCCTTGCTCATTCGTTGCCCTAGCTTCTCCTTGTAGTAAGCATTGTTCGCTTGAATGCGGGCATACGAAATGGCGTCCTTCACCACCTTATGTGCATTGTTGTTGAAGACTTGAAGCGCATGGTTATGGTGATTGCCGACTTCTGGCAAGCAAAAGCGTAACTGCAAAAGTAATGATTAGTACAGTGTTGTAACTCGAAAAGCCTAAAAGTAGATTGAAAAAACACTTGCATACCCAGAAGTCATGAGACACCGCCCCCTGAGTAGTTCCGTGGCGCCCGTCAGGAGCGAACCGGTACTGGTCCCATGTCTGGCATAGAACCCGCTCACCGGTCGGCATTGTCAGCACCCCTGGGTAGTGCAGACGGCACAGGTTACCCAATATCTGGTTAACCTGCCTGACCCTCGAAGTGCCGTCGAACCGAGAGTCAATCCAAGATCTAGAAATACATAATAAATAAAGTTAATTAGTTTAGTGAAAGAAATTTTTTGAAAACAAAAGCAAAACAACAGAAGAGTATTACACTTACCCGTCACCAACAGGCGTAATCTCGATCTTGGCTCCACCGGAAGAGACTACTGGTGGAGCGACCAAGTGGCTCGTCCTGAAAGATACCGAGGACCCGCCGGCAGCCTCAGCACCTTCCTCCTGACCCACACCCTCTGGGAGATCCCCCTGCCCCGCACCCTCGCGGCGGTCGAATCGGGGACGGCGGCCGGAACGGGTGGCGCGGGCCAGGACGGCGGCGATGGCCGGGAGGGGGCGGTGGCCGGCGGTCGAGGCGGCCGGGAGGCGGCCGGGCGGGCGGGTGGCGGCCGAGCGGACGGGCGGCGGGCGGGCGGGCGGGTGGGCGGCGGCCGAGGCGGCCGGGAGTAGGCCGGGCGGGCGGCGGCGTCCGAGGCGGGAGGCGGCCGGCCGGGCGACGGCCCGAGGCGGCGAGGGCGGGCGGCGGCGGGAGGCGGCGAGGGCGGGAGGCGGCGGCGGGCTGGTGGGCGCGGGATCGGAGGCGGCAGCGGCGTGGGCGCGTACAGGGAGTTAGGTCTCCCTGTACGCGCGCGCGGTTGGGAAAAGGCCAAAGTAACTTCCGTCGGCCAGCATTAAAGCCGACGGAAGTTAGCTAACTTCCGTCGGCTTTAATGCTGGCCGACGGAAGTTAGGGGGATCTGATCGGCCGCGGAAAAACCCCCCCTAACTTCCGTCGGCCACTGTCAGAAGCCGACGGAAGTTAAGTTAACTTCCGTCGGCCCCTGGAGGCCGACGGAAGTTATTTAACTTCCGTCGGCTTTCCCAAAAGCCGACGGAAGTTAACTTGGCCGACGAAAACTTCCTGGATTGTTGTAGTGCAAATTTTTGATCTACCGACAGCTCCCAAGTCAGATATGCATCAGGATCATATTTCTCATCAAAAGATGGTATGGAGAATTTAATCCTACGTAGGGAATCATCGTTATCACATACCTCACATCGTGGAGCTCGGCCAACCATACCGTGATAGTTGCGACGTGGTTGCCGTCGATACCTGAAAGATCCATCATCAACCTTGGTATCCGCTGAATACTCTAGCTCGTCATATCTTGCGCCGCTACCAATGGAGGTATGGCCGTCATCATCACGTTGTTCCCTCTCTCCGAGCCCAGCTTGTTCCATCCTCTCTAATCGCGCATTGATTACTGCAAGAGAGGTGTTAATAGCCCCAGTTATTCTCTCCAATGTGGTCAGCTAGTTGTTGGCAAGAATTTGCGCCGCCTCTAATTGACCAATGCACTCATTGGTGACTTGAACATCCTCGTTAATGGCTTCCGTGTGCAACCTTAGTTGGCATTTGAAATGCTGAATGATGCCCCTCGTACGTGGTGAATGTGTAAGTGTCTCACTCACATTAGCTGACATGGTTAGTACAAAATAAGTACAAAAGCAAGCAGATTAAACCTACCAGTTGCTAGGAGATGGTAGGACATAGACACTTTCTCACTAGTAAGAAATCAAGCTCTTGCAAGTTCTTACCACACAATGCAGGAGGCGTCGGCAAACAGCAAGAACAACAACAAACATTGACTACCAGCACAACTTGGTGGCATTATAGATAATTTTGTGGAGCTATAGGTGGCTGCTAAAACAATTGCACAAAGGAACAACTAGTACCACGTTAGTCATAGCAAGTTGAATAAATGTTCCGCGATGGTACTGTGCTGGTCCTAGTCCAAACCGTGATAGAGACGTGAGCCGTCACCCAAACGTAATCACCAAAATGCTCAAAACAGCAAGCTGAATTTTGAAACTTTGAAGCAAGGGTCACGCAAAATGTCTTTCTTTTTTTGTACTTGGAATCTTTATATAGAAAATTGAATTAGTGCGGCTTTTTTTCCTTTTGGCCTGTGCCTTGTTTCTTGCTAATCTGTGTGGCTTTTGTTTTGCACTTGCCTTTTTCTCTCTTTGGAACTTCAGCTAGAGAATGAAAATGGAGATAGAACAAGGTGCACGAACTCAAAACTCTAGTGGTAAAAACTTAGGACCAGCAACTTGACACAAAGAAGTAACCGTGAATTCAACAAGCTGAGAGCTAAGTAGCAAAGCAAAGGCACAAAATGTTTTTGTGATTTTCAGATCGAAACTTATCTTTGGGCAAAAGTGGACTGTAGGAAAACAAAGAACAAAGGAGAAGGAGATCTCTCACCGATCAATCTAAAATCTGATACCGCTTAATAGACCCGACGGGTATGGGAGAGCCTGATGTTTCGATGAGAGATGGAGGATGTGGTGAATTTGGTGGAGGCCGATGTTGGCCGCCAGACTACCACAACCAAGATGGTGTGGCGCCTTGAGCGACAGGTACACCGTCTCCTGATAACTACGATTTGGGGGTGGAGATCGACATTGTGCTGCCCGACTACAACAACCACAAGGATGCTGCGTCTTAGCGATAGTTACACCGACATCGGTTGTTGCTGCTCTTGTCGTACCAAGAACAGCCTTGAACCTGCAAGCAATCGAAGAACAAGCAAGAACAAGATGACAAGCAAACACTCACGTATCTGATAGAAGTTGGAGTTTTGATTCAAGTAATCGGGCGGTCTAGATGACACGCGTGTTTACAAGGAAGTAACAGCAGCTAACTTACATCAAACAAAACATGAGTTCTTTTTGTGGCTACTACTTGTTTAAAAGGAAAACTAGAAACTTAGGATGGAGTCACGAGTGTTCTTTGGCAGTTTCTGGACGTTTTGTCTGTTCTCTGCCATTGATTCTTGGTCCGTTGGAAAGTAGACAAAGAGACCTTTCCAACAAGTACTTATTTGCTTTAAAGAACCTTGGAAGTTGAAAGATATGCTCCATTTAATCTTGGATTTCTGCAGTTACAAGAGTCCCTTCGGGAGTAGCAATATTTATTGCATTATTTCCTTCTCCACTCCTAGTTGGTTCAATTCCTAAAAAATTAAGGATAATAAAGTCATCACAAGGCTTTAATAGTATTGTTGGCGTAAAAGATTACGCTAACAGGTTTCTAGAAATTAGAAACTAACAAACGAAGTGTTTGTGAAGTAAACTATTTCAAGCCTCCGAATGGATAATAGCTCAAAATGGGGGGTATTTATAGGCCCAAATATTAAGGAAAAGACCCTTTTACCCCTCTGTTACAACCGACATGGTGGAAACTATTCGGTACCCTTAATAGGGCTAAAATGGTGAAAGACTAATCTAATGAGGAAGAAGATAAGTCTTCCATCCTAGTTGGCAAGAAAGCTCTCGGAAGAGTCCAAGTTCGAAGAAATACTTCGAACTAGAGTTCGCCTTCATACTTCGATCAGTTAGATGCTGGAAACCTTTGATCCAATCATCTGTCTTTGTCTTGTTATAACAATAACCCTGAAGATGAAGTATCTTCCCCCAACAGTAGCCCCTCGAATACGCTTCTCCGCTAGATCTATAATGTTAGGAAAGCAGTATACGCAAGAAAAATAATCACGCGCAGGGGTTAACAGATTTAGTCAACCTCCGAAATATGCGGAGATTCAAAACTTCGAATCAACTTCTAAGAAAATTATATTCGAACTATTTTTAGAATTAACTTAATAAGTTCGAAAGCTTTCTTAGACTTAGAATAAATAGCCGTTGCCTTTTTCCTTTCAGCGGAAGCTACACGATGTGTTAACTTCACAAGGGGTAACGGTCAAGAATGAGAAACAGCAAACGTAAACGGTAAAAAAAATCATGGGCCTGGGCTATAAATAGGGGACCCAGACCCTTCCCGAATACCCTTCTCACCGCTTTCGTGCAACCAAGCCCTAGCCTCCAAATTCCTTCTCTAGCAATCCGTGCGATCTCATGGCGAAGACAAGCTTCAAGGTCCCTAGAGCGGCTTCAGCCCTTGCTCGGCAGCAGGCTACGGCGGCAGCGGCGGTAGCGGCATCAGCAATGGCGACTCCGGTGGCAACAGTGGCAGCACCAATGGCGGCGCTAGGAAGAAATCCCCAAAATGTTGGTCCTCACGATCTCCTCCCAGCGTCTTCGAAGTATCCGAACCAGTCTTATCAACTGGGGCCCTTAACCTGCAAAAGGGAGTCGCTCGCAGCAGCAATAGAAGGGAAGATTAGCTCGGAAATCATAATTCGCAAACCTGGAAAGGAGGCCATTCCTTCGCCAAGGCCTGCAAAAGTGGTAGTCTTCGAAGCTTTCTTCGAAGCCGGGCTGGGACTTCCGGCAGTCGACTTCCTGTCGAAGGTATTGGATTTATTCCACGTCACCCCTCCCCAACTTTCTCCGAACACAATAGCGCGCCTTGCCATCTTCGAATGGGCATTGCGAGTTGAAGGATGCGAAGTTAGAGCAGAGATCTTCGCGGCACTGCACATGGCATCTTGCCAACCCAAGACCTTCGTAGGCCCCAGAGGTGAAAAGATTGTGGTGGCCTTCGGGAGCATCAACTTCCGGTTTCGAGATGAATATGCTCTAAGATTTCCAACGAAGGCCATCAATGCCAAATGGTACACAGATTGGATCCTCCGGTGGTTTTATGCCGAAGTTGGGGCAAGCAGCCATCTGGCCAGACCCTTGCAATACATAAACTTCCGAAGGGAGGCCCTGGTTCACCCAGATCCCAGGCAGCTCAAAGCTCGCCTCAGCCTGCTTCAAAGAATTAGCCGCCGCTTGAGCATGCGAGACCTAGCGGAGGAGTTCATCGGACTCCAAATCCCTCCTCTGATGGCCAACTGGCCTATCACCTTCGAAGAAGACCTGGAGGGCGGACTACGAAAAATTTCTTCGAACTCAAGCCCTGCAGGTAGCTTCGAAAACAATATGTTCTGTATATGTTTATATAATGAAATGACTAATACCAACTTATCTTTCAGCTTCTCCAGCCCCCATGACTTCGGAGCTAATTGTTCGAGCTTCGGAGAAGATTCTGGGAGTCCCAACTCCGGCTGAGAAGGAGTGGAGAATGAAGCTAGTGGGTAATTGGGAGCGGCTCAACCGAGTATGGGGGGTACTCGGAGTTGCTCCCCCTGCTCTTCCGGATTGGGTGCCTTCATAGCAAGGGCTGAAAAAGAGGAAAGCGGAAGCTGGAACTTCGGCTCCTGTTAGGACTGCGGCCAAGCAGGTAGCCCAAAAACCAAAGAACGTGGCGCCTTCAAGTCTGGTGGCTTCGGTCTGGGATTGCTCTGAGGACGAAGGAAGACTCCTTGTTAGCCTGATTGACGAGGATGAAAACTAGGCGGGTGCAAACACTGGTGTCGACGCAAACGCGCCAGATGTTCCGAGTAATTCCGAGCAGGCTGGGACTTCGGCAATCCAACAAGACATGCCGCATGAAGCCCCTATGACTGAAGGCGGAGTCAAAGTTGCTGCTGAGCCAGCTCCGATTCTGGATGAAGCGATGACTGTAGCTCCAGAAGAGGCTCCGACAGTCGAACCTTCGGCTCTAAACTTTGAGTCCGACGAAGACTTCGGGGTAGCTTTTGACCCTCCAAGCAGCCCCATGCTTACCCGCCGACAAGACTTTGGAGGTAAACTTAGCACAATCCCTTTGTTCCTTTTCCCTGCAAAATTATGCAATATATAATACCTTTGTCTCAGCAGGGTCCGCTCCTATGGAAGTGGTTCCTCCCGAAGATACGGTTCCTGGGACCTCAACAACTCCGGAGCCAATTCCAGAAGTCACCCAAATGGGACCTGGAAAAGGTAAAGGCAAAATGGACCCATTTCCTGCTCCGAATTCAGGATTAACTCCGTCTGAATCAACAGACGGGGGTCAATCTACGGAGGGGGGCCAATCTACCGAAGTCTCTGAGGACGCAGCCCAGCGCTCTGACCCTTCGCTGAACGAGGATGACCAGAGGGCTCTGTCTATGCTCCCTCTCCTAGCTCCTTTCTTGTAGCGAAGGACCGGACTTCGAACTTTGCTCGAGCCTTTGGATCGAGCCAACCGCGAAGTCGGGGAGACAGACTTAGTGGCCATCCTTAGTGAAGCTGAGGGTTCGGAGCTCAATGCCGCCTTGGAACGGGCAGCGTACCAGGTACAAAGTATCTGCAAAACAAAATTAATCTCTTACAAATAATTTCTCACCTTGCTTTTTCCTCTTCGCAGCAAATAGTCTTGGCTCAAGCTACGGCTATCTCGAACGAGCGCGGAAGCCTTTGCCTTTAGGAGAAGATTACTGCTCTCGAGAGGAATCTTAACAACTCCGAAGGTCGGGTTTCCCACTTAGACGAAATGGTTTCAGCAGAGCGGAGGGCCAAACAAAATTTGGAGGCTGCGAATAAAAAGCTCGAAACAGAACAAATTGTGCTTCGGGCAGAGATAGAAAAAATGCGGGCAGAGCACGCTACGGCGGGGGCTGAGCTAGTCAAGCTCCAAGAAGAAAAGACTAAAGCTACGAAGGAGGCTAGCAACTTGCTTAGCCAGAAGAGTTCTCTGGCTACCGAAGCAGCTAGGCTCTCCTCTATGGGGGATGAGCTGACTTCATCAAAAGACGCTTTAATTGAAGATAAGCTGAAATCGGAGAAGGTAGCTGCGGAAGTCATGAACCATCTTCTAGCTGTTCTGGAGTACTTCGGTACTACTGGGACATTACCTTCGCATGACAACGTCCCCCTGCCGCGAAGGCTAAAAATGATCCAAGGAGCTGCGAAGGAGATGAAGACAGCAAGTATTCGGTATGGAGAGCTCTCCGGCCAAGTAAATGCTCTAGGAGTACTTTGCTACTACGAAGATCTAGGGTTATCGATAACGCCACACTCGGGGGTGGCTCCCATTACCTTCGATGAAAACCAGCTTCTTAATCCTTCTGAAGACGTGGCCGCAGCTTGGCAAGCCTTCCAAGCTTCGTGGAGAGCCGAAGGTCGCACTACGATCAAGGCTTGGATCGACTAAGGACAACGCCAGAAGCAAGCTCGGTCTCAAGCCTCGAGCAGCCAGCCTCCGCCGAACCCGCAGGTCTAGCTTTGTTTTAGGATCCCAACTATGTAAAAACTTATGCTTTCAGTCATTATGAATGAAAATTTACTTATCATTTTTTAGGCTTCTCAACCCCGTATGGATGATGTCGAAGTGTTAAACGTTACCGAAGAACTCCGCCTACTATGGGCTACCTTCGATCTTTTAAAACTTCATAAACGACCTCGATTTTTGATTCCTCGAGATAGTTCTGGTGCAATTGCGCCCGACATATGTAAAGATATATTATCTTATATTAAGAAGGAAGAAGAGGTTAGCTTGGAAACTTCGTCTTTTGAAGACATTGCATAGTCCAAGGATGAAGGTATTGCTGAAGCTCAGGGGAAAAAACCTGAAGAACTTCGAAGCTGGGAAAGGAGCCCTGAACGACTTCGAACTTGGGCCGAACTTCAACAAGAACAGAAAGATTTTAGAGCTTCGAAGGGAGGTAGAAGAGTTAAACGCAAAGTTGTTAGAACTCCCGGCTCTGGAACTAGTCGTTCCAAGTTTAGTGTTAACTCTAGAGATCGAAGGGGTCTTCGATTCCTTCTCGGCATAAACACCGATTTTTCGTAATGTAATTGTAATTTGTTCGAATGATAAATATCGATTTTTAAAATTGTCTCCCTACTTCCCAGCCCCTCTTTGGGCGTAAGAAACTTCGAACTATAGTCAAAGATGGTTTGGCGCAAAGAGAAACTTAGGAGCACAATGTTGGAGGCTCGGAGCCCCTCAACAATTTAAAGATTGATTAAAATCTTATAAAGTGTCTTTGACTACATGAAGTCTGAAAACTGGTAACTTAGTACCTTTTGTTTTGAAAGCAGTCACCTCGGACAAACTTTTCGGACACTTTAGTGTCCCAAACGATTGGTCACTTTGGACTCTTTTCACAGATATTCGAAGCTCATCAGCTCAAACTCTGTTTGTTTTGGCCTCCTTCGGCTATTTTTTGCGAATGCTATCAAACCGGTGGTTTGGAATTCGCAGTGGTCTCCTTGGACTCTTTTTACGGATGCTTTCAAGCCAGAGCTTGGAATCCGCGTTATTTGGTCTCCTTCGACTCTTTTTACGGATGCTTTCAATCACGTGGCTTGGAATCCGTTTTTCAGTTACTTTCCCACCTCGTCGGAAGCTTCGAACTAGTGGTCCGAAGTTCGAAAAATGATTCAAATTAATGACACTTCCCTCCTAGCCAACTTCGTTCTTCCAATGCGTCCACTAGAAGCAGGAAGTGTTGGGGGGTAGGCATTATCTGAACCATGAACTTTATTAATTCAGAATGTGTTTACAAATAATTACAAAGAGCCCCTATGCGAAATATCGCTTTAAGTGCTCTGCATGCCATGTATGCGTTAGCTCTTCACCTTCTAAAGTAGCTAACTTAAAAGAACCGGGGCGTCCTGAACGGAGAATTATATATGGGCCTTCCCACTTATTCCCTAGTTTCCCTGGTGCTATAACACTTCGCACAACAAGATGACCCAGCTTAAGTTCGTTAAGCTTGACCTTCGGATCAAACCAAGTCTTCGTCTGCTGATGATACTTTGATAAATTGGCGACAGATCGAAGTATTGTTTCTTCTGTTAAATCAAGCGAAGTTTGCCTTTCTGCTTCTATTTCCGGTTCAGTGCTGCGAAGTGATCCTCCTTTAAGCTCCGTCAGCATCATAGCTTCGTCTCCGAATAATAGTCTGAAAGGAGTGAAACCTGTAGACCTTGTCTGAGTTGTCCGAATGGAGCATAGAATTTTCGGGAGCTCTTCGGTCCACAATCCTTTTGCCAATCCCACTATTCTTCGATTCAGCCCTGACAAGATATTACCATTGGCTCTCTCCACATCTCCATTAGACTGAGGATGTCGCACTGCAGCAAAGCATAATTGGATGCCTAGATCTTCACAAAATTTCATGAAGGGTTCTGCATCGAATTGTGTTCCATTGTCAATAGTCAACTGCCGAGGCACTCCGAAGTGGCATATGATATTTTTCCAGAAAATTTTTGTACATTATACTAAGTGATAGCTGCTAGGGACTCTGCTTCGACCCACTTGGAAAAGTACTCAATTGCTACCACTGCGAATTTCAAATTTCCTTTTGCTACTGGGAAGGGGCCAATAAGATCCATGTCCCATCTGGCCATGGGCCATACTGCAGCAATGACTTGAAGAGCTGTTGGTGGGCGATGACTTCTTCGTCCCATCCACTGACAACCTTGGCAGGTGCGGACTAAGTTCTCCTCATCAGCTACTATTGTAGGCCAATAAAGCCCCTGGTGAAGTGTTTTTCCTGCCAAAGCTCGAGGGGCCAGATGGCTACCACAGAGTCCTTCATGAATTTCTCGAAGAATTTCTTGACCTTCGGGTTGAGATATACATCGGAGTAGAGGGGAACATACTCCGGCCTTGTACAAAATACCGTTTATTATATGATAATTTCGAATTCTAAGCTTCAACCTCGAAAGTTGTGGCCCTTCAGACAAATTTGCTTCTCCTTGCAATAATTCTGTAATTGAACTTCGCCAATCTGTACTTGGAATGCAAAGGACTTCCGCAGAAGGGATCTGCGACACCGAAGGTGTAATGAGTTCTTCGTAAAACGCCTCTTCTGGAATGTCCATAGCTCTGGCTGCAGCTTTTGCCAAGATATCAGCTTGCGCATTTTCTGCTCTGGGTATACTTCAAATGGAAATCCCTCTAAATGCTGCTTCAATCTTATGGATCTCCTCTAAATATTTTGCAAGCTGTGGATGCCGAGCTTGAAAACTCTAGTCTATGCGCCTTGCTACAATTTGAGAATCTATCTTAATAACAACTCTTGTAGCTCCTAAAGCACGTGCCTTTCGAAGTCCTAGCAAAATTCCTTCATACTCCGTTGTATTATTGGTAGACTTAAAGTTGAGTCTTGCGGAGTACATTGCCTTTTTCCCTAAAGGTGAAATTATCACTGCTCCGACGCCTACTCCAGATGCTTGGAAAGCTCCATCGGAGTAAATGGTCCAAATGCCTTCACTTGGCTTCTCCGGAGCCCACGCTGCAAGGGGAGTCCACTCTGCCACAAAGTCCACCAACACTTGTGACTTAATTGTTGTCCTTGCCACGAAGGATATGCCGAAGGGTGCTAATTCAACGACCCACTTCCCAATTCTTCCTGTGGATTCCTTACTTCGGAGCATATCTCCTAAGGGATATGAAGTTGGTACAATCACATTGTGTGCCAAGAAATAATGCCTTAACTTCCTCGAAGCCATTATTAGAGCATAAGTGAACTTCTCAAGGTCGGAATATCTTGTTTTTTCTCCGGACAATGCTTCGGACACAAAATAGACTGGATTCTGTACCAACTTTCCATTGAAATCGACCTCTCTAACAAGAACTGCACTGACAGCAGAGCCAGTAGCTGCAAGGTAAAGGAGTAGGGTTTCATCCGCTATAGGCACCGTGAGTGTAGCGAGGTTACTGAGATAATTCTTAATTTCATCGAAACTTTTTTGACACTCCGGTGTCCATGCAAAATCTTCAGACCCCTTTAATGCTTTGAAAATGGGCAAACTTCTCTCCGCAGATCTTGCCAAAAATCTACTAAGTGCTGCAAGACGACTAGTCAACTTTTGCTCTTGCTTTAAATTCTCCGGGGGAGCCATCCTTTGCAACACAGTTATTTGAGTGGGGCTAGCTTCGATCCCTCTACTTGAAACTAGATACCCTAACAATTTTCTAGCCTACGCCCCGAAGATACATTTTTCGGGGTTAAGATGGATTCCACATGCCCGAAGGCTATTGAATGTTTCTGCTAAGTCTAGGCTATGTTGGTGCTTTAAAGCACTCTTTATTACAATATCATCCATATAGGCCTCTACATTGCGGCCTATTTGATGACCTAGAGCCTTAGCAATTAACCTCGAAAAAGTAGCCCCGGCATTTCTTAAGCCAAAGGGCATTCTTACATAACAGAAGACTCCTGAAGGAGTTACAAAGCTTGTCTTGATTTCATCTTCACGCTTTAGCCAAATCTGATGATAGCCGGAGTATGCATCAAGGAAGCTTAATAACTCTGAACCAGCGATGGAGTCAACCAATTGATCAATTCGGGGCATGAGATAGGGGTCACGGGGGCATGCTTTATTCAAAGATGTAAAGTCAATACACATGCGCTATTTCCCGGAAGATTTCTTTTTAACAAAGACTGGGTTGGCTAGCCACTCCGTATGGGCTACCTCTCTGATAATCCCAGCTTTCAACAATTTTTCCACTTCATCTTTAGCAAGGATAGCCCTCTCCGTAGATAGTTTTCGGAGTCCTTGACGAACAGGCCGAGCTTTCGGGTTCACAAGTAAACTATGCTCAATAATATCCCGACTGACTCCAATAATGTCTTCATCAGACCAAGCAAAGACATCTAAATTCTCCTCAACTACTTTCTCTAATGAAGTAGCGACTCCTGGAGGCAAGTCCTTGCCAAACTGAAATTAATATTCCCTGCCATCTTTGACAATAACCTTCGTTGCAATCTCCCCTTCAGGGCTTGGCCTTGGGAAGGACTTCTTCGAAGATTCACCAGGAGCATAAAAATCCTAAGGGTTACCTTGCACGCTGTTCACCTGTCTCGGGTCAAGAGGAGGGCCATGACCATACTCCGCTCTCCGCGCAGTGGCCTGATCTCCGAAAACAGTGAGCACTCCCGCTTGTGTGGGCATCTTCATACACAGATAATTATGATGCGCCACAGCTCCAAATTGATTCAACATGCCCCTTCCGAAGATAACATTGTATGCATACGGAGCATCTACCACATCAAAAATTACTTCTTCCTTCCTGGCCAATAGCCCCTCTCCGAAAGTAACCTCCAGGCCTATTTGGCCGAGGGCGTCAAGAGGGGGTCCTACGAAGCCTTGCAGAGGACGAGCTACTGGGAGAAGATGCTTCCTGGAGATGCAGAGTTGATCAAAAGCTTGGATGAAGATAATATCCGCTGAACTCCCTCCGTCAATCAGCACTCTCCGGACCTCAGTCCCTGCTATGTCGACAGTGATAACAAGTGGGTCTGCATGTGGAAATTTTATGCGAGCTGCATCATCCACAGAAAAAGATATTGGCACAAGAGACCATTCAGGCATAGCAGCTGCAGACGAAGAAGTTCCAATATGGCCCACTTCTCGGACATATTCCCTTCTCTGCCTCTTTGACATGCTTCCGAAGGTTCCTCCTCCAGAGATGGGGAGGACTACTCTTTTCCCTCGATCTTGACCATCTTCCTACTTCGGAGGTGGCAAAAAATTGATCACTAGAGGCCTTCTCGCAGGGTCGAAGTTCTCTATACGTGCCACAACCTGGACATGCTCCGGACGCACCTCGGTCGGAACTCGGTCAGTAGTGCCTCGACCCGAAGTTCTTTCCAGGTACTCGCCTCTTAAAGCGAGTATAGACTTACACGCATCAGTTGCGTGACTTCGATTCTCACCATGCACACAGCAGAAGAAAGCCTGGATCTTACCAGCCGCTGGTCTTGCTTCCTGAAGGCTGCGGAGTTCTTGGGGCAAATTTCTACGGGGGTGCAATGTTCAAGACTTCTGAACGAGGATGCTTTTGCCCCTGACGCCTGTCATGTTGAACTTCGAAGCTAGGCCCCTGTGGCTGTGTTGAAGTCTTCACTTCCAGTTCTCAAGACCCGAAAGATCCTTCCGGAAGAAATGAAGATGATCTTAGTGACATGGCAACTTAGATGACCAATCTGCAAGCTGAAGTGGCGAGGTGGAGACAAGAGGCCACAGATAGGGTTCATTCTCAGGCCACCCCGGTCATTTCCAAAGTGCCTCAAGACGACGATCTTCCTTATCCTGAAGCCCCAGAGAACGCTTCCTTCGATAGCGAGTCTCCGCTGCATCCCGAGTTACAGAAAATGCGCTTCGACCCCAAGTTTAAAACTTCGAAGCTCTGTAAGTACTCCGGAGAGGAGGACCCCGGGGAGTTCTCCCGTTCTTATGCTTTGGCAATTGTGGCCAGTGGAGGAGTGCGAGACACCATGGCCAAGTGTTTTCCTCTTGCTCTCGAAGGGGTCGCTTTGTGATGGTTTTGGTCCTTGAAGACAGGATCAATCAGAACCTGGGAGCAATTAAGGAAGAAGTTCATAAGTAACTTTAAGACAATTTTTCAAGAGATTCGCCCATACGAAGTCGCAAATACGAGGGCTAACTACATCTTCCGTAGTTGATGCAGCTTGAGAGGGAGTTACCCATGCGGGCCTCCTTGATAAACTCCATCGGAAATAGATATCCTCTGTAGCTCAACTGATGTCTTATTTTGAAGAATATGCTAGGTCAAAAGAAGGGTGGCTCTGAAGAACTGCTTCAACTCCATCAATCCGACAAGAAGTCAAGTTCGAAGTAAACACTTCAACACCTTCGCAGGGGCCTAACATCGAAGTCCAGCGTGATAGACGTCGGGGGCAAAAGCATCCTCGTTCTGATGTCCTGAACATTGCCCCTCCGCAGAAATTTGCCCCTAAAACTTCACAAGCCTCGGGAAGCAAGACCAGCGGCTGGAGGCCACCAGTGAAGCCAGCTGGCAAAGCCCAAGCCTTCTTCTGCTGCGTCCATGGTGAGAATCAGAGTCACGCGACTGATGCGTGCAAGTCTATACTCGCTTTAAGGGGCGAGTAGCTTGAAAGGCCTTCGGGTCGAGGCACTACTGACCGAGTTCCTTACGAGGTACGTCCAGAGCCTGTCCAGGCTGTGGCACGGATAGACAACTTCGACTCTCCAAGACAGCCTTCGGTGGTCAATATTATGCCAGCTCCGAAGCAGGAAGATGGTCAAGATCGGGGTAAAAGAGTAGTCCTCCCCATTTCTGGAGGATGGACCCTCAGCAGTATGTCGAAGAGACAACGAAGAGAATATGTCCGGGAAGTGGGCCATATTCGAACTTCTAAATCCACAGCTACCATGCCCGAGTGGTCCCATGTGACAATATCTTTTTCTGGAGATGATGCAGCTGGCATCAACTTTCCGCATGCAGATCCCCTTGTTATTACTGCCGATATAGTAGGGACTGAAGTCCGGAGAGTGCTGATTGATGAAGGGAGTTCAGCAGATATCATCTTCGTTAAAGCCTTCGATCAGCTCTGTATCTCTAAGAAACACCTCCTCCCTACAGCTCGTCCCTTGCAAGGCTTCGCAGGAACCCCTCTTGATGCCCTCGGCCAGATAGGTCTGGAGGTTGCTTTCGAAGAGGGGTTACTAGCAAGGATGGAGGAGGTGATTTTTGATGTTGTAGATGCCCCTTATGCATATAATGTTATCTTCAGGAGAGGCATGTTTAATCAGTTCGGAGCCATGGCGGATCATAATTATTTTTGTATGAAGATGCCCACGCAAGCAGGAGTACTCACTGTCTTCGGAGATCAAGCCACTGCAAGAAGAGCAAAACATGGTCATGGCCCCACTCTCGACCCGAGACAAGTGAACAATGTACAAGATAATCCTGAGGATATCCCCGCCCCAGGAGAACCTTCGAAGAAGTCCTTCCCAAGACCCAGCCCCGACGGAGAAATTATAACGAAGGTTATTGTCAAGGACGGCAAAGACTACCCTTTTCAGTTCGGCAAAGATTTGTTTACAGAAATCTCTACTTCGTTAGAAAAGGTAGTTGAAGAAAATCTGGATGTCTTTGCCTGGTCTGATGAAGACATCACCGGAGTCAGCCGAGATATCATTGAGCATGGTTTGCTTGTGAACCCGAGGGTTCGGCCAGTTCGACAAGGACTTCGGAAGTTATCTGCAGAGAGGGCCATCCTTGCTAAAGCAGAAGTGGAAAAGTTACTAAAGGCTGGGATTATCAAAGAAGTAGCTCATACGGAGTGGTTAGCCAACCTAGTCTTCGTCAGAAAGAAATCCTCTGGGAAGTGACGCATGTGTATTGATTTTACATCCTTGAATAAAGCATACCCCCGCGACCCCTATCCCATGACCCGAATTGATCAATTAGTTGACTCCACTGCTGGTTCGGAGTTATTAAGCTTCCTCGACGTGTATTCTGGCTATCATCAAGTTTGGTTAAAGCGCGAAGATGAAATCAAAACAAGCTTTGTAACTCCTTCGGGAGTCTTCTTCTATGTAAGAATGCCGTTCGGTTTAAGAAATGTTGGGGCAACTTTTTCGAGGTTAATTGCTAAAGCTCTAGGTCATCAAATAGGCTGCAATGTAGAAGCCTATATGGATGATATTGTTATAAAGAGTGCTTTAAAGCACCAACATAGCCTAGACTTAGCAGAAACGTTCGATAGCCTTCGGGCATGTGGAGTCCGTCTCAACCCCAAAAAATGTATCTTCGGGGCTCAGGCTGGAAAATTGTTAGGGTATCTAGTTTCAAGTAGAGGGATCGAAGTTAGCCCTACTCAAATAACTACATTACAAAGGATGACTCCGGAAAATTTAAAGCAGGTGCAAAAGCTAACTGACCGGAAAATTTCTAGTAAGGTCTGCGGAGAGAAGTTTGCCTATTTTCAAAGCACTGAAAGGGTCCGTAGATTTTGCATGGACACCGGAGTGTCAAAAGAGTTTTGATGATATTAAAAATTATCTTAGTAACCTTTCTACACTCATGGTGCCCGTTGCGGACGAAATCCTACTCCTTTACCTTGGAGCTACTGGCTCCGCTGTCAATGCCGTCCTTGTTAGAGAAATTGATTTCAATGGGAAGTTGGTATAGAATCCAGTTTATTTTGTATCCGAAGCATTGTCCGGAGCAAAAACAAGATATTCTGAGCTTGAGAAGTTCACCTATGCTCTGATAATGGCTTTGAGGAAATTGAGGCATTATTTTCTAGCACATAATGTGATTGTACC
Source organism: Zizania palustris (assembly GCA_019279435.1). NCBI lineage: Eukaryota > Viridiplantae > Streptophyta > Magnoliopsida > Poales > Poaceae > Zizania > Zizania palustris. Next base: position 29,426,235 of record JAAALK010000286.1, read on the forward strand.
AACTTCGTATCCCTTAGGAGATATGCTCCAAAGCAAAGATGCTACAGGAAGAATTGGAAAATGAGTTGTTGAACTAGCACCCTTCGGCATCTCCTTCGTGGCAAGGACAGCGATCAAGTCACAGGTGGTGGCAGATTTTGTGGTAGAGCGGACTCTATCCGCAGTACGGGCTCCGGAGAAGTCAAATGAAGGAATTTGGACTATATATTCCGACGGAGCTTTCCAAGCGTCTGGAGCAGTCGTCGAAGCAGTAATAATTTCGCCTTCAGGGCAAAGAGCAATGTACTCTGCAAGGCTCAACTTTAAGTCCACCTATAATACAGCAGAGTATGAAAGAATTTTGTTAGGACTTCGAAAGGCGCGTTCTTTGGGGGCTACAAGAGTTGTTATTAAAACAAATTCTCAAATTGTAGCAGGGCACGTTGATAAATGTTTTCAAGTTCGTCACCCACAACATGCAAAATATTTGGAAGAGATCTGTAAGATTGAAGCAGCATTTAAAGGGATTTCCATCCGAAGTATACCAAGAGCTGAAAATATGCAAGTCGATACCTTAGCAAAAGCTACAGTTGGAGCCATGAACATTCTGGAAGGAGCCTTTTATGAAGAGCTTACTTCACCTTCGGTGCCACAGATCCCTTCTGCGGAAGTTCTTTGCATCCCAAGCACTGATTGGCGAAGTTCAATTATGGAGTTGTTGCAAGGAGAAGCAAATTTGCTTGAAGGGCCACAACTTTCGAGGTTGAAGCTCAGAGTACGAAATTATCATATAATCAATGGTATTCTCTACAAGGCCAGAGTATGTTCTCCTCTGCTCCGATGTATATCTCAAGATGGAGGTCAAGAGATGCCCTGAGAAATTCATGAAGGCCTTTGTGGTAGCCATCTGGCCCCTCGAGCCCTGGCAGGAAAAACACTTCGCCAGGGGCTTTATTAGCCTACAATAGTAGCTGATGCGGAGAGCTTAGTTCGCACTTGCCAAGGCTGTCAATGCATGGGAAGAAGAAGTCATCGTCCGCCAACAACTCTTCAAGTCATTGCTCCAATCTAGCCCATGGCCAGATGGGGCATGGACATCATTGGCCCCTTCCCAGTAGCAAAAGGAAATCTGAAATTCGCAGTGGTAGCAATTAAGTATTTTTCCAAGTGGGTCAAAGCAGAACCCCTCACAGCTATCACTTCGAATAATGTACAAAAAAATTTCTGGAAAAGTATTATATGCAGGTTTGGAGTGCCTTCAGGAAGTTTTGCGAAGATCTTGACATACAAATATGCTTTGCTGCTGTATGCCATCCTCAGTCTAACGGAGCTGTTGAAAGGGCCAACGGTAATATCTTATCAGGGTTGAATCGAATAATAGTAGGGTTGGCAAAGGGGTTGTGGACCGAAGAGCTCCCGAAGATTCTATGGTCCATCCGGACCACTCAAACAAGGTCCACAGGTTTTACTCCTTTCAGACTATTATTCGGAGATGAAGCTATGACGCCAACGGAGCTTAAAGGAGGATCTCTTCGCAGCACCGAACCTGAAATAGAAGGAGAACAACAAGCTTCGCTTGATTTGACCGAAGAAACAAGACTTTGAGCTATCGCCATTTTGTCGAAATACCAGCAGCAAACGAAGACTTTTTTTGACCCGAAGGTTAAGCTTAACGAACTTAAGCCAGGTCATCTAGTTTTTCGAAGCATTATAGCACCAAGGAAATTAGGACATAAGTGGGAAGGTCCATATATTATTCTCCGTTCAGGACGCCTTGGTTCTTTTAAGCTAGCTAATTCAGAAGGTGAAGAGCTGAAGCATGCCTGGCATGCGGAGCACTTAAAGCGATATTTCGCATAGTGGCTCCTTGTAATCATTTGTAAACACTTTCTGAATTAATAAAGTTCACGGTTTAGATAATGCTCACCTTTCAAACACTTCCTACTTCTAGTGGACACACTGGAAGAACGAAGTTGGTTGTGAGGGAAGTGTCATTCATCTGAACCAATTTTGTGGACTTCGAACCACTGGTTCGAAGCTTCCGACGAGGTGGGAAAGTCACGGAAAAACGGATTCCATGCCACCAGCTTGAAAGCATCCTTAAAAAGAGTCCAAGGAGACCAAATGATGCGGATTCCAAGCTCCAGCTTGAAAGCATCCATAAAAAGAGTCCAAGGAGACCACCATGCGAATTCCGAACCACTGGTTTGATAGCATTCACAGAAAGAGCCGAAGGAGGCCAAACAAAACAGATTTTGAGCTGATAGCTTCGAAATTCTGTAAAAAGAGTCCACAGTGACCAATTGTTTTGGATGCTAAGGTATCCGGAAAACTAGTCCGAAGTGACTATATTCAAATGAAAGATACTAAGTTATCAAACTTCAGACTTCAAGTAGTCGAAGACATTCTTTGAGATTTTAATCAATCTCTAAGTTGCTAAGGGGCTCTGAGCCTCCACAATTGTACTCCTAAGTTATTTTCATTGCGTGTAACCATCTTCAACCGAATTTCGAAGTTGCTTACACCCAAAGAGGGGTTGGGAAGTAGGGAGACAATTTTAAAACTTTAATCTTTATCATTCGAACAGATTACATTATATTACGAAAAATTTGTATCTATGCCAAGAAGGAAACGGAGACCCATTCGATCGCTAGAGCTACCGCTAAAGCCCGAACGACTAGTTCCAGAGCCAGGAGTCCTATTAACATTACGTTTAACTCTTCTCCCTCCTCTCGAAGCTCGGAAATCTTTTTGTTCCTGTTGGAGTTCAGCCCAAGTTCGAAGTCGCTCGGGGCTTCTCTCCCAGCTTCGAAGTTGTTCAGTTTTCTTTGTTTGTTCTTCAGCATTATTCTCTTCTTCGGACCATTCAACGTCTTCAGAAGATGAAGTTTCCAAGTTAACTTCATTTTCCTCCTCTTTAATGTAAGATAATATATCTTTGTATATTGCGGGCAATCGCACCGGAGCTTTCTCGAGGAATCAAAAATCGAGGTCATTTGTGAAGTCTTAGAAGGTCAAAGGTAGCCCATAGAAGGCGAAGTTCTTCGGTAACATCTAATACTTCGAGATCATCCATAAGAGGTCAGAAAGCCTAAAAACATTTCCAAATAAGTCTTCATTCATAACAGATGAAAGCATAAATTGTTACATGTTCGGAGTCCTAAACAAAACTAGACATGTGGGTCTGGCGGAGGTTGGCTGCTTGAAGCCTCCAACCGAGCTTGTTTCTAGCGAAGTCCTTCATCAATCCAAGCCTTGATCGCTGATCGACCTTTGGCTCTCCAAGATGCTTGGAAGGCTTACCAGGCTATGGCCACATCCTCAGAAGGGTTTAATAATCGGTTGTCGTCGAATGTGATGGGAGCCGCTCCCAAGTCTGGTGCTACCGATAGCCCTAGATCTTCGTAGTAGTGAAGTATTTCGAGAGCAGATACTTGGCCGGAGATTTCCCCATACCGAATACCTGTGGTCTTCATCATCTTCGCTGCTCCTTGGATCATTTTCAATCATCCAAACAAGGGGACGTCGCCAGTCGAAGGTAGTGTCCAAGAAGTACCGAAGTATTCTAAGACACGTAGAATGATGTCCATGGCCTCCACAGCTACCTTCTCAGACTTCACCTTGTATTCAACCAAATTATCCCTTAACGAAGACAGCTCATCTACCAAAGAAGATAGTTTGGCTGCCTCCGTGACCAAGGAGTTCTTCTAGCTAAGTAGGTTGCTGGCCTCCTCCATGGACTTCGTCTGTTCTTCTCGAAGCTTGACATGCTCAGCCCCCACGGTTGCTTGCTCCGTCTGCATTCTTTCTATTTCTACCCGAAGCACAATTTCTTCGGCTTCGAGCTTCTGATTTGCAGCGTCCAGACCAATTCTAGCTTTCCTCTCCGCTGCTACCATCTTGTCCAAGCTAGAAATTCGAATTTCGGAGCCCTCAAGACTCCTTTGGAGGGCAGTAATCCTCTCCTTAAGACGAATACTACTTTCTCGCTCGTTTGAAACAGCTGCAGCTCGAGCCAAGACTATTTGTTGCGAAGAAAAAAAGCGAGGTGAGAAATTATTCATAAATTGAAATTAATCCTGTTTTTGAGTATACTTCGTACCTAGTATGCTGCCCATTCCAAAGCTGCATCCAGGTCCAACCCTTCAGCCTCCCCAAGTATGGCTACTAAGTCAGTTCCCCAACTTCACGATTAGCTCGATCCAAAGGCTCAAGCAGGGTCCGAAGTCTAGTCCTTCGCTCCAGAAAAGGTGCTAGGAGGGGGAGCATTGACAAATCTCTTTGGTCGTCTTCGTTGGGTGAAGGGCCGGAGCGCTGCACCGCATCCCCAGAAACTTTGGTGGAGTAGCCCCCCTCCGCAGATTGTCCTCCATCTGTCGATTCCGACGGAGTTAAGCCCGAGTTCGGAGAAGGAAAAGGATACATTTTCCCTTTACCGTTTTTGGGCCGCATCTGTGTAACTTCTTCTGGAACTGACCTCGGAGATGTCGAAGTCCTAGGAGCAGTCTTTGCAGGAGGAGTCGTCTCCATAGGAGCAGACCCTGCCAAATCGAAGGTATTATATATTGCATAATTCTGCATGGTGTGAAGAAAAAGGTGCTTTAATGAAGTTTACCTCCGAAATCCTGTCGGCGAATGAGTACGGGGCTACTTGGAGGGTTGAAGGCCCCCTTGAAGTCTTCATCGGATTCGGGATCATGAACCAAAGGGTTGGATGTTGGAACCTCACTTGGAGCAACAGTAACCACTTTCTCCGGAATCAAAGCTTGATCAATTGCTACTTCGACTCCGCCTTCGATAGCAGGGGCTTCTTGGCTCGGCAAGTCAGGCAGGACATTTGAGGTCTCGGCCAGTTCGGAGTTGTCTGGCGCAGCCGGCACACCCGCTGCATCACTAGTGGCTACGACTTCGACACCTGCCCGTGCCTCTTCGTCTCCAGTAATAAGGTCTATAAGGACCCTTTGCATTTCTCTCACTCCCTCATCTTCAGATGAACCTGAAGACGAAGCAACGGGCTTGGAAGGAGCCATGTTTTTCGGTTTACGGGCTAACTTCTTTACGGGAGTCTTGGCTGGTGCCAAAGTCCCAGCATCAGCTTTTCTCTTCTTTGGACCAAGCTCAGAAGGCACCTAGGCTTGAAGAGCAGGGATTACGACTCCGAGTAAACCCCAAACTCGGTTGAATTGAACCCAACTTCCTACCAGCTTCCTCCTCCATTCTTTTTCAGTGGGGGTAGGGCCCCTAGAATCTTCTCCGAAGTCCGAATGATTTGCTCCAATGTCAAGAAGGCTTGTGGAGCTGAAAGATAAGTTTTATTAGTTATCTTTTATGAAATAATCATATATGAAGCATGTTGTAGTTTTTGAAGTTACACGCAGAGCTCAAACTCGGAGAAATCTTTCGGAGTCTACCTTCTGGATCCTCTTCGAAACTAACGGGCCAGTTGGCCATCAAAGGTGGAATCTGGAGCCCGACGAACTCCTCTGCCAAATCCCGCATGCTCATGCGGTGGCTAATCCTTTGAAGAAGGTTAAGACAGGCTTCGAGTTGGCCGGGGTCTGGATCGACTTCGGCTTCCCTTCGGAAATATATGTCTTGCAGAGACCCGACCAAACGGCTATCTACTCCAACTTCGGCATAAAACCACCGAAGGATCCAATATGTGTACCATATAGCATTGATGTCCTTCGCTGGGAATCGCGGTTGAAATTCTTCCCGAAGTCTGAAGTTGATACTGCCGAAGGCTACTACGATTTTCCCCTCCAGAGCCCTGGTAAGTCTTCGGCTGGCAGGAGGCTTTGTGCAACGCTGCGAATATTTCTGCTCTCCCTTCGCAGCCTTCGGCTCGCAGCGCCCACTCGAAGATAGACAGGCGTGCTATTGCGTTCGGAGACAATTGAGGAAGGGTAACATGGAAGAGATCTATTACCTCCGACAGGAAGTCCACCATTGGAAGTCCTAACCCTGCTTCGAAAAAGGATTCGAAGATGATGACTTCTCCAGGCTGCGGCGAAGGGATGGCTTCCTTCCCGGGTTTGCGGACATTAATCCCTGGGCTAATCTTTCCTTCAACCACTGCTGCGATTGTCTTCCTCTTGCAGGTGGATGGCCCCAATTTATAGGACTGGTCAGAGTATTTCGAAGAGGCCGGGAGGAGGTCATAGGGACCGGCTTGTTGGGGATTCCCTGCAGGAGAGGCCGTTGCTGCCTCCGCCATGGCCTGCTGCCGGGCTAAGGCCGAAGTCGCCCCGGGAGCCTTGAATCTTGTCTTCGCCATCAAGCAGAATAGAGCAATTGGAGCTAAGTTTGTAGGCTAAATGGCTGATTGCACGAGGACAGTGAGAAAGGTATTTTGGATGCTTCTGGGTCCGCTATTTATAGCCTAGACTCCTAATTTTTTACCATTCAGACTTGCCGTTCCGTCTTCTTGACCGTTACTGTTTATGAAATCAATGCAACGTATAGTTTCTTCTGAAAGGAAAAGGTTAACGACTATTTTTTCTAAGTCTAAAGGGCTTTTTGGCTTCATAGAAATTGATTCCAGAATTGTTCGAATAGAACTCTCTTAGAAATCGATTCGAAGTTATAAATCTTTGTATATTCCGAAGGTTGATAAAATTTATTAACCCCTATGCATGATTATTTTTCTTGCGTATGCTGCTCTCCTAACCTTACAGATCATGCAGAGAAGCGTATTCGAGGGGCTACTGTTGGGGGAAAATACTTCATCCTCAGGGTCTCTACAGTAAATAGACAAAGGCAATCTACTAAACTGAAGTTCCAGTATTAAACTCCGGTTTAGTACGGGATCAAGTTCGAAGAATCAATGCAGACTCTTGTTCGGAGTATAGCTTCGAACGTCGACTCTTCAGAGAACTTATCTGCCAGCTAGGATGGAAGACTTATCTTCTTTCTTATTAGATTAGTCTTTTACAATTTTAGCCCTATTAGGGGTACTGAATAGTTTCCACTATGTCGGTTGTAATTGAGGGGTAAAAGGTCTTTTCCTTAAGACTTTCGCCTATAAATACCCCCCATTCTACCCTGTAATGAGGATCGAATACTAAGTTATTCAATACACAACTTCAGATTACTTCGAGCTATTATCCAATTCGGAGGCTTGAATAGTTCGCTTCTTAAACACTTTGTTTACTAGTTTCTAATCTCTGAAAACCTGTTAGCGTAATCTTTTACGCCAACAAATACCTTAATGGGCTTGCCTATATAAAGGACTCATGCCCAAGGGTTAGGGTACTTTTTTGGCTGTCATTTTGGGGTACCAACCTCAAACTCTACATTTCCATTTTGATGTGAATTCCATTCAATTTCCTGTGTTACTATTCCTGTTCTTGCACTTTGTTTGTGTTTTCGATTCTGCTACAGTGTATCGCCAATAACTAGAATGCAGCGCCAGGCTTCAGGTTAGTGCGCAGTAGCCAACTTGATTGAATGCTAGATCAATTTTGGTTCACTTTTTACATATTATTTCTTCATAGCTCTTGGTGTTCATGATTCTAGGATTCCAATTTTGATATCTGTGAATGTTTTTAACCACTGTTGCATAAAGTTTTTTTGTCCAACAATGTGCCTAAAAATTATTCTAGAAAGTATCTGATTTCTTCTTTAGATTTGGTTTTGCTCTTCTTGCCAAGAATTTTCAGTTCAATATTTTTGGTATTGCTTTGAATCGTCTTTGATCTTCACTGAGATTTTTTTTCCTCTGTTGATTGTCTTCTGCAAATCCTGTACTTTCCGAATTTATTGTGGCTGTCCCAAATAACCTACAGGCAGAAGGTTTGTTTAGGCAGATTGCAATACTACTGATGAAACAAGAAATCTGGTTCTTCCTTCTTGGTTGTATGTGTTTGCTTGCTCTTTTTGATAACTTATTTCTGATTTCAGTCTGTGAAATCTTGCAACAGATTCATCACTCAGTGTGAATGATTCACATGGATTTCTACTTAGAATTTACTACTGATTTTTACTGATTGCTTATGAACTTTTGGGTTTATATTGATCTCTCTCATGTACTGTATCTTGTACTGATCACTATTCAGCAACAAGATATGTACTGGTTATTTTGTCTGAAACTCACAATACTTGAGTCCTTTTTCTATGAAGTACTGAATTTTTTGATATGCTACAGCAGTGGTTGTTTTTGTTAAAATTACTACGGCAAAACCTATCACTTGCTAGCATAAGATTTTTGTCACTTCGAGATGATCTCTGATTGAGTTATCTACTTGTGTTCTCTGATTGCTTTCATGTACTGCACAAGGAATCCCTAGTTCTGTCCTATACATTGAACGGTGTTGTCAGGATTAGAATATTTTCAGAGGTGCTTATTTGATCATCAACAAAGAATTTTGCCTAGGATCAGATGGTATTCATGTTCAGTTCTTGCTGACTGTATTCAATACAGTGGTTTTTGTATTAATGCATTTCATTTTGAATCTGACTCTCAGAGTTCATGTGTACTACAGTGTGCTTGTAGTTCTGAAAGGGCTAAGAACATTCAGTGGTTTATCATTGTCTGAATTTTATTGCTGTGAGTTGTTCATGCTGAATACTACACAACATTTCAAGGTTTTCAGTTGAGCCTTGAGTTAAGTTTCAACATTTGAACTATAAAATTGCTGCTGGGTGCCATAGTCCAGAATCTGTTGCATGTTGATTGAACAAATTATTTGCCTAGGTGATTGTTCAAACACAGAGAGTGTTATTTGAATTTTAATTCTGCAACATTTTTGATCTTCTGGCCAGAGCACCATGAGATACTATCATCAAGAAAATTTCTGTGTAGAACACTGTCTTTATGATTTCTATACTCATCAATAGATTATACTTAATTGACTAAATGTTCTTTTATTGGACCAGATTCAGCACATCATCATTGTGATTTACCCAAGCTGTATTTCTGTTTTTCTGGTTTCTGAACCCTGTCAGCAATTGAACTACCGATACCTCTCTATCAGAGTTAGAAACTCTGATCTAGACTGTCTAAATCGACAATCCATTTACCGACAGCTATTTCGGAGTTTCAAACTCTAATCTAGAGGATAAATTCAAACTAAGTTGATTTTTGTTGCAGATTTGTACTATGATTCTCAATTTTGCTTCTGCAGTTTTTAGAGGAGCTTTGGGTGGTTTGTACATGCCATCTTATTGACAAGAATTTGTCTAGGTGCCCATTCACACCCCTCTAGTCGCCATTCCGATCCCACAACTGTTATCAGAGCTGGTTAGATCACTAGTTGACCTTAACTGGTTTGTGATCCTTTTTGGCGACATGGAAAAGAACTCTAAGATTACGATGTTTGATGGTCGAGATTTTGCCTATTGGAAGGTGTGCATGGAGGCTTATCTACTAAGCCAAGGAAGTGCCATATGGGACATTGTTGATTCCCAATATGTGATTCGTAAAACTCACACCTCACAGACTGAGAAGGAATAATACGATTGTAATAGCAAAGCAAGAAACATACTGTTCGTCAGTATGAGTCGCAATGAGTTTGACGGGGTCCAACACCTACGAACTGCACATGAGATTTGGACTACATTGAAAACTTTTCATGAGAGCACTACTCAGATTAAGGCTAGGCTGCGAAGCACATATAATCAAGAATATCAAATGTTTGTGCAAGGCCCCTTTGAATATGTAGATGCCATGTTTGCTCGTTTTGATGGAATTGTGAGCAACTTGTGCTCCACTGGGACTTTAGCTTATTCTGATCATGATAGAGCAATCAAACTTCTCTATGCTCTCAATCGTAGCATGTGAGAGGTGAAGATCTCTAGTATCGATGAGTCGGCAAGTTACGACACGTTGACTTGCGACGAGATCTTTAGTAAGCTCAAGTCCACCAAGATTGCCAAGGCATCTCGTCCAGGATTTGGAAACTCTTTGTTGCCTTCTATTTCTTTAGTTTTCGGTCCTGGCAGTGGTATCTCATCTGAAGGGAGTCTTTTTGGTGGTTCTGGAGTTTGTGCTTTGTCTGGTGGTTTTGACTTGTCCTCCTTGGTCTCTGTCACAAAAGAATAGGTGGACAATCTAGATGATGAGAGGAGCTAGATCTCATTGTCAAGAAGTTCACCCGCTTCTACAATGATAGACAAGATCATAGGAAAGGAGGGTCTCGGGGATTCTTTGAGTGTGGAGATCTTTCTCACATAAAAGCAAATTGTCCTAAACTAAAAATGAAAAATGAAAAAAAGCACAAGTACTAGAAATGGAACAAGAAACCATTCTTTAAGGGGAAGCACGTCAAAAGTGGCTAAGAAGGTAGCCAGAGCATTTGTGGGCACCCTCAGCGACATCAACAGTACATCAAGTGAGGAGCCAAGCTCGGATGAAGAGGAGCCATCCAAGAATGAAGAAAAGAAGGAGAAGAAGAAAATGGACTTCACCGGCCTTTGCTTCATGGCCACGAACATCCATAGCAGCGACAAGCTCGACACATCTGAGGTATATATATCACGTGACCAACTTCTTGTTAAGAATGATGAATTACATGATGCTGTTTGTTCTTCGGTTAAACTTGTCACTAAAGAATGAAAAGAACTAAAATTCATACTCGAAACTATTTCCACTGAACTTGCACTTTTAAAATCTAAGTCTGATGATGCTGAATGTGAGTCATGGCTTGTTGTTATGAGTGAACTTGCTCAGCTGTGTTTTACACATGCTCAAATTGTTGAAAATTTTGAAATTACTCAAAAGGAGGTTTTGGAGGTGGAGTCTAGTCTTGATGTGATCAACGAATGCATGAACTGCCCTTTACTTGTTGAAAGCATTAATTTGAGAGATAGGCATGTTGCTAAAGGCTAGATTGGAGAGTGTTGAGTGTTCTAAGGATATGCAGTCGGCTTGTCCCATTTGCATCACCATTAAGGACCAACACAACTTTGCTAGAGAGCAAGTCAAAAAACTAAAATGTGAAAATGATTATCTTCTCTCTATGGTGGAAAAATGCACTGAAGGAAAGGACATGATGTATTTGCTTTTGTCTAAAACAAAAATGTGTGTGGGTAGGGTTAGCTCTAGGGTTGGGCTATGAGAGAACCACTCCAAACACTTTGAGCGAAATTGTGTTCACTCCTCCCACTACCCTTGAGAAAGAAAGAGCTCAATTAGACACCACACAAAAAGGTGAGAATCCTACTCAACCTGCTAACAAAGCCCTATCTCCACCAAAGGAAATCCTCAGCAAAACCCAAGAAACTGTGAGATTTGCACCTGAGACCCATGATCACACACCTAAGAGAGTGTATCACTGCTCCTATTTTCATCGGGTGGGTCATTTGGTTGGGTTTTGCTTTCGTCGTATCAAGGATGAACAATGTTCTTATGCAATGAGCTTTGAGGACATGTATTACCCATTTTTAGGTATGCATGAGTTTGCTTTTCACTCTTATTCTTATTTTGATGCTCCCCATGGTCCCATGAGAGATTTTGCCCATCGTGGTGTACACCATGTTTCATATGGTGCTAGACCGCGTGTAAGAGGTTTTGATTCTTGACAAATTAGGAGTCTTCGTCATTTTCAAGGATCACGTTTTGTAGGTAGACCACACACTTTTTATCATGGTTCATACCCCGTGCATAATAAGTCTACTGCTTTACTTGGTTCTCGAGTTTTACAATGCTGGATTCCTAAACATTTTTTCACTCACCCTAACACTGAGCATTCGAGATCTTCTAGCATATTTTGAGGGGGAGTTGTGTAGCACTGCATGAGCTTCTGTTATATGATTAATTGCTTTTACAAGTACATGCTTTATTATGCCTTTGAAGTATTGTCTTTAATATTGTTGATTATATTTGGCTTGAATACATCTGATATATAATATGAGCATGGCTTTTATTTGTGAAAATGTGAAAATGATCACTGATTAGTCTAGAAACTAGCATGAATAGGTTGAGTGCTTTTGCTATCTTTTACATACCTGGTAGCTAGGTCCTTTTCACTTGGATGCTAATATGCAACTTGATCTTATCAAAAATATTGTGTTGAAAATTAAAATTTTCAAAAATGAAAATGATTGATATTCATACTGTGTTGTGATAAAATTGAAAAGATCCAAGTGGGTTTGCTTTGTCGTACTACATTGTTCTAAACTACTTACCATAGCACTTTGGTATGAACTGGGACATTGAAGTGTATGTCGAGACCATTGCTTTAAGCTTATAATGGTTTCAACATAGGCATAGCTTGGTCGGTTAGCATAAGGTAGACATGCAAATAACCCCTAGCACTAAAATGAAAAAAAAATCTGTTGGGGGAAAAATACTTCATCCTCATGATCCTCCAAGATTCCAAGATAAATACAAGTCTTAATCTCAGAGCCCAAGACTTGCCTCTGGATTGAAGGGCTCGAAGCCGAAAGGTCTATCCAGGCTCCAGTCCGAAGAGACCCTCCGAAAAACTTCTCCTCCAAAGCAGAAAACAACTAGATGGATCATACGTCTCCCTTATCAACATCCTTCAAGCATGTTTTAACATATTAACGCTATAAGGGACACCGAAATAGTTTCCATTATGTCGGTTGTAATTTAGGGGTAAAAAGGTCTTTTCTCTAGAGATTTTACCTATAAATACCCCCTTCTCGCCCTGTAATAGGCATCGAATATTCCAATATTCAATACACACTTCGAACTATTCTAAGCTATTATCCTTCTCAGAGGCTTAAGATAGTCCGCATTCACAAACACTTCGTTTGTCAGTTCTTGGTTTATAGAACCTGTTAGCGTAATCCGTTATGCCAACAGTTGGTGCCGTCCGTGGGGAACCTAGTACTAAAAGCTAGTTCTATGCCACTGTCTGTACTTCGAAGTGCATTTGCGGAGGGAGTTTCAGAGTCCTAGGATTCCGCGCACCCTTCAGCAAGGGGCTTCAGGTACAGTTCGAAGGCCTTTTTTCGCCTTCCACCACCATTCGAAGCTCTTGGTCTCTGGACCCTACTTAGATTCGTAAGTCATTCCTCCCAAGCAGAGTATACCCACTGGCCCCCTCCGAAGGTCCTCTTGGACCTCAGGAGTAGGACCTTCAGACGTTCCTCAAACTCTTGAAGTAGTCAATAGACCTCGAGAAACCAGAACGTCTCGGATAACTCCGTCCATGCTTCGAACTGAATATGTCAATTCTCAAGACCCGTAGAACCCCTCCAGAGGAAGTGAGAACCTCCCTGAAGACGTGGCCGCTCAGATGACTCGGCTTCAGGTGGAGGTAGAAAGATGATGATAGGAGGCCGTAGATAGGCTTCATCCTCAAGCCAACCCTCTTGCTTCGGATATGCATCAAGATGATGACCTCGTTAATTATACCAAAGCCCCTCAAGTCCAAGAGAGTGTCGAGAATGCCTCCTTCGACGACAAATATCCATTGTATCTGGACATGCAGAAGGTGTGCTTCGATCCTAGGTTCCGAGCCTCGAAGCTGCACAAGTACTCTGGAGGGTCTAACCCCGGAGAATTCTCTCGCTCTTATGCTCTTGCAATAGAAGCTAGCGGAGGGGTGCGAAATACGATGGCAAAGTATTTCCCCTTGCGTTAGAAGGTGTAGCCCTTCGTTGGTTCTGGTCTCTAAAGCCAGGATCAATTAAGTCGTGGGAGCAGTTGAAGAAGAAATTAGTGAGCAACTTCTAGGGGACTTTCGTAGCTCCGATGTCTACTGGAAGCCTTTTTCAGGTGAAATAGCAGGCGGGAGAAACTCTTCGAGAATACTTCACATGCTTCGCCCACACCAAGTCCCAGATCAAGGGGTTGTCCACATCATCTGTTGTGGATGCGGCGCACGAAGATGTAATGAACATCGACCTCCTCAGCAAGCTTCACCAAAAGCAAGTGTCTTCAATAGCGCAATTGATGGCATACTTCGAGCAGTATACCAAAGCAGAAGAGGGATGCCTTTGAAGGACTGCTCCGTCCACACCAACCCTCGCCCAAGAAGTCAATATTGAGCCAGGGGCTCTGAGTCCTCCGTAGGCCCTCTTCAATAATCATTCTAACGATCAGAGAAGAGGAAAGAAGCACTTTCACTCCAAAGTGTTGAATATTGCCCCCTCCGCTCCAAAGATGCCTTCTAACTCTCAATAGGCTCAAGGCAATAAACCTAGTGGCTCAAAGCCTCTAGAAAAACCAGCTAGCTGAGGCCAGACTTTATTTTGTTGTGTGCATGTTGAAAACAGAAGCCATGCTACCAAGGATTGCAAGTCCATATTGACTCTCTGGGGCGAGTATCTTGGGAGAAACTTAGGGAGAGGGACTACATACCGAGCTCCTCCAGCAGTAAGGCCAGAGCCTATAGAAGTTGTTGGGCGTGCAAGCAATCTCAAAGCTCCTATGCAGCCTTCGGTGGCCAACATTATGCCACCACCGAAGTAAGAAGATCATCATGATCGAGGCAAACGAGTGGTCCTACCCATCTCCAGAGGGGGACCCTCGGTAATATGTCGAAGCGTCAACGGAGGCACTATGTTCGGGAAGTAGGGCATATAGGGACTTCAAACTCGGCTGCAGAAATGCCCGAGTGGTCCCATATACCCATATCATTCTCTGCCAATGATAATGTAGGGGTGAAATTCCCCCATGCTGACCCCCTTGTCATTTCAGCTGACGTTGCATGAGTGGAGGTTCGAAGGGTACTTGTCGACGGTGGAAACTCCGCTGACATACTCTTCATCCAAGCCATCGATCAAATGTGCATCCCCCGAAGGCATCTACTTCCAGCAGCTCGCCTACTCCATGGCTTCGCGGGCCCTCCTCTCGATGCCCTCGGCCAAATAGGCCTCGAGGTTACTTTCGGTGAGGGGCCCCTGGCCAGAGACGAATAGGTCATCTTTGATGTCATGGACGCCCCTTACGCCTACAACACAATCTTTGGAAGAGGGATGCTGAATCAGTTTGGAGCCGTGGTGCACCATAATTATTTGTGTCTCAAAATGCCCACGCAAGGTGGAGTTCTTACTATACCAAGAGACCAAGTTGTAGCTCGGAGAGCAGAGTATGGTCACGGCCCACCTCTCGATCCTCGACAGGTAAACAGTGTGCAAGAACACTCGGAGGAGGCTTCATTGTCCCTGGACCCTCCGGAAGACCCTTCCCTCAAGCCAAGCCCCGAAGGTGATGTAGTCACGAGGATCATTGTCAAATAAGGAAAAGAATACCCCATTCAGTTCGACAAGGGGCTGCCTTCGGAGATCGCCACTTCGTTAGAAGAAGTGGTCCAAGAAAATCTATATATCTTTGCCTAGTTAGACGAAGATATCGCTGTATTTAACCGGAGCATTATCGAGCATAGCTTGCTCGTTAACCCTAAGGCTTAACCTATTCGCCATGGGCTCCACAAGTTGTCAAATGAAAGAGCAGACCTCGCTAAAGCGGAGGTAGAAAAGGTTCTAAGAGCCATAATCATTAGGGATGTGTCCCACACGTAGTGGTTGGCTAACCCTTTCTTTGTCAAGAAAAAGGGCTCCGGCAAGTGGCGCATGTGCATTGACTTCACATCTATAAATAAAGCATGCCCACGAGACCCCTACCCCATGCCCCTTATTGATCAACTTGTTGACTCTATGGCTGGTTCCGAGCTCCTAAGTTTACTTGATGCATACTCTGGTTACCATCAAATCTGGCTGAAATGCGAAGACGAAGCCAAGACAAGCTTTATAACCCTTTCGGAGTATTTTGTTATGTTCGAATGCCCTTCAGTTTGAGAAATGTCGGGGTAGCTTTTTCACGTCTCATTGCGAAAGCTCTAGGTCACCAAACAGGCCGAAATGTCGAAGCCTATATGGATGACATTTTAATAAAGAGTGCTTTAAAGCACCAGCATAGTTTAGACTTAGCAGAAACTTCGTCCTGAAAAATGTATTATCGGAGCTCAAGCAGGACAATTGCTAGGGTACTTAGTTTCGAGTAGAGTAATCGAAGCTAGCCCGACACAGATAAGTGCACTGCAAAGAATGGATCCACCTGAAAATTTGAAGCAAGTCTAGAAGCTGACAGGACGCCTCGTAGCCCTTAGTAAATTCCTTGCTAGATCAGCAGAGCGAAGCCATCCAATATTCAAAGCCTTAAAAGGGTCCGAAAGTTTCAAGTGGATGCCAGAGTGCTGGAAAAGATTCGATGAAATTAAGGATTATCTTGGAAATTTGTCAACACTTACTATGCCCCTCCTAGAAGAAACTCTCCTTCTTTACCTTGCAGCAGCGGGCTCCACAGTAAGTGCAGTGCAGAACCCAATATACTTCGTTTCAGAAGCCTTGTTCGGAGAAAAAACACGGTACTCTGAGCTCGAAATTTTTTCATATGCTTTGGTAATGGCCTCGTGGAAGCTAAGGCATTACTTTTTAGCACACAATATAATTGTACCTACATCGTATCCCCTTGGTGATATGCTTTGGAGCAAAGACTCCACGGGGAGAATTGGAAAATGGGTTGTCGAGCTAGCCCCCTTTGGCATTTCCTTCACTACAAGAACAACCATTAAGTCTCAAGTTGTGGCTGACTTTGTTGCAGAGTGGACTCCATCTATAATATGGGTTCTGGAAGAATCATGCGAAGGAGTATGGACAATATACTCCGACGGAGCATTTCAAGCATTCGGAGCTGCTGCCGAAGCCGTGATAATTTTGCCTTCAGGATAGAAAGCAATGTACTCGGCAAGGCTCAACTTTAAGTCCACTAACAATATTGCAGAGTACGAAGGAATCCTACTTGGTCTCTGTAAAGCGTGAGCGCTTGGAGCAACTCGAATTGTAATAAAAATAGATTCCCATGTTATTGCAGGGCATGCTGACAAAAGCTTCCAAGCTCGACATTCACATCTTGCAAAGTATTTAGAAGAGATCCGCAAGACAGAGGCATTATTCCAAGGAATTTCAATCCGAAGCATCCCTCCGGAAGATAATCAACTTGTAGACATCCTGATGAAGGTTGCAGCCGGAGCATAGGATGTCCCGGAAGGGGCTTTTTATGAAGAGCTGGTCAACCCTTCGGTACCTCAGACACCCTCCACCAAAGTATTTTGTATACCAATCACTGATTAGAGGAGCCCAATTGTTGATAGCAAAAAATGGCATCCATGGTTAAGATTATCAAAATATCAATTTTGGTAATTTGGGCCGAAAATAGACATGTCCCGGGTCAGGCCGAAGCCCTACAGGGTCGAAGGACCATTGGGCTATGGGCTCCGGAAGCTTCCATCCAGCCCACGGCCTTCATCCAGGAAGCCTTCGGAGGCCCACCCCG
The DNA here is from genome assembly GCA_019279435.1 of Zizania palustris. Taxonomy (NCBI): domain Eukaryota; kingdom Viridiplantae; phylum Streptophyta; class Magnoliopsida; order Poales; family Poaceae; genus Zizania; species Zizania palustris. The sequence continues at coordinate 29,443,462 of JAAALK010000286.1, forward strand.
CCGAAGCTTCGGCCCAAGGAGCAGGCTTCGGCAGGCTTGGCCGAAGGACCACTTCGTGCAGAGATAGAGTTGGACCCGATTCCGGCTAAGTGTTTATCTATATTCAGCCGAATTATAGCAGATTAGATTAGAGGTCTAGCCCCTATAAATATAGAGGCAAAGCCAGTTCAGAGTCCCCCCAACACAAATCAACCACAAAGCCCTAGCTTTGAATCACATTTACTTTATCTTTACTTTTTTATACTCGTCGTGGATTTGCCTGGAAGCCCTCCGACAGCCACTTCGGAACAGTAGTAATCCTTGTTACATCGCTTGTGAAGTATTCGTTAATCTACGTAATAGATTTCTATCGCCTTATTACTTCGCCTGTGAAGTATCCGCTAATATGCGTAACAGATTGCTACCTTCGCCACTAGTGCAACACTTAGCGGAATTCGGTCCTTGGGCCAAAATGGTACTTCGAATCCACTCTATTGCAGGTTGCTACGTTCGGGGCTACCTCGTTGGAGGTGTCCGGAGCTGAGAGATCGGTTTTGGAGGTTGCCAGAACACCCTTCGGCGAGACTGTTGCTTCGACCGTGCGCTCCGTCAGCAGACTTTGTCACAACAGGCGTCTCCATGCCCGTACTCTACCCCAGATGAAGTCACACTTGCGCGTTGCATTTGAGACATTACTCTAAATCTTGTTGTATCAGAGACTTCGCGATGAACCCCGTTGTTCGGAGGTGATCGTCACGTCCAGATCCATTCGGAGTTCATCTTCGGTCAGATCAGTATGAATGCCGAAGGCACCCATCGGTGGGACACTTCACACCAGATGCCGAAGGTACACTTCGGTGACCCCGTTCACAACATACTTCGAAGCAGACAGGCTCCGACTGGTTTTGCTGATTTATTCTGTTTAAATATATTTCTTTCGGCTAATTGGATTATTTTGTGTGATCTGATAGCCTGGCGACTCCACCCCCCTTACTATGGCTTATGGTAGTTGGAATGCGACGTCGTTGCTATGTTACGCTTAGGCTTGTCCCTAAGTATCCACACACTTTTGGATATCGAACTGACCCAAGTGCGGGGGCACATTTTTGTGTCAACACACTTTTTGGTGACTCCTCCAGGGAAAAGCTACACAAACATGACCGGTACGTCTACATCGGCCACCGGTACATCTACAACGACTAGTACATCTACACCACCAATGGACACCATAGGAGGTGTGGATATCGACAACCGCAACATCCTAACACCTACTCTTGAAAAAATTCCCGCGGAAGACCGAGTAGAGATCGAGGCAAAGTTAAAGGCGCTCCAAGACATGATGCTTGGGGGTTACGTCAAGACACGCACAGGCTTCGTAAAGCGTGACATCATCGCCCCTGACCTTGCTCGGATCCAGGTAACACCCATATCGCCTCATTTATCTTCTTTAGAGATTGAGCAAAAAATAGCTGCATCAATAGATTAGGTCGTTAGCGCTTCGCTAGGCAACCGTTTGGATTCGGTAGTTAGCTCCCAACTAGAGGCGACTCTTAGAAGGTTCGGCTTTACTGAGGCCGTACCACATGTCCCTATTGCTATTGTACCTCTGGTAAATCATGTGTACAACAGAACTGTCGGTAGCACTGGCAAGACCATTACGTCTCCAGCCTCGACACCCATGGCCGAGACTAGTCATTATGCTTATGGCCAAACTAGCACCGCGTACCACGCACCACCACCACCTGCGCCGGTACAAGCCCTGCCTATGCTACCCGCGCCACATGCATAGCCACCTGGGCTCGAGCACATCGTACAGCTAGCGCGTAGGGAAGAGGCCCATGGCCGACACACCGATATCCCACCATGTGTCGCGCCCCCGCACGAGAGACGTGCCCAGGCAGCAGGCCAAGATGACCTAGAGGAGCGAATCCGCGTGCTATTTAGGGAATGCGCCGGCTACGTGCCCAAGGGTCGGGTTAGGGTTTACCGTAAGCCGTATCCCGATCATTTCGATACAATACCCTACCGCCGTGGCTATAGAATCCCCGAATTCACTAAATTCGACGGAGAGGGTAGCAAAACCACACTAGAGCATGTTAGTCAATTTTTAGCACAGTGTGGAGAAGCTAGCGAGACAGACGCTCCAAAAATTAGACTATTTTGTCTCTCGCTATCCGGCACCACTTTCACTTGGTTTTCGTCGCTCCCGCCGAACTCCGTTCAGACGTGGGATGATTTGGAAAGAAAATTCCATGATTACTTTTACACAGGCGAGATAGAACTTAGGCTTTCACACTTGACATCGGTTAGGCAGAAATCTAATGAGAATGTCTCTAAGTACATCAAGCGTTTTAGGGATACTAGAAACCGATGTTTCAGCCTTACTATTTCAGAAAGGGATTTGGCGGAACTATCTTTTAAGGGGTTGCGTTCAGAGATTAAAGAGAGATTAGACAACCAGAACTTTTTAGAGGTTAGCCAAGTCTTTCAGCAGGCTCTGATCCAGGAAGGTCGAGCCAAAGATAAAAAATTTATTAAAACGTTTAACAAGCCTAGGGCTGAAATCCACATCATGGAATGCTCCGACAAGGAGGAATCAGAAGAGGAGGATTCAGCCGACATGTACGCGGCTGAATGGGTTTGGAACACTAAGATTAAATCTATCACCTTCTCCGAATTACGACCGTTTCCCATGAAGAATCGGCCTAGTGAGGTCAAGTACTCATTCAATATAACTAAGTGTGATAAAATATTTGATTTTCTCTTAAAGAACCAGCTGCTCAGGTTGCCTAATGGTCAAGTCATTCCCTCCACCGATGAGTTGAAGAAACATCCATATTGTAAGTGGCAATGACTCGCATTCACATAATACTAATGACTACAATGTTTTTCGACAGCAGGTTCAACCGGCCATAGAAGAAGGACGATTGAAAATAGACCACAATCCAAAGATGAAGCTGGACAAAGATCCTTTCCCCGTCAACGCTGTCGACCTCGGTGAGAAGAAGGTGCTGATTCGGCCGGAACAGGCCGAGTCAATTAGAGGGAAGGAAATAATTGTCGGAGAACCACGCACGCGCACACTCATACCTAAGAACCCCGAGGTGGGAGAATGGAAATAGAACATCAGCATCCCTTCGGCGAAGGCTCACAAGAAGCCGAAGGTAACATACAAGATGTTGTTGAACAAGCATCAAAGAAAAGCCAAGGAAGCAGGCTCCCGTGCTAAAAAACTAAGTCAGCCGAAGGGCCCAAGACTCCCGGAGGGTGGCTTTGGACCGCAGTAGCCGAGCACTCCTTGTGATGGCTTCGGACCGCAATGGCCAAACCCTCCATGCAACAACTTTGGACCATAGTGGCCGAACCCTCCGCATGGTGACTTCGGACCAGAGTGGCCTAACGCTCTGTGCAATGGCTTCGGACCTCAGTGGCCAAATTCCCCATATAGTAACTTCGGACCCCAGTGGCCGAACCCCATGCGGAGCGAGTTCGACCCCCAATGGCTGAACCCCGCACCACTCTAAGTGAGTCCTTCAATAGGAGACTTCGGCCCGCACTGGTCGAACATACCTCCGGCCTAGCATTACTCCTCGCTAATATGGTCCGAGACACTGTCGACTCTGCCGAACCCCCCTCCGTGTAACAGGTTCGGCTCACAGTGGGCGAGGCCACTGGAGCCGCCGATGCCTCCACCATACAGTTGGGTGGGGACTCCGTGGGCTCCGTATGTATCATAGCCAGAGTACCCTCTTCAACCTGACACTATGCCTTGTTTTCCTTTGGAGTATTATGAATGGCAAGGACAAACAGATACAGCGGAGGGAGGCATTGTCCACAGGATGTTCGTGGTACCTTCGAATTGGCCCGTGTAGAGCGAAGTCAAAGAATACAGGTGTGAGGAGGCCGAGGACAGGGACTACGAAGCTATCATAGTCAGAGTAGGGTCTCAGGAAGTCCCAATCTTGAAGGCCTTATCACCAAAGTCTGACGGAGGTGAGTCCCCTGCTTCGGCCGGAGCCCGTGCCGAAGCCTGGTCCGATCGGCCGAACAAGGCCAGTTCGACTGCCAGGGCCCGCAGTGATGGCCCCTTCGAATGCAGGGTGTACGAGGCCAAGGGGGTGCAGTACCACTTCATCTAAAGTTGACAGGATCTAGGCAATATCACCTGGCACCAAGCCACAACCATGTTGGGCACCTCTAGGCATGTCCAAATCACAAAAGAGACGTCTGCAATGACTACGGGCACAGGCGATGCGCGAGAAGAAAGCCGAGAATGAGCATGACGCTATTTTTAAAGAAATCTGCCCTCGACCAACTACAATACATGTATGGAGGATGAAGCCGATTGAGATGACCAACCCGGATCCTAGTCCGAGCGATGACGATGACATGCTTGAATACGACTACTCGCCTGTCTCCGAGGGGCCTGCGCCCTAGGCAATGGACATGAATGTCGTCACGCTGCCCGCCGAGTTTGCCCTGCAGCAGGATGAGGCCGAGGCGCTCAGCTGAACCTCGGCCCGGGCAATGTTATTTTTGAGAATCCTGAGGAATCGGCTCTCCATCAGAAGCCTCTCTACGTCAGAGGTCACATTGACAGAAAGTGGACTTCCCGGATGCTTGTGGACGGCGACGCTACTATTAACCTAATGCCTTACTCACTGTTGAAGAAACTTGGCAGGGTCGAGGATGATCTGAAGAAGACCAACTTGACGCTCAACGGCTTCAACAGCGAGAGTTCTGAGGCCAAGGGCGTGCGCTCCATGGAGTTCACAGTGGGCAACAAGACGTTACCGACAGCATTCTTCGTCATCAATGTACAAGGTAACTACAACGTACTACTTGGGCGTGAATGGATTCATGCGAATTGCTGCATTCCTTCTACTCTGCACCAGTGCCTAATTCAGTGGGGCGGGGATTAAGTAGAAGTCATTCCCACAGATACTTTGGCCCAAGTAGCATTGGTCGATGTATGAGTTGACGTCATTCACAACAAGGTAGAGTATCTGTCAGGTAGAGATCTTTTGGATTACGATTTTGTTAGCGTGTCCAGAGGACATTTTGTACCAGTATCTGTAAAGTCGGCTGGTGTGGCACGACTATTTTTGTATTAGTAGTCATGTCTAGCGAGAGTAATCTAGATTGTCTAAAGTCTCGTGTGGAGTAGTATCGGTCTAATAAAGACAGTATTGCTGAGGCCATCGAGGACTTTAGCGAAGTAGAGAAATTAGGACAAGGTTTTGCATCAGTCGATCCCTTAGAAGAAGTTGACATAGGTGATGGTAGCATCCCGAGGCTAACTTTTGTAAACCAACATTTATAGCCTGATGAAAAGGCCGAAGTAATAAAGTTGCTTCGGTCGTATGTCGATTGTTTCGCATGGGAGTATAGCGAGATGCTGGGATTAAGCCACGAGCTCGTGGAGCATCGGCTACCTATCAAGTCCGGATTTAGGCCTTATAAACAGCCTTCTCGTCGCTTTAACTCGATCGTCTATGACCGAGTTAAAGAAGAAGTAGAGCGACCGCTCAAAGCTAGATTTATTAGGCCATGCAGGAACGTAGAATGGGTCACTAACATTGTGCCTGTAGAGAAGAAAGGGAGCAAAAAGATACGAGTGTGTATCGATTTCAGGGATCTGAACAAAGCCACTCCGAAGGACAAGTATCCGATGTTGATAGCCGACATGCTAATCAACGATGCTTCAGGACACAAGGTACTAAGTTTTCTTGATGGCAATGCTGGTTATAATCAAATCTTTATGGCCGAGGAGGACATCTACAATACTGCCTTTCGATGCTATGGTTTTGTCGGTTTATTCGAGTGGGTCGTTATGACTTTTGATTTGAAAAATGCTGGCACCACGTATCAGCGTGCTATGAACTTAATCTTTCATGACTTGCTAGGAGTTATGTTAGAAGTTTACATTGATGATGTTGTAGTCAAATCGGATGCTATGGGAAACCATTTAGCTGATTTGAATGTTGCTTTTGATATGATGCGGCAGTATGGTTTAAAAATGAACCCACTCAAATGTGCTTTTGGCATGTCGGCGGGTAATTTCTTAGGTTTCATGATTCATGAAAGAGGCATAGATATTGATCCTAAGAGGCTTGGGAAAATTAGAAACATTACGACGCCGACATGCAAAAAAGATGTGCAAAATTTGCTAGGCAAGATGAATTATTTGCGTCGATTTATATCTAACTTGTATGGCAAGATTGATGCCTTTGTCCCCATACTTCGGCTAAAGAACAAGGCCGAGTTCAGTTGGGGGGCAAGCCAGGAAAGTGCCTTTGGGAAAATCAAGGAGTGCTTATCGTCACGGCCTATGGTTGTCACTATCTTCTTCCTACTACATGTGTTGTCGTTTGCCAAACCAATGTTATAAAACACATGTTGCAAAAGCTGATTCTAAGTGGAAGAATTGGAAAGTGGCTTATGCTTTGATTGAATATGATTTGGCCTATGAACCTCTAAGAGCTATGAAAGGCCATATCATAGCCAACTTTATAGTTGATCACCACATAGATGCTAGTTAGAGCGACAATATTGCTTTGATTGAAGTAATGCCATGGAAACTTTACTTTGATGGTTCAGCTTGCAAAAATGGCCGAGGTATTGGAGTAGTCCTCATATCACCAAGTGGGGCATGCTTTGAAACCTCGGCTCGCTTAGAATTTCCCTCTACCACCAACCAAGCTGAATACGAGGCTTTACTGCAAGGGCTTGAATTGTTAGATTCCATCGGTGCTAAACATGTTGATGCGCATGGTGATTCCCTGTTAGTAGTAAAACAAGTGGCTAAGAGTGCTCAATGTTTTAATGGCTTTCTAAATAGCTACTTGGATAAGTGCCTGGACATAGTTGCTACTTTTGATGACATCAAAATTTCTCATGTGTCAAGAGAGGCCAATTTGGATGCAAATGATTTAGCTCGGCAAGCATCTGGTTACCAAGTTAGGAGAGGCAAATTTTCTATTCGGGAGAAGCCGATGTTTGGTCTACTGCTAAAGCTAGTGACTTCGGGCAGGCGCACCCTCTGGGTCGGACCCCTCCGGCTGCCGGAGGTTACCGCGTGCCAAGGTCCGGGGACCAGAGTACTCTGCCCACCGAAGAGTCTGGCACACCGAAGCCCACGAGCCAGAGTCCCCGGGACAGCGAGGGCTTCTAGGAGTCTGGATCCTCCGGTAGGAGGCTTCGGCCTGATGCGCACCGCACGGCTAGTCCAGCCAGGCTTCGGCAGAAGTAGGAAGGGCTCAGGGGGCACCCCAAAACTAGTAGCCTAGATACTTTTTCAGGGAGTGAGCTAGCGGAACCCTCAGAAGCCCATAAGGACGATTGGAGAATTCCAATCATCCAGTATTTGGGAGACCCTATCCAAAGGGTTGATCGAAAGGTTTGGCGACAAGCATTTAAATTTGTGTTGATAGACGATATATTGTATCACCAAACCATTGATGGAGTACTACTAAAGTGTCTAGACCATGAACGATCCCAAGTGACTACGGGAGAAGTCGATGAAGGACTTTGTGGCACTCATCAGTCGGCCTAGACAATGAGTTTGATGCTCAAAAGAGCGGGTTTTTACTGACCGACTATGACTGAAGATTGCTTTAATTATTATAGAGGGTGTGAAGCATGTCAGAAGTTTGGCAATATTCAGTTAGCTCCTGCTTCATTACTCAACCCTATTGTTAAGCCATGGTCGTTCCGAGGTTACGGTTTAGACTTCATCGGCCAAATTCACCCTCCTTCCTCAAAAGGGCATCGGTTCATGTTGACGGCGACGAATTACTTCACCAAGTGGACAGAGGCCGTGCCTCTCAAGAACATGACTCACAATGAGGTACTCGACAACATCTTGAAGCACATTATACGTAGATTCGGCATTCCTCAAACTCTCACTACAGATCAAGGTAGCTCATTTATTTCTAAAGAAGTGAGGGACTTCGCCGAATATTATGGTATTAAGTTGATAAACTCTTCGCCCTAATATGCTCAGGCCGAGTCTAGTAATAAAACCATGATTAAGCTCATTAGGAAGAAAATTGAAGAGTTCCCTAAAAGGTGGCATGAGGTGCTTTCCGAGGCACTATGGGCTTGTAGGATTGCAAAGCACGGTGCTACCAAAGTTAGTCCATACGAGTTAGTGTATGGACAAGAAGTCATTCTACCTGTAGAAGTAGATATTGGTTCTCTAAGGGTGTTAAAGCAAGATGTCTTATCGGTCGACGAGTATGAAACTCTTTTGAAGGAAACCTAGAAGAAGTGACCGATAAGAGATTGAAGGCTTTAGAAGCCATAGAAGTAGACAAGAGGAGAGTAGCTAAAGCCTACAATAAGAAGGTCAAACCAAAATCGTTTCAAGTGGGTGACTTGGTTTGGAAGACGATTCTACCTTTAGGCACTAAGAGTCCCAAGTTTGGTAAATGGTCACCTAGTTGGGAAGGCCCTTTCAAAATAGCCGAAATCGCTCCTGGCAATGCATATGTGTTAGAATCTCTGCAAGGAGAGCGGTTTCGAAGAGCTTTGAATGGTAGATACTTGAAAAGTTATTTCCCAAGTGTGTGGCAAACATCGTACGAGGTGTCAAATGGCCGATATGGAAGGTATCGTATTTAGCTCATTGTTCTTTTAGTTCACTTAGTTCACTAAAAGTTAGGGGGGCATGTGTTGATAGCAAAAAATGACATCAATGGTTAAGATTGTCAAAATATTAATTTTGGTAATTTGGGCCGAAAATACACATGTCCCGGGTCAGGCCGAAGCCCTACAGGGCCAAAGGACCATTGGGCTATGGGCTCTAGAAGCTTCCAGCCAGCCCACGGCCTTCGGCCAGGAATCCTTTGGAGGCCCACCCCACCGATGCTTCACACCAAGGAGAGGGCTTCGGCAGGCTTGGCCGAAGGCCCACTCTAGGCAGAGATAGAGTTGGAGCTGATTCTGGCTAAGTGTTTCTCTCTATTCAGCCAAATTATAGCAGATTAGATTAGAGGTCTAGCCCATATAAATATAGAGGTGAAGCCAGATCAGAGGCCCCCCAACACAAATCAACCACAAATCCCTAGCTTTGAATCACATTGACTTTATCTTTACTTTTCTGTACTCTTCGTGGGTTTGCCTAGAAGCCCTCCGATGGCCACTTTGGAATAGTGGTAATCCTTGTTACTTCGCTTGTGAAGTATCAATTAATCTCCGTAATAGATTGCTATCACCTTGTTACTTCGCATGTGAAGTATCCGCTAATCTGTGTAACAGATTGCTACCATCGCCACTAGTGCAACACTTAGCAGAATTCGGTACTCAGGACAAATTGGTACTTCGAATCCACTCTATTGCAGGTTTCCACGTTGAGAGCTACTTCGATGGAGGTGTCCAGAGTTGAGAGATCGGTTTTAGAGGTTGCCAGAACACCCTTCGGCGAGATTGTTGCTTCGACCGCGTGCTCCGTCAGCAGACTTCGTCATGACAGGCTTCGCCGCACCTGTACTCCACCCCGGATGAAGTCACGCTCACGCGTTGCGTTTGAGTCATTACTCTGTGTCTTGTTGTATCAGATACTTCACGCCGAACCCCGTTGTTTGGAGGTGATTATCGCATCCAAATTCGTTCAGAGTTCATATTCGGTCAGATCAGTTGGAACGCCGAAGGCACACTTCGACGGGACACTTCACACCAGACACCGAAAGTACACTTCAGCGACCTCCTTCGCACCATACTTCGAAGCAAACAAGCTCCAACCGATTTTGCTGATTTATTCTGTTTAAATATATTTCTTTTGGCTAATTGGATTATTTTGTGTGATCTGATTGCCTGGCGACTCCACCCCCTTACTACGGCTAAGGGTAGTCGGAATGCGACGTCGATGCTGTGTTACACGTAGGCTTGTCCCTAAGTATCCGCACACTTTTGGATCGTCGAACTGACCCAAGTGCGGGGGCACGTTTTCGTGTCAACATCCTGACGAAGGTTGCAGTAGGACCATTGGATGTCCCGGAAGGGGCTTTTTATAAAGAGCTTGTCAACCGTTCCGTACCTCAGACACCCTCCACCAAAGTATTTTGTATACCAATCACTGATTAGCAGAGCCCAATATTAGACCTTTTGCAAAACAATTCAAGTCCCCTCGAAGGCCCATAATTGCAAAGGGTACAGTCAAGGGTCCGGAATTATAAGCTTGTCAACGGAGTGCTGTATAAAGCCAGAGTTTGTTCTCCTCTACTCCGATGTGTCTCAAAACCTGAAGGCCAAGATATACTTCGGGAAATCCATGAAGGCTTGTGCGGTAGCCACTTAGCCCCTCGGGATTTAGTAGGCAAAACTCTTTGCCGAGGGATTTATTGGCCAACAATTATAGCAGATGCAAAATCATTGGTTCGAACCTGTCAAGGGTGCCAATGAATGGGAAGACGAAGCCCTCATCCTCCAACACCCATTCAAGTTATTGCTCTAGTATGGCCAATGGCACGATGGGGTATGGATCTCATCGGCCCTATCCCAATGGCGAAGGGCAGTTTGAAGTTTGCAGTGGTAGCAATCAAATACTTTTCTAAATGGATCGAAGCCGAACCCCTAACTTCTATCACTTCGAAAAATGTGCAGAAATTCTTTTGGCAAAATATTATTTGTAGGTTCGGAGTCCCTACAGAATTGACAATCAACAATGGCACCAAATTCAAAGCCAAACCTTTTAAAGAATTCTGTGAAGGGATAAGCATTAAAATGTGCTTCGCTTAAATCAGAGCCGTCGAATGGGCCAATGGAAATGTGCTTCCTAAGATTTAATGGTCCATTCGAACCACTCAAGCTAGGTCTATAGGCTTTACCCCATTCAGGTTGTTGTTCAAAGACGAGGCCATGACTCCAACAGAGCTAAAAGGTGGATCCCTCTGCGCAACTAAGCCAGAAGATAAAGAAGAAAGAAGCACTTCGCTTGACTTGTCTGAAGAAACAAGACTTCGAGCTGTCGCCAACTTGACAAAGTACCAAGACTAGACGAAGGCATGGTATGAATCGAAAGTAAAAGTTAACGAACTAAGACCGAGTCATTTGGTACTACGAAGTGTAATTGCTCCAAGGAAATTAGGAAACAAATGGGAAGGACCATATATTATCCTACGCTCAGGGTGCCTCAGATCTTTTAAATTACGAAATTTAGAAGGGGAAGAGTTAAAACATGCCTGGCATGCGGAGCATCTTAAACGTTATTACGCTTAGGGGCTCCTTGTAAAGAATTGTAAAGTACCTTTCTAAATGAAAAAAGGTTCTATTCGAATTATGCTTACCCCTCAATATTCCCTACCCCTGGTGTAAGCATCAGAAGAACGGAGATGCTTGCGGAGGTAAGCATATTTCATCAGAACACAATAAATGGACTTCGAACCACTCGTTTGAAGATTCCGTAAAAGAACTGAAGGTGGCCAAATCCTACGGATTCCAAGCCATTAGATTGATAGCATCCGTAGAATATTCTAAGGACTATAAAATAATGAAGTTCGAACCTCCGAGTTCGGAGCATTCGTAAAAGAGCCGTAGGTGGACAAAGCCTACGGATTCCGAGGTTCGGCTTGATAGCATCTGTAGAAGAGTCTAAGGACTATAAAATAATGAAGTTCGAACCTCCGGGTTCGAAGAATTCGTAAAAGTGCCATAGGTGGCCAAAGCCTATGGATTCCGAGCTTCGGCTTGATTGCATCCATAGAAGAGTGTAAGGACTATAAAATAAAGAAGTTTGAACCTCCGGGTTTGGACCATTCGTAAAAGAGCCATAGGTGGCCAAAGCCTACGGATTCCGAGCTTCGGCTTGATAGCATCCATAGAAGAGTCTAAGGACTTTAAAAGAACAGATTCCGATCCTCCGGGTTCGAAGCATCTGTAAAAGAGCCGTAGGTGGCCAAAGCCTACGGATTCCGAGCTTTGTCCTGATAGCATCCGTGGTAGAGTCTAAGGACTTTGAAAGAACAGATTTTGATCCTCCGGGTTCGAAACATCTATAAAAGAGTCGTAGTTGGCCAAAGCCTATCGATTCTGAGCTTTGGCTTGATAGCATCTGTAGAAGAGTCTAAGGACTTTAAAAGAACAGATTACGATCCTCCGGGTTTGAAGCATCTGTAAAAAAGTCGAAGGTGAACAAATTATAAGGTTTCAAGGCCCTGGCCAAATGAAACCCATTAAGTGTCCTAAGTGACCAATTTCGGAGCTCTAATTTATAAATTTGAAGCTCTTTTTAAAGTTTTCAAGCATCAAACCATTAGTTTGATGTGTCAACTACTTATCATAGTATGAACATACAGTTCAAAGAACTATACGAAAAAGTCGAGTTCATGGTTATCAATACTAATTGTGAAGCTTTGACTTTATTATGCCAAGCGTTGTGCACGATGGGCCCTATTGCATTGCATATTGCCCCCCACCCACAAAGAGGGGCAGGGGAGTGAGGCACAATCAAACAATGCTTCTCAAACAAATTATATTACTTGGTCAAATCACATTACAAATATCGTAATCAGGAAAAATTGTTGTCTCAGCCTAAATAAAAACGGAGACCCTTCCGACCTCTAGAGCTACCTCCGGGACCAGTTCGGTCTTTGGATCCTAGAGTTCTCAAAACCTTTATTTTGGTTAAATTACCCTTCTTCTTCGAAGCCCTCAAAGTTTTCTGCTCTTCTTGAAGTTCAGCCTAGGTTAGAAGCCGTTCAGAACTAGCCTTCATCGGGTCTTCAAATTGATACTCCAAACCAGACCAATCTACATATTCTGAAGATGAAGATGCTACTACTTTATCCTCTTCTTTAATATAAGAAAGGACTTCGCTACAAGCATCATGTGTTATTTCTCCATGCTCCCCTCGAGGAACAGAAAATCGCGAGTGCCTATAAGGCCTTAAGCTTTCGAGAATAGCCCATTGTTGGCGAAGCCCTTCATCAAGCTCTAATACTTCAAGATCAAGATCCGAAGCATGTGGAAAAACCTAAAAACAAACATCCAAGCAAAGGCTTTTCATTCATAAACTTTTCATTCATTGAAATAAAAGAACTTTACAAACTCTTTTTTACATAGTAAAGCGCCCTAGAAGCTAGACCTGCAGGTCCAGAGGTGGAGCAGTTGGCGGCGGTGGAGCCCGAGGCCTCATCTGAATTTGCCTCTGCCGACGGGCTTCATCGATCCATGCCTTAGCCGCAGCTTCGTTATCTGCTTTCCAGGTCGCTCGTAAGGCTTCCCAAGCCAAAGCCGGCATCGAAACCTTCACTGGAGCAACGGAGAACCCGATGTCTTTGAGATGACGAAGGACTCCCATCGTGCCTACATGCCCAGAGATTTCTCCATAGCGAGTACCGGAGCCTTTCATCATATTGGCCGCCGCTTGTATCATCTTGAGCTTTCGGTCGAGGGACTCATTCGCCGCAGCCGAAGAAGATGGACACATTGTTCCAAAATATTCCAGAACACCCCAAAGAGTGTCCATGGTTTGATCGGTTTCCTTGCCGTACCTCGTCTCGGCATTTGTTTTCTCGGTAGCGATGGCGGAGAGTTTAGCTGTCTTCCTCATTAAGTAATTTGTCTGAGACAACGCTTGCTGAAGCGCATCTCGGAGCTGCACAAGTTCAGCCCCAGAAGACGCCTCTACTGCTCGAAGCTTATCAACTTCAGCCCTCAACACCATTCGCTCTGCTTGAAGCTCCTTAATCGAAGATGCTAGGCCAGCATGAGCATGCTGCTCCATTTGGAGTGCTTCCTCCGCTATGGCCTTTGTCCTCTGCTCTTCAAGGAGTTCTTCCTCTAATCGCAGGGACTTGTCTTCCGAGCCCTTAAGGGCCCTTTGAAGCATTGTAACCTTCCTTTGAGTCGATTAGTCTCGAGCTCGTTGGAAGTCGCTGCCGCTCTAGCAATAACAAATTGCTGCAAAAAGCAAAGTAAGTGTGATGTAATTTTAATGAATTAAATGTACGCTATGTTTCTTGCATACCTGGAGGGTATCCCTTTCGAGGGCTAGGTCTAGCTCCGATCCACTACCCTCGCTCAACGCGGAGACCAGCTCAGAGTTGCCAACCTATTGGCTCTTTTCAGCGAAGGGCTGCAAGAGAGACCGGATCCCTGTCCGCTGCTCCAAGAATGGAGCCAATAGTAGGATCCAGGACAAGGCTCTCTGATCATCTTCGACCGAGTCTTATTCCGAAGCATTTACCAAAGGGTCGTTCGTCGATGGCGTCGTCATCAAAGAAGGTACAGGCCCAGGCCAATCTTGCCTTTACCTCTCCCCATTGCTGGAGCCATGGGGGCCACCTCTTCCATCGGAGTGGATCCCTCTACAGGGGTGACCCCTTCGACTGAAGCAGCTCCAACAGAAGTAACCTCTGCCGCCGGAGCTACCTCTTCTGTTGGAGCCTTGTTCCTAGTTGGAGCCAAGATTCCTTCTTGGGCCAGAGCAATATTGCTCCCTGAAGCATCTATAAACATAAGGTATTCGTCAATTATCTTAAAGATATTGCAAATACAATGAAATTATTTCAGGTACATCAAGAAATAATGATCGAAGGCTTATCTCCATCTAGATTTTGAGGGAGGATTATGGGACCCCCAGAAACTCATACATTCTGAGGTACTCCTCGATGTCCTCCCTCGAAGTTTGGGTCGGAGTAGCAGACATCGAGGCCCTTACCTCCATCACCACTACTCCGATCACTGGTGAACTAGGACCTTCCGGCTTCGTTCCCTGAACCCCCGCAGGTTCAGTGCGGATCACAACCTCCTCTTCGGTCGTCGGCGTGGCTCCGACTTCCACCTGAGGTGGATTCTTGGTCTTAACATGACAATCCCCTTCGCCACCTTCCAGGAGTAGAGTTTCATGTTCCGTTCCAATCCGGGCCTCCGAGGTCTCCTCCTCTTCAGACTCCTCTGAATAGGAGCTCTAAATCTCGAGCGAAGATGGAGACTCTGGAGGAGAAGGGAGTTTAGCTTTCCTTGCTGCCTTCTTCACCGGAGTCCTCACAACCTTAGAGGTCCTAGCAGCAGCTTTTCTCTTTCGAGAGACCATGCCTGCTAGGTCGAAGCTTGGAAGCGAAGGAGCTTCAATTTTGAGCGCGCTCCACACTCGATTGGAGTGTTCCCAGCTCCTAACTAGCTCGATCCTCCGCTGCTTCTCTACTACGCGGTAGGGGCCCCGAGTACCCTCTCCGCAGCCCAAGCTATCTGCTTTGGAGCCAGCACCAATGGAGCCACTGAAATAAGGTAAAAATCTGTTAAGAAAACTACAGATATTCTATATGACTAATCTGAATGCAGGAAATGTTGAAGTGTTACATTGAGATCGAAGCTCCCCCTCCGAAGCATTGTGGAAAACAATAGGCCAATTGGCCCCGAGTGGAGATATCTGAAGGGCGATAAACTCCTCCGCCAAGTCTCGCATAATCATGCGCTTGGCCACTAAGGACAATAACCCAAGTCGCGTTGAGAGCAGACTTGAGTTCAGAGTCACCACCGCCTCCCTCCTGTACCATATTTCTTGCAGGGTTCCCGCAAGGCTAGACTCTTCTCCGACCTCGACATAAAACCACTGGAGTATCCAGTCAGAATACCACCGGTCGTTGATTGCTTTTGCCGGGAAATTCTTCAGATGTCCCTGCTAAAGCTAAAAGTTGATGCTCCCGAAGGCCACCAGTAGCTTGGAGTAGTCTTCGGGCCCGTCGTGTGGCTTGGGTTGGCACGAAGCTTCGTGGGTTGTCGCAAACACTTCGGACCTTCCTTCGCACCCTTTGGCTCGGAGGGCCCACTCAAAGATTGCCAGCCTGGCTATGGCATTCGGAGACAACTGTGGCAGGGTGACATGGAACATCTCTAATTGTTGGCGTAAAATATTACACTAATAGGTTCTTGAAGATTAAGAACTAACAAACGAAGAGTTTGTAATGCGTACTACTTCGAGCCTCTGAAAAGGATAATAGCTCAAAGTAGTTCGAAGTTGTGTATTGAATAACTGAGTATTCGATGCCTATTACAGGGTAAGAAGGGGGTATTTATAGGTAAAAACTCTAAGGAAAAGACCTATTTACCCCTCAATTACAACCGACATAGTGGAAACTATTCGGTACCCTGAATAGGGTTAAAATAGTAAAATCTATCCGAAGAAGGTAGGTAAGGCGGATGTCTTATCAGCCTTGCTTTTTTCCACTGTAGCTTTAGAGCCTTCGGAGGATACCTTCGAACCATGAAGCCAATGTATCCCTCGGCTTAGAAACTTCATCATCTCCAGAGATGAGCCCAAGCTTTTATGCTGATGAATTATCTTTGACTATTGATCACTACAGTCCTAAGGATGAAGTATTTTCCACCAATAGTAGCCCCTCGAATAATACGCTTCTTCGATTTAACCTGTATGGCGGGAAAGCAGTATACGCAAGGAATATTTTCATATTCAGAGACATAGAGAAATTTGAAGGTGTTGTAGTTATTCGAAGGGTATTTGACATCGAAGTATTTCCAATGAAAGCTTTGAACTGGGACTGCTGTGTGAATGCTTCGTAGGGAAGTGAACTGTTACGGAGGCAGAACATCGTGAAGAGCCATTAATTTTGAGCTGTTACCCTTCAAGTAGCTGTTAGGCTCTCGAAAAAGGTAACGGTCAAAACTTTACCATGGGTTCACACCTTTCTACCTCTTGGTCCCACTTTTCAGCGACAGAAGTCGAACCTGCAATGCGAACGCGATAGAGGTGGAGTAACTAGCCGTTAATTTTAAAGTCCTTAGACTCTTCTACGGATCCTAACAAGCCGGATCCTAGAATCCATAGGCTGGCCACCTTCGGCTCTTTTATGGAATGCTTGAACCAATTGTTCAAAGGCCGTTTTTTGGGTTCTTTGAAAGATGCTTGACTCCGCAAGCATCTTAATTCTCCTGATGCATCCACCAGGAGTAAGGGATATTTGAAGAGTAAACATAATTTGAACCTCCATCTTTATTTAGAAAGGTAATTTTACAATTGATTACAAGGAGCCCCTAGCGTAATAAAGTTTAAGGTGCTCCGCATGCCATGCATGCTTCAACTCTTCCCCTTCTAAATTAGCTAATTTAAATGATCCAGGGCACCCTGATCGTAGGATAATATATGGTCCTCCCCATTTATTTCTTAGTTTCCCCGGAGCTATTACTCTTCACAATACCAAATGACCTGGTTTAAGCTCGTTCACTTTTATCTTCGGGTCATACCATGTCTTTCTTTGGTCTTGGTACTTCGTCAGATTGGCGACGGCTCGAAGCCTTGTTTCTTCTGACAAGTCCAGCGAAGTGTTTCTCTCGTCTTCATTTCCAGGTTCTACTACGCGAAGGGATCCACCTTTGAGCTCCGTAGGAGTGATGGCCTCATCTCCGAATAGCTACCTGAATGGGGTGAAGCCTGTGGACCTGGCTTGAGTGGTACGAATGGACCATAGAATCTTAGGAAGTTCTTCGGTCCACAGTCCTTTAGCCAATCTGACAATCCTACGATTTAAACTAGAGAAAATATTTCCATTGGCTCGCTCGACGGCTCTGTTGGATTGTGTATGGCGAACTGCTGCGAAGAATAACTTGATGCCCAGTTCTTCACAAAATTCTTTAAAGGGTTCAGCTTTGAACTGGGTGTCATTATCCACAGTTAACTCCTTGGCACTCCGAACCTGCATATGATATTTTGCTAGAAGAATTTTTGCACATTTCTTGAAGTGATAGCAGTTAGGAGTTCAGCTTCGACCCATTTAGAAAAATATTCAATTGCTACCACTGCAAACTTCAAGCTGCCTTGTGCCATTGGAAAAGGGCCAATGAGATCCATTCCCCATCGTGCCATTGGCCATACCGGGGCAATAACTTGAAGGGGTGTTAATGGACGGTGGCTCCGTCTACCCATCCAATGGCATCCTTGACAGGTTCGAACTAACTCTCCCGCATCTCTTACAATTGTTGGCCAATAGAGCCCCTACCGAAATGTCTTTCCTACTAGAGCATGGGGGGCCAGGTGGCTTCCACATAAACCTTCGTGAATCTCCCAAAGTATATCTTGGCCTTTGGGTTGTGAGATGCACCGGAGTAGGGGAGGACAAACTCCGGCTTTGTATAATATCCCATTGACAAGCTCATAATTTTGAGCCCTTTCTTGCAACCTTCAGAAATCTGGACCTTTTGACAAGACTTTGTTGTTTTGCAAGACATACATTATCGGAGTCCACCAATCTGCAGCTGGGATTCAAAGGACTTCTGTGGAGGGTAATTTATTTATCGTAGGCTTGATAAGTTCTTCATAGGAAGCACCCTCTAGGACGTCCAATGCTCCGGCTGTAGCCTTCGCTAAGGGATTTTCTGTTCGAAGTATCCCTCGAGCAGATAATAAACTTGCAGATATTCTAGCGAAGCCTACAACCGGAGCATTGGACGTCCCGGATGGTGCTTTCTACGAAGAAATTATCAAGCCTACGGTGCATCAATTACCCTCCGCAGACATCCTTTGCATCCCAGTCGCCGATTGGCAGACTCCGATAATGGATGTTTTGCAAAATAGCATAGTCTTGTTAGAAGGTCTGGATTTCCGAAGGTTGCAAGCAAGGGCTCACAATTATGAGCTTGTCAACGGAATATTGTACAAAGCCAGAGTTTGTTCTCCCCTACTCCAGTGCATCTCGCGACCCGAAGGCTTATGTAGCAGCCATCTAGCCCCCCCGTGCTCTAGTAGGAAAGACACTTCGACCGGGCTCTATTGGCCAACAATTGTAAGAGATGCGGAAGAGTTAGTTTGAACCTGCCAAGGATGACAGTGGATGGGTAGACGGAGCCACCATCTGCCAACACCTCTTCAAGTCATTGCCCCAGTAAGGCCAATGGCGCGATGGGGAATGGATCTCATCGGCCCATTTCCTCCAATGGCAAAAGGAAGCTTGAAGTTTGAATTGGTAGGAATCGAATATTTTTCTAAATGGGTCAAAGTTGAACCCCTAACTGCTATCACTTCAAGAAATGTGCAAAAATTCTTTTGGTAGAATATCATATGCAGGTTCAGAGTGCCAATGGAGTTAACTGTGGATAATGGCACTTAGTTCGAAGCTGAGCCCTTTAGATAGTTTTGTGAAGGACTAGGCATCAAGTTATGCTTCGCAGCTATTCGCCACCCCCAATCCAATAGAGCCGTCGAGCGAGCCAATGGAAATATTCTCTCCGGTTTGAATCATAGGATTGTCGGGTTAGCTAAGGGGTTGTGGACCGAAGAGCTCCCTAAGATTTTATGGTCCATTCGGACCACTCAAGCCAGGTCCACAGGCTTCACCCCATTTAAGTTGCTATTCAGAGACGAGACCATGACTCCTACGGAGCTCAAAGGTGGATCCCTCCGCGTAGAGAAGCCTGGAAATGAAGATGAGAGAAACACTTCGTTGGACTTGTCAGAAGAAACAAGGCTTCGAGCTATCGCCAATCTGACGAAGTACCAAGACCAAACGAAGACATGGTATGACCCAAAGATAAAAGTGAACGAGATTAGACCAAGTCATTTGGTGTTGCGAAGTGTAATTGCTCTGGGGAATCTAGGAAATAAAAGGGAAGGACCATATATTATCCTACGCTCAAGGCGCCCCGGGTTGTTTAAACTAGCTAATTTAGAAGTGGAAGAGTTGAAGCATGCATGGCATGCGGAGCACCTTAAATGTTATTATGCTTAGGGGCTCCTTGTAATCAATTGTAAAAGTACCTTTCTAAGTTAAATAAAGAAGGAGGTTCGAATTATGTTTACTCTTGAAATATTCCTACTCTTGGAGGATGCATCAGGAGAACGGAGATGCTTGCGGAGGTAAGCATCTTTCAAGGAACCCAACAAACGGCCTTCGAACCATTGGTTCAAGGATTCCGTAAAAGAGCCGAAGGTGGCCAGCCTACGGATTCCAGGCTCCGGCTTGTTAGGATCCGTAGAAGAGTCTAAGGACTTTAAAAGAACAGATTTCCAGCCTCCGGGTTCGAAGCATCTATAAAAAGAGCCAAAAGTGGCCAGCCTACGGATTGTAGTCTCTGGCTTGTTAGGATCCGTAGAAGAGTCTAAGGACTTTAAAAGAACAGATTTCCGCCCTCCGGGTTCGAAGCATCTGTAAAAGAGCCGAAGGTGGCCAACCTACGGATTCTAGGCTCCGGTTTGTTAGAATCTGTAGAAGAGTCTAAGGACTTTAAAAGAACAGATTTCCGGCCTCTGGGTTCGTAGCATCTGTAAAAGAGCCGAAGGTGGCCAGCGTACGGATTCCAGGCTCTGGCTTGTTTGGATCCGTAGAAGAGTCTAAGGACTTTAAAAGAATAGATTTCCGGCATTCAGGTTCGAAGCATCTGTAAAAGAGTCGTAGGTGACCAAGTAATAAGGTTTCAAGGCTCTGGCCCAATGAAACACTTTTAAAGTCCTAAGCGACTGCTATTGGAGCTTACAAGTGTAAACTTAGCTCCAAAACTTATAAACATCATAATACGAACGTACTTTTCGAAGAACTCTACGAAAGAGTGAAGTATGATTACCAAGTGTTATGTGAAGCATCAGGTTGTTATATCAATCATTGTGTCCAACCGGACCCTATCGCAAAGCGTATGGTCCCCCACCCACAAGGAGGGGCAAGGGAGTAAGAAACAATCAAGTAATGCTTCCAAAACAGATCATATTAATTAGGTAATCATATTGTATTACATCAAGAGAAATTTTGTTCTAAGCCTAGATGAAAACGGAGACCCCTCCGACCTCTAGAGCTATTTCTAGGACCACCTCGATCTTCGGAGCCCGGAGTTGTTAAAACTTTCCTCTTGCCCCGAGTGCTTTTCTTCTTCAAAGCTCGCAGTTTTTCTGCTCTTCTTGAAGTTCAGCCCAGGATAGAAGTCTTTTGGAGCTGGCCTCCGCTAGGTCTTCGGCTTGGTACTCCGAGTCAGACCAATCTACGTATTTCGAGGACTAAGATGTTGCTTCCTTTTCCTCTTCCTTAATATAAGCTAAGATTTCATTATGGACTTCGGGTGTTATTTCCCCTTGATCTCCCCGAGGAACAAAGAAGCGTGAGCGTCGGTAGGGCCTTAAGCCTTCAAGGACAGCCCACTGCTGGCGAAGCCCTTCGCTCGGCTCTAGAACTTCGAGGTCAGGTTCAATGTGCATAGCAAAACCTAAGAATAAACATCCAAGCAAAGACTCCCCGTTTATAAACTTTTCATTCATTAAGATAAAGGGATTTTACAAGTTTTCTTGTACATGCTTAAAGAGCCCTATGAAGCTAGTGTAGGAGACTTCGTCTGAGCTTGCTTCTGCCGACGAGCCTCATCAATCCAAGGTTTCGTTGCAGCTTTGTGGTCCATTTTCTAGATCACCCGGAAAGCTTCCCAAGCAGAAGCTACATCCAAAGAAGGATGCAACAAGTCTTCATCGGCGAAGCCTGCAGGCATTGAACCCCCTACCGGACCAACAGAAATCCCAAGGGCTTTGACATGACGAAGGACTCCAATTCTGGCTACCTGCCCGGAGATCTCTCCGTTCAGTGGCTCTTGCGATCTGTTCTGGAGCTAGCGCCAAAGGAGCCGCTGAAAAAAGGTATCATTATATTAAGTATATTATCTAGTTTCTAATGTGTTAATGCAGAAAATGCGAAGAATTACCTAGGCTTCGAAGCTCCCCCTCCGAAGCATTTTGAAATGCAATCGGCCAATCTACTCTGAGAGGAGGGATCAAGAGGGCAATGTATTCCTCAGCCAGATCCCGCATGCTCATATGGCGGGCCACCGAAGAAAGTAACCCAAGCCGCATTCAAAGCAAGCTTAGGTCCGAAGTAACCTCGGCTTCCTTTCGATACCAAATTTCCTGTAGGGGCCCCACGAGGCTGGAATCCTCTCCGACTTCGGCGTAGAACCACATGAGGATCTAGTTGGCGTACCACTGATCATTGATGGCCTTCGCCGGGAAATGTTGCACGTACTCCTTCCGATGTTGGAAGTTAACACTTCCGAATGCCATTAACACCTTGGTGTCTTCAGGTCTGTCTTGTGGCTTCGGCTAGCAAGAGGCTTCATGAGTAGTGGTGAAGACTTCCGATCTCCCTTCGCACCCTTCTGCCCGAAGGGCCCATTCGAAGATGGCCAATCTTGATATGGCATTGGGTGACAACTGTGGCAAGGTAATGTGGAACATGTTTAATTCCTCCATCGGGAAGTTAATTGTAGGGAGTCCTAGTCCGGCTTCGAAGAAGGCTTTGAAGACCACCACTTCTCTGCTCCGTGGCGTCGGGGTTGCCTTTGTACCAGGGACACGAGACCTCATGCGGGGGCCTAGCTTCCCATCCACTGCTTCCTCAATGGAGTCCGCCGTACTCGCCGACTGACCGAGGATGAAGCTCTACAACAATGGCTTCTTCGATGGTGGGTGGAGCTCCCGAGGATTTCTTGGCTAAGAACTCCCCGGGGCTCCCACCATGGCCGCCGCTGCTGATGCTTCCCATGCTTGCCTTTGCGCCAGAGTTCCCACCGTGGCCAGCACCATCGCGCAGGTCCTCACCATTTGTTGGTTGCTCAGGAAGTTGGGGAAAGTTGGGAGGTTGAAGAAAGGAAGCTTAGAAGCAAAGCTCTGTAAAAATTCCGATGAGCTTCGGATCCCCCTTTTATAGCCTTTCCGCTAGTTACTGCATTTCAAACATGTGTTCACATTGCAGGCTCAGCTTCAATCACTGATAGGTGGGACTAGAAGGTAAAAAGGTGTGAACCCACAGTAAAGTTTTGTCCATTACTTTTTTTGGGAGCCTAACGGCTACTTGAAGGGTAACGACTTAAAATTAACAGCTCTTCACGATGCTTTTCCTCCGCAATAGTTCATTTCCTTGTGAAGCGTTCACATTGGAGTCCCAGTTCGAAGCTTTCATCGGACATACTTCAATGTCAAAGACACTTCGAATAGCTGTAATACCTTCAAATTTTTCTAAGTCCCTGAATATGAAAATATTTCTTGCGTATACTGCTCTCCTGCTATACAGGTTAAATTAGAGAAGCGTATTTGAGGGGCTACTGTTGTGGGGAAATACTTCATCCCAGTGCCATTAAGATTAAAAGGCAAAGACAATTTATGTAGCTTTAGGACAGAAGCTTGCCCCAAAGTTGATAAAGTTCCAGAGCCGAAGGGTCCTAAGAACCCCAGTTTGAAGATACAATCTAAAGGCTCCATCTCTACAGTGGGAAACAGCAAGACTGACGGGACGTCTGCCTTATCTATCTTCTTCGATTACATTTTACTATTTTAGCCCTATTTGGGGTACCGAATAGTTTCCACTATATTGGTTGTAATTGAGGGGTAAAAAGGTCTTTTCCTTAGAGTTTTTACCTATAAATACCCCCTTCTCACCCTGTAATAGGCATCGAATACTTAGATATTCAATACACAACTTTGAACTACTTTGAGAAATTATCCTATTCGGAGGCTTGAGATAGTTCACTTCACAAACTCATTGTTTGTTAGTTCTTAATCTTAGAGAACCTGTTAGCGTAATCTTTTATGCCAACAATGCACATGTCCCGGGTTAGGCCAAAGCCCTACAGGGCTGAATGACCACTATGATATTGGCTTTGGAAGCTTCCAGCCAGCCCACAGCCTTTGGCATAGAGGCCTTCGGAGGCCCACTCCACCGAAGCTTCGGCCCGAGGAGCAGGCTTCGGCGGGCCTGATCGAAGGCCCACTTCGGGCAAGAGTTAGAGAGTGAGTCCGATTTTTGACTAAGTCTTTTACGCATGATCAAACAGAATTCCACCAGATTATGCTTAGAGATTAGAAGTTTAGCCCGTATAAATATAGGGGTGAGGCTGGTTCAGAACCCCCCACAACACAAATCAACCAAAAAGCCCTAGCTTTTAACCATAATTTACTTTATCTTTATTTTCTGTATTCTTCGTGGGTTTGCTTGGAAGCCCTCCGACGATCACTTCGGAACAGTGGTAATCATTGTTACTTCACTTCTGAAGTATCTGTTAATCTACGTAATAGATTGCTATTGCCTTGCTACTTCGCCTATGAAGTATCTGTTAATCTACGTAATAGATTGCTATCGCCTTGTTACTTCGCCTGTGAAGTATTCGCTAATCTACGTAACAGATTGCTACCTTTGCCACTAGTGCAACACTTAGTAGAATTATGTCATCAGGCCGAATTGGTACTTTGAATCTACTCTGTTGCAGGTTTCCATGTTCAGAGCTACTTCGTCGGAGGTGTCCGGAGATGAGAGATCGGGTTCAGAGGTTTCTAGAACACCCTTCGGCGAGACTGCTGCTTCGACCGCCCGTGCCGAACCGTCACGCTGTTGTCAGTTTGGCCAAGTCCCGCACGTGACATGCTTCGCCGACAGACTTCGCCACGACAGGCTTCGCCATGCCTGTACTCTGCTCTGGATGAAGTCTCTCTCACGCGTTGCGCCTAAGTCATTTCCCTGTACCTCACTATATCGGAGAATTTACAACAAACCCCGCTGTTCGGAGGATATTATCGTGTCAAGATCGGTTCGGAGTTTATCTCCGACCAGATCAGTCCGAACGCCGAAGGCACCCTTCAGTGGGACACTTCGCATCAAATGCCGAAGGTACGCTTCGGCGACACCCTTCGCACCATACTCCGAATTGGTCAGGCTCCGTCCAGTTTCTGACTTGTTCTATTTAATACATTTCTTTCGGCTAATTGGATTATTTTTGTGTGATCTGATTACCTAGCGACTCCACCCCCTTACCATGCATGAGGGTAGTCAGAACATGACGTCGGTGTTGTGTTACGCTTAGGCTTGTCCCTAAGTATCCGCACACTTTTTGACCATCTAACTGACCCAAGTGTGGGGGCACATTTTTGTGTCAACACACTTTTTGGTGACTCCGCTGGGAAAAGCTACACCAACATGACGGGTACATCTACATCGGTCGCTGGTACATCTACGATGACTACTACGTCTACACCACCGATGGACACTATAGGAGGCACGGATATCGACAACTACAACATCCTAACACCTACTCTTGAAGATATTCCCGCAGAAGACTGAGCAGAGATCGAGGCAAAGATGAAGGCGCTCCAAGACATGATGCTTCGGATCTACGTCAAGACACACGCAGACTTCATAAACCGTGACATCGTCGTCCCCAACCTTGCTCGGATCCAGGTAACAACCATATCACCTCGATTATCTTCTTTATAGATTGAGCAAAAGATAGCCACATCGGTAGATCAAGCCGTTAGCGCTTCGCTAGCCAACCATATAGATTCGACAGTTAGCTCCCAAGTAGAGGCGATGTTTAGAAGGTTCGGCTTTACTGAGGCCATACCATAAACCCCTATTGCTAGTATACCTCCGATAAAGCATGTTTACAGTAGAACTGATGGTAGTACTAGCAAAACCGTCATGTCTGTGGCCTCAACATCCATGGCCGAGACCAGTCATTATGCTTATGGTCAAGCTAGCACCACATACCATGCGCCGCCCCCACCTGCGCCGATGCCATCCTTGCCCACACTACCCGCACCACATGCACAAGCACCTAGGCTCGATCACATCGTACAGTTAGCGCATGGGGAGGAAGCCCATGGCCGACACGCCGATATCCCGCCGAGTGTCGCGCCCCCGCATGAGAGACGTGCCCAGGCAGTGGGCCAAGATGACCTTGAGGAGTCAATCCACGCACTGTTTAGGGAATGCGCCGGCTTTATGCCTAGGGGTCGGGCTAGCGTTTACAGGAAGCCATATCCCGACCATTTTGATACAATACAATACCCTCGCGGCTATAGAGTTCCTGAATTTACTAAGTTCGATGATGAGGGTAACAAAACTACACTAGAGCATGTTAGTCAATTCTTAGCACAGTGTGGAGAGGCTAGTGGGTCGGACGCTCTAAAACTTAGACTATTTTCTGTCTCACTATCCGGCACCGCTTTCACTTGGTTTTCGGCACTCCCGTCGAACTCCGTCCAAACATGGGACGAATTAGAATAAAAATTCCATGACTACTTTTCTATGGGTGAGACAGAACATAGGCTCTCACACTTGACATCGGTTAGTCAGAAGTCTAACGAAGGCGTCTCTGAGTATATCAAGCATTTTAGGGACACTAGAAACCGATGTTTTAGTCTTAATATTTCAGAAAGGGATTTGGCGTATCTATCTTTTAGCGGGTTGCGTTCCGAGATTAAAGAAAGATTAGACAAGTAGAACTTTTTAGAGGTTTTTGGGGGAAAATACTTCATCCTCATGGTCACTACAGTAACAAGACGAAGGTAGTCTATTAAACCGAAGTTCTCCAATATCTAACTCTGGTTTAGTACTGGGTCAAGTTCGAAGGATCAAAGCGGACCCTTGTTCGGAGTATATCTTCGAATGTAGACTCTTCAGAGAACCTCCCTGCCAGCTAAGATGGAAGACTTATCTTCTTTCTCATTAGATTAGTCTTTTACCATTTTAGCCCTATTAAGTGTACCGAATAGTTTCCACTATGTCGGTTGTAATAGAGGGGTAAAAAGGTCTTTTCCTTAAGATTTTGGCCTATAAATACCCCCCGTTTTACCCTGTAATAATCATCGAATATAGAGTTATTCAATACACATCTTCGAACTGATTTGAGCTATTATCCAATTCGGAGGCTTGAAACAATTCATTTCACAAATACTTCGTTTGTTAGTTTCTAACCTTTGAAAACATGTTAGCGTAATCTTTTACACCAACAGTTGGCGCCGTCCGTGGGGAACCTAGTCCAAAAAAACTTCGTTCTCTACCAAGTTCTCAAACCATGCCTCTGAAGCAGAGTTCAGGTGGTAGTCCTACTCGGAGGTCCCCTCGGACCTCCGGAGAGGGCCATCCTTGCTAAGGCTGAAGTGGAAAAGTTGTTGAAGGCTGGGATTATCAGAGAAGTAGCTCATACGGAGTGGCTAGCCAACCCAGTCTTTGTCAGGAAGAAATCTTCCAGGAAGTGGCGCATGTGTATTGACTTTACATCCTTGAATAAAGCATGCCCCCGTGTCCCCTATCCCATGCCCCGAATTGATCAATTAGTTGACTCCACTACTGGTTTGGAGTTATTAAGCTTCCTCGACGCGTATTCTGGCTATCATCAAATCTGGTTAAAGCGCAAAGATGAAATCAAAACAAGCTTTGTAACTCCTTCGGGAGTCTTTTGCTATGTAAGAATGCTTTTTGGCTTAAGAAATGCCGGGGCAACTTTTTTGAGGTTAATTGCTAAAGCTCTAGGTCATCAAATGGGCCACAATGTTGAAGCCTATATGGATGACATTGTAATAAAGAGTGCTCTAAAGCACCAACATAGCCTAGACTTAGCAAAAACGTTCAATAGCCTTCGGGCATGTGGGGTCCGTCCTAACCCTGAAAAATGTATCTTCGGGGCTCAGGCTTGAAAATTTTTGGGTATCTAGTTTCAAGCAGAGGGATCGAAGCTAGCCCTACTCAAATAACTGCATTACAAAGGATGGCTCCTCCGGAAAATTTGAAGCAAGTGGAAAAGCTAACTAGCCGCCTTGCAGCACTTAGCAGGTTCCTAGCAAGGTCTGCGGAGAGAAGTTTGCCCATTTTCAAAGCATTGAAAGGGTTCAAAGATTTTGCGTGGACACCGGAGTGTCAAAAGAGTTTTGATGATATTAAGAATTATCTCATTAACCTCGCTACACTCACGGTGCTTGTTGCGGATGAAACCCTACTCCTCTACCTTGCAGCTACTGGCTCCGCTGTCAGTGCAGTCCTTGTCAGAGAAGTTGATTTCAATGGGAAGTTGGTACAGAATCCAGTCTATTTTGTATCCAAAGCATTGTCTGGAGCAAAAACAAGATATTCTAAGCTTGAGAAGTTCACCTATGCTCTGATAATGGCTTCGAGGAAGTTAAGGCATTATTTCCTAGCACATAATGTGATTGTACCAACTTCGTATCCCTTAGGAGATATGCTCCGATGTAAGGATTCTACAAGAAGAATTGGGAAATGGGTTGTCGAATTAGCACCCTTCGGCATCTCCTTCGTGGCAAGGACAACGATGAAGTCACAGGTGGTGGCAGATTTTGTGGCAGAATGGACTCCATCCGCACGCAGTATGGGCTCCGGATAAGTCAAATGAAGGAATTTTGACTATATACTATGATGGAGCATTCCAAACATATGGAGCAGGTGTCGGAGTGGTAATAATTTCACCTTCAGGGCAAAGGGCAATGTACTCCGCAAGGCTCAACTTTAAGTCCACCAATAATACAACAGAGTATGAAGGAATTTTGTTAGGACTTCGAAAGGCACGTGCTTTGCGGGCTACAAGAGTTGTTATTAAAACAGATTCTCAAATTGTAGCAGGGCACGTTGATAAAAGTTTTCAAGTTCGTCATCCCCAGCTTGCAAAATATTTGGAAGAGATCCGTAAGATTGAAGTAGCATTTAAAGGGATTTCCATCCGAAGTATACCCAGAGCTAAAAATATGCAAGCTGATACCTTGACAAAAGCTGCAGCCAGAGCTATGGATATTCCGAAAGGAGTTTTTTACGAAGAGCTTAGTTCACCTTCGGTGCCACAGATCCCTCCTGCGGAAGTTCTTTCCATTCTAAGTACTGATTGGCGGAGTTCAATTATGGAATTGTTGCAAGGAGAAGCAAATTTGCTTGAAGGGTCCCAGCTATCGAGGTTAAAGCTCATAATTCGAAATTATCATATAATCAACGGTATTCTCTACAAAGCTGGAGTATGTTCCCCTCTGCTACGATGTATATCTCAAGCTGAAGGTCAGGAGATTCTCTGAGAAATTCATGAAGGCCTTTGTGGTAGCCATCTGGCCCCTCGGGCTTTGGTAGGAAAAAACTTCACCAAGGGCTTTATTGGCCTACAATAGTAGTTGATGCGGAGAGCCTAGTCCGCACATGCCAAAACCTCTTCAAGTCATTGCCCAGTGCGGCCCATGGCCAGATGGGTCATGGACCTTATTGGCCTTCCAAGTAGCAAAAGGAAATTTGAAATTCGCAGTGGTAGCAATTGAGTATTTTTCCAAGTGGGTCGAAGCAGCACCCCTCACAGCTATCACTTTGAATAATGTACAATAAATTTTCTGGAAAAGTATTATATGTAGGTTCGGAGTACCTCTACAGCTCACAGTTGACAATGGGACACAGTTTGATGCAGAGCCCTTCAAGAAGTTTTGTGAAGATCTTGGCATACAAATAAGTTTCACTTCTGTGCGCCATCCTCAGTCTAACAGAGTTGTAGAAAGAGCCAATGGTAATATCTTGTCAGGGTTGAAACGAAGAATAGTAGGGTTGGCAAAAGGGTTGTGGACCGAAGAACTCCCAAAGATCTTATGGTCCATTCGAATCACCCAAACAAGGTCCACAGGTTTCCCTCCTTTTAGACTATTATTCGGAGACGAAGCTATGACGCCAACGGAGCTTAAAGGAGGATCTCTTCGTAGCACTGAACCTGAAATAGAAGGAGAAAGACAAACTTTGCGTGATTTAACAGAAGAAACAAGACTTCGAGCAGTCGCCAATTTGTCAAAGTATCGGCAGCAGACGAAGACTTGGTTTGACCCGAAGGTTAAGCTTAACGAACTTAAGCCAGGTCATTTAGTTTTGTGAAGCATTATAGCACTAGGGAAATTAGGAAATAAGTGGGAAGGTACATACATTATTCTCCATTCAGGACGCCGTGGTTCTTTTAAGCTAGCTAATTTAGAAGGCGAAGAGTTAAAGCATGTCTCGCATGCAGTGCACTTAAAGCGATATTTCGCATAGGGGCTCCATGTAATCATTTGTAAACACCTTCTGAATTAATAAAGTTCATGGTTCAGATAATGCCTACCTCTCAAACACTTCCTACTTCTAGTGGACGCACTGGAAGAACGAAGTTGGCTGTGAGGGAAGTGTCATTCATTTGAACCAATTTTTCGGACTTTGAAACACTGGTTTGAAGCTTCCGACGAGGTGGGAAAGTCACTGAAAAACGGATTCCAAGCCACCGGCTTGAAAGCATCCGTAAAAAGAGTCGAAGGAGACCAAATAATGCGGATTCCAAGCTCTGGCTTGAAAGCATCCGTAAAAAGAGTCCAAGGAGACCACTGTGAATTCCGAACCACTGGTTTGATAGCATTCGCAAAAAGAGCCGAAGGAGGCCAAACAGAACAGAGTTTGAGCTGATAAGCTTCGAATATCTGTAAAAAGAGTCCAAAGTGACCAATCGTTTTGGATGCTAAGGTGTCCGGAAAATTAGTCCGAAGTGACTACTTTCAAACAAAAGGTATTAAGTTACCAGTTTTCAGACTCCAAGTAGTCGAAGACATTTTGTGAGATTTTAATCAATCTCTAAGTTGCTAAGGGGCTCCGAGCCTCCAATGTTGTACTCCTAAGTCTTTTTCTTTGCGCCTAACCATCTTCGACTACACTTCGAAGTTGCTTACGCCCAAAGAGGGGCTGGGAAGTAGGGAGACAATTTTAAAATCTTAATCTTTATCATTCGAACAGATTACATTACAATATGAAAAATCTGTATCTATACCAAGAAGGAAACGAAGACCCCTTCAATCCCTAGAGCTACCACTAAAGCCAGAACAACTAGTTCCAGAGCCGGGAGTCCTAATAACTTTGCGTTTAATTCTTCTCCCTCCTTTCGAAGCTCGAAAATCTTTTTGTTCCTGTTGAAGTTCAGCCCAAGTTTGAAGTCGCTCGGGGCTTCTCTCCCAGCTTCGAAGTTCTTTAGGCTTCTTTCTTTGTTCTTCAGTAGTACTCTCTTCTTCAGACCATTCAACGTCTTTAGAAGATGAGCTTTCCAAGTTAACTTCTTTTTCTTCCTCTTTAATATAAGATAATATATCTTTGCGTATTTCAGGCGCAATCGCACCGGAACTTTCTCGAGGAATCAGAAATCGAGGTCGTTTCTGAAGTTTTAAAAGGTCGAAGGTAGCCCATAGCAGGCGAAGTTCTTCGATAACATTTAATACTTCGAGATCATCCATACGAGGGTGGGAAGCCTAAAAACATTTCCAAATAAGTTTTCATTCATAACATATGAAAGCATAATTTTTACATATTCGGACCCCTAAACAAAACTAAACATGCTGGTCTGGTGGAGGCTAGCTGCTCGAAGCCTGAGACCTAGCTTGTTTCTGGCAAAGCCCTTCATCAATCCAAGCCTTGATCGCGGTTCGACCTTCGGCTCTCCATGACGCTTGGAAGGCTTGCCAGGCTGAGGCCACATCTTCGGAAGGGTTTAACAGCTGGTTGTCGTCGAAGGTAATAGGAGCCGCCCCCAAGTCTGGTGCTACTGATAGCCCTAGATCTTCATAGTAATGAAGTATTCCGAGAGCAGATACTTGGCCGAAGAGTTCTCCATACCGAATACCCACTGTCTTCATCATCTTCGCTGCCCGTTGGATCATTTTCAATCATCGCAGCAAGGGGACATTGTCACTCGAAGATAGTGTCCAAGAAGTACCGAAGTACTCTAAGACACCTAAGAGATTATACATGACCTCCGCAGCTACTTTCTCCGACTTCACCTTGTCTTCAATTAAGGCATCCCTTGATGAAGACAGCTCATCTACCACAGAAGATAGTCTAGTTGCATCCGTAGCCAAAGAGTTCTTCTGGCTAAGCAGGTTGTTGGCCTCCTCCATGGTGTTCGTCTTTTCTTCTTGAAGCTTAACTAGCTCAGCTTCCGTAGTTGCATGCTCTGCCCACATTTTTTCTATTTCTACCCGAAGCACGATTTGCTCGGCTTCGAGCTTTTGATTTGCAGCCTCCAGACCAAGTCTAGCTCTCCTCTCCGCTACAACCATCTCGTCCAAGCTGGAGATTCGAATTTCGGAGCCCTCAAGACTCCTTTGGAGGGCAATAATCCTCTCCTTAAGACGAATACTTCCTCGCTCGTCCGAAATAGCTCCATCTCGAGCCAAGACTATTTGCTGCGAAAAGAAAAAGCAAGGTGAGAAATTGTTCATAAGTTGAAATTAATCTTGTTTTTTTGCAGATGCTTCGTACCTGGTATGCTGCCCGTTCCAAAGCTGCATTCAGCTCCGACCCTTCAGCCTCCCCAAATATGGCTACTAAGTCTATTCCCCCAACTTCGTGGTTAGCTCGATCCAAAGGTTCGAGCAAGGCCCGAAGTCTGGTCCTTCGCTCCAGAAAAGGAGCTAGGAGGGGGAGCATGGACAAAGCCTTTTGATCATCTTCATTGGGTGAAGGGTCGGAGCGCTGCGCCGCATCCCCAGAAACCTCAGTGAACTGGCCCCCCTCCGTAGATTGTCCTCCGTCTATCGATTTCAACGAAGTTAATCCTGAGTTCAGAGCAGGAAAGGGGTCCATTTTGCATTTACCTTTCCTGGGTCCCATCTGTGCAGCTTCTGGAACCGACCCCAGAGATGTCGAGGTCCCAGGAGCAATCTTCGCAGGAGGAGTCATCTCCATGGGAGCAGACCCTGCCAAAACGAAGGTATTATATATTGCATAATTTTGCAGGGTGAAGAAAAAGGTGCTTTAATGAAGTTTACCTCCGAAATCGGGTCGGTGAATGAGTAAGGGGCTACTTGGAGGGTCGAAGGCCCCTTCGAAGACTTCATCAGACTCGGGGTCTGGAACTGAAGGGTTGGCTGTTGAAACCTCCCTTGGAGCAACAGCTACCACTTCGTCCGGAATCGAAGCTTCTTGATGCGGCAAGTCAGGCTGGACACTCGAGGTCCCAGCCTATTCGGAGCTGTCTGGAGCAGCTAGCACACTTGCTATGTCACCAGTGTCTACAACTTCAACGTTTTCCTACGCTTCATCTTCGGTAATTAGGTTCACGAGGAACCTTTGCATTTCTCTCACTCCCTCATCTTCAGATGAATCGGAAGGCGAAGCCACAGGCCTAGAAGGAGCCACATTTTTAGGCTTTCGGGCTAACTTTTTACGGGAGTCTTCGCTGGAGGCGAAGTCCCAGCATCTGCTTTCCTCTTCTTCGACCCTTTTTTCAGAAGGCACTCAATCCGAAAGAGGGGGGCTACGACTCCGAGTACACCCCATACTCGGTTATGTCGCTCCCAACTACCCACCAGTTTCTTCCTCCACTCCTTTTCAGCCAGAGTAGGAGCTCCAAGAATCTTCTCCGAAGCTCAAACGACTTGCTCCGAAGTCATAGGGGCTTGAGAAGCTGAAAGATAAGTTTTTATTAGTCATTTCATCAAATAATCGTATATAAAACATGTTGTAGTTTTCGAAGTTACCTGTAGGGCTCAAGTTCGAAGAAATTTTTTGGAGTCCTCCCTCCGGGTCCTCTTCAAAGTTGATAGGCCAGTTGGCCATCAAAGGCGGAATTTGAAGCCCGATGAACTCCTCCGCTAAGTCCCGCATGCTCATGCGGCGACTAATTCGTTGGAGCAGGTTAAGGCGGGCTTCGAGCTGGCCGGGGTCTGGGTGGACTTCGGCTTCTCTTCCGAAGTATATGCCTTGTAGGGGTCCGGCTAGACGACTGCCTACTCTGTCTTTGGCGTAGAACCACAGGAGAATCCAATCTGTGTACCATCTGGCGTGAATAGCCTTCGCTGGAAATCGCAGTTGGAATTCATCTTAGAGTCTAAAATTGATGCTCTCGAAGGCTACTACAATTTTCTCCCCTCCGGAGCCTTGGTAAGTCTTCGGCTAGCAAGATGCCTTGTGTAGCACTGCAAATATTTCTGCTCTTCCTTCATAGCCCTCAGCCCGTAGCGCCCATTCAAAGATAGCCAGGCGCGCTATTGTGTTTGGAGACAATTGAGGAAGGGTGACATGGAAGAGATCTAGTACCTCCCACAGGAAGTCTACCGCCGGGAGTCCAACCCTGCTTCGAAGACGACAACTTCTCTGGGCCATGGCGAAGGGATGGCTTCCTTTCTTGGTTTGCGGACATTGATCTCTGGGCTAATCTTCCCCTCAACCACTACTGCGATCATCTTCCTCTTGCAGGTGGATGGACCCAGTTTGTAAGACTAGTCAGAATACTTCGAAGAAGATGGGAGGATGTCATGGGGACCGATCTGTTGGGGATTCCCCGCCGGCGCCATGGCCTGTTGCCAGGCTAGGGCCGAAGTCGCCCCGGGAGCCATGAAGCTTGTCTTCGCCATTGATCCGAACCAAGCGATTGAAGTTAAGGTTTGGAGGCTAATGGTTGATTGCGCAAAGACGGTGAGAAAGGTGTTTGAGAAGTTTCTAGGTCCTCTATTTATAGCCTCGATTCACAATTTTTTACCGTTCAGAACTGCCATTTCACATTCTTGACTGTTACGGTTTGCGAAATTAATGCAGCGCATAACGTTTTCTGAAAGGAAAAGGCCAACGGATATTTCTTCTAAGTCTAAAGGGCTTTCTAGCTTCATAAAAGTTGATTTCAGAATTGTTCGAATAGAACTCCCTTAGAAATTAATTCGAAGCTATGAATCCTGGCGTATTCCAAAGGTTGATTAAATTTGTTAACCCCTACGCATGATTATTTTTCTTGCGTATACTGCGCTCCTAACTTTACAGATCAAGCGGAGAAGCGTATTCAAGGGGCTACTGCTGGAAAAAATACTTCATCCCCGTGGTCACTGCAGTAACAAGATGAAGGCAGTCTATTAAACCAAAGTTCTCCAATATCTAACTCTGGTTTAGTACTGGGTTATGTTCGAAGGATCAAAGCGGACTCTTGTTCGGAGTATATCTTCGAATGTAGACTGTTCAGAGAACCTCCCTTCCAGCTAAGATGGAAGACTTATCTTTGTAGGACCGAAAGTAGCGACCAGAGGGTGGGTGAATGGGCGCCTTAAAAATTCTTTCGAATATATGGCCTGTTCCCAACACCCAACGCACCTCAAAAGACTAAGCAGCAGAAAATAAACAGATAGCCTAAGTCTAAAGGTATCAAACAGAGAACTATCAAAGCAGTGCTAATAGACAGATAAACAGTATACACAAGACTAGGCAAGACAAACTTCTCAGTATAACACTCTAAGTGCACTAAGAATGAAGTGAGAAGTTACCGTTCGAAATCTATCTCCTGTTTGAAACTTGGCGAAGCCTGCTTCACTGGTCGAGGCCTGCTTCGTAGTGTCGAAGCCTGCTTCGCGGGGTCGAAGCCTGCTTCGGAGGTCGAGGTCTACTTCACTGGTCGAAGTCTGGTTCGGAGGTGGAAGACGAAGTCTGTCGAAGGTGTGTTGTCTATCCTAGGTCGAGTGTGAATGAGAGCGAAGTATGACAGAGTCGGAGCCTGCTTCGAAGTGTTTACTTCGAAGGCAAGGCTTCGAACACAGCTTCGAACTCGCACACAGAGCGAACAACCTTCGAAAGGAAAAGCGAAGGCTGACACGCGACAGAGAAACCAAAACAAAGCCTACACTCTACCTTCGAACAGAACACAACAAGGACCTTCGAAGAAGACGGAAGCAAACACTGAGCGAAGTCTAACAGAAAGACAAGCTTCGAAGTCAACTTCGAAACCTGTCGATGTATGGACTTCGAAGAGCTCGAGTCGGAGTACCTTCGCACAGACGTTCGAAGTATGAAACGCTGACAGTTCAAAAGGTACTACGAAGCTAGCAACTCAGGACACAAAACGAAGTTCGAAGTTCAAACAAAACCTTCGAGTATATAAGATCGAAGCCTGCCTCACGGAGCTGAGGGGCTTCGAACAGAGAGGGTGGCTTCGCCAGAAAACAGTCAGAAAAGTTACTCAGCGCTGTCAACTTCGATCAAAAAGTTGCGCAGAAAAGCAAGGCTAGTACTAGTGTACTGTTGCTACAGTGAGTAGGTACTACTTGCAGCACGCAAGAACTAGTACTACTTCTGTGATGAACAAGAGCAACAGAAGCTCTAAAATCCATGAATAAACTTGCCGTGCGAATGAAATGAAGCCATTAAAAACGTTGCAGATGCTGCACCTAAACAGAGAATAGAAACTTCACTGCATCAAGATCTACCGAATAAATGTAAGACAAGAAACAGGAGCAAAAATGCCTGCGGTGCACAAACAAGAGAGAGAGAAAGAGACAAAATGACCCAAAGGAGTATGAATTGATTTCAGCCAAAAGGGTGACCTAACCCTAGGTATTGGGGTCCTATTTATAGGCTGCCCAACACTAGGAATATTTCACCAGCCCCTTAGGGTTTTTTACAGACGCAGGAATAAAGGAAAAGACTCTACTGCCCTTAGGTATTTTTACAGACACGACTGACTGACTGTGGGCCTAGAGATACAGATGACTTATCCAGAAGCTGAGCTTTCGTAGCAACTACGGCTTCTCTTCTGGACAGTCGGATACATAATCAATGGTTATCATTTTTGCGCCGAAACTGACAAAGCCTCCACCGACTTTGCACCAGGTACCCGGATTGGGCCGGCCCGATTCCGCAGCTCTCTCAGCCCGGCAATCACTCACCGCCCGTGTACCTGAGTCAACCCTGGTCAAACACCCAGTGGGTCTTCTGCTGCTTCTGGCCCATGTACCCGGATTGGGCCAGCCCGACTTCACAGCCTCCTCTGCCCGACAGTCGCTCGCTGCCCATGTACCTGAGTCACACGCGGCCCATGAAACAGCAGATCTCTTCTTCTTCTGTCCTTTTTGACTTTCGTTGACAATGACATCACTTCTGGAGCCATGAGGCCCATGCTATTCAGCATGGCTCCTCAATCTCCCCCTTGATGAGTGCATTGTGAACACTCCTCTTTTTCAGCTCTTCAGCACCTGCGAGCAAATGTGGAAACACGAAAACAAAAACACAAGAAACCAAAGAAGAAGAAAAATAAGGTAAAAGTTTAACCCTAATGACCAAAAGCCGAACAAAAGCAAGAAGCGGACATTATGGTTAACCAAAGGTAAAAGCTCAGAATGAGTGCGATCTCAGAAACAACAACAAGGATATCAACAAGAGTAAGTAAGACAAAAACTCCCCCTCGAACTCTTATCCCAAAATTTCTCCCCCTTGTTGACAAGTGAACTCATCAAGCACTCAAAAGAGACACAGACTCCCCCTGAAACGCAACTCCCCCTCAAAATATGCAATGAATGTAACTGGAGTGCGGGTGGAGTGAATAAAGCATGCTTCTCAGATATGATTGACTGCAATTACAACATCTAACAGAGACAACAAAAGATATACTGTTAACGATACATGGCATGATCAGTGCAACAGATGATATCTAAAGAAAGTCATTAGCACACATTTTTCAGTTTTTGCAAACAAAAGCATCACCACATTTTCCAGTTGACAAGCAAGGTAAAGCATGAGATGCAAAAACTAACTGATATCTACCAAGATAAGCATTGTCCAAAACAAAGTGCTTCAGCAAACTTGTTATCATTTCAATTTCCAAGCTTTTTCTTTTCTATTTTTCATTTATGCCAGGAGTTATTTGCGTATCAAACCTTATGCTGACCGACCAAGTCAAGCCTAGGCCAGAACTAGACCATCAAAAGCTTAAGACATTGGTCTTGGCATACACTACATTGTCCCTAGTTCATACCAAAGTGCTATGGTACGCAGTCCAGAATAATGCAATGCGACAAAGCAAACCCACCTGGATCTTTTCAAGTTATGCATAAAAAGGTATGGAATTTTCATTTTTCTTGATTTTTAAAGCACATTTCCATGTTATAAAGCAGAAAGATGTCCAAGTTGCATGTTTGCATCTAAGTCAGGAACTAGCTACAAGGCATGTAACAGATAGCAAGAACATTCAACCTACACATGCTAGTTTCCAGAAGTAATGGTGATCATTTTTCAAATTTTAAAGCATAAAAGCCATGCATATGACAGATATCAGACATATCAAACGAACTGAGACAAGACATGATCAAAGACAAGTATTCAAAAGCATATATCAGCTAGATTAAGTAAAGCAGTTCAATCATATAACAGAAGCAGCTCTAAAGTGTGATATGTGAATATGCAAGTTATGAACACACACAAAAAGACTCAAGAAAAGAGTAAAGAAGAAAGAAAATTGACGCAAAATATCCTAGAAAGGATACACAACACCCAAATCCCCTCGCAAACGCTCAAAGGGAGACTGATCTAGGGGTTTGGTGAAGATGTCAGCCAACTGATGATGGGTATCAACATGAACAAGGTCAATGACACCTTTCTCATATTGATCCCGCAGAAAGTGAAAGCGCACATCAATGTGTTTGGTTTTTGAATGGAGACATGGGTTTTTCCCTACACTAATTGCACTGGTGCTGTGGCAAAACAAGGGAACTCTGGTAGGAAAGAACAACCCAAAATCTCGCAGAGTGGAAATCATCCAAACCAACTGTGAGCAGCAGCTAGCAGCAGCTACATACTCAGCCTCTGTGGTCGAAAGAGCAACTCCAGATTGCTTTCGAGAAGACCAAGAGACAAGAGAAGAAACAAGAAACTGGCAAGTACCGGAAGTCGACTTGCGATCCAACCGGCACCCACCAAAATCGGCATCCGAAAAGCCATATAAATCAAGAGATGATGATGCTGAATAGAAAAGACCAAGATCAGGCGCATAAGTAAGGTACCTGAAGATGCGCTTGACAGCCTGCCGATGAGACGCGCGTGGTGAAGACTGAAAACGCGCACAAAGTCCCACGGCGAACTGTATGTCTGGTCTTGTTGCCGTCAAGTACAACAGCGAACCGATTATCCCTCGAAACTCCCTTTCATTGACCTTGACGCCGCTCTCATCCTTGTCCAGACCCCCAGAAGTGCCCATCGGGGTCATCTGCGGCTTCAACTCACCACCAAAGTCAAATTTTTTCAACATGTCACGAGTATACTTACCTTGGTGGATGAAGGTGCCGTCCTTGGTCTGCTTGATCTGGAGCCCTAAGAAGTACTTGAGTTCACCCATGAGGCTCATCTCAAACTCACTGTGCATCTGCTCAGAAAACTTGGACACAAGAGAATCAGTAGTACCGCCAAAAATAATATCGTCCACGTAAATCTGAGCAACAAAGAAATCTGAAGCAACTCTAAGCAGAAAGAGAGTCTTATCCACATAACCCATCACAAAGCCCTTCCCCAACAAAAATTGCTTCAACCGGTCATACCAAGCCCTGGGGGCTTGCTTCAACCCGTATAAAGCTTTTTGCAATTTAAAAACATGTCGAGGAAACTTGGAGTTCTCGAAACTGGGGGGCTGCCTAACATAAACTTCCTCCTCTAGGAACCCGTTCAGAAAAGCACTCTTAACGTCCATTTGAAAAAGCTTAAAACCCTTTGAAGCGGCAAAAGCTAAGAGAATACGAATGGACTTAAGACGGGCAACATGGACGAAAGTTTCTTCAAAATCAATACCGTCTTTCTGGCAAAAACCCTGGGCAACTAGTCGAGCTTTGTTGCGCACCACAACCCCATCTTCACCTTGTTTGTTCTTGAACACCCACTTGGTGCCTATGGGGTTGCATCCTGGTGGCGGCTCAACTAGTGTCCAAACCCGATTACGGACAAAATTCTCAAGCTCTTCTTGAATAGAATTAATCCAATTAGAATCAGAAAGAGCATGAGAAACATCTCTGGGCTCAAAAGATGCAATAAAAGCAGATTCAGCAAACACAACAAGAGAGGTAGATGAACGCAAAGTTCTCTCAGTCAAATCACCGATGATGAGCTCTAAGGGGTGATCACGCTGAAATACTCGGGTTCCTTGGTGATCTGAAGTCACCTCACCAGAGTCAGCAGCTGGCACCTCTGGACTCGACTGAGGGGGCTCGATCGTAGTGGAAGTAGTGATCAGAGGTCCGCCCTCATCCTTAGTCGAAGTCTCAGAAGGTGTGGGCTCTGCAGGGGGTGCAGAAGGCCCACCCTCATCAGCAGCTGGAGTATCCTCATCTTCCTCGAAGATGGATTCTCCGAGCTCATCATCACCAGAAAGCTCAAAAGAAGGAGTTAAAGAAGGCAAGGACTCATCAAAAGAAACCTCGCAAGTCTCGACAAGCTGCTGGGATTCGAGGTTCCAAACACGGAAACCTCGAGAATGCAATGCATAACCAAGAAAAACTCCGTCCCAGCAACGAGACTCAAACTTGTCCAAATGCCCTCTCTTCTTGAGCACAAAGCACTTGCAGCAAAATGCTCGCAAGTGACTCACCTTGGGCTGTCTGCCAAACCGCAACTCATACGAAGTCTTACCTAAGTAAGCTCGAAGAAAAATGCGGTTGGCCAGATAGCAAGCCGTGTTCATGGCTTCAGCCCAAAACCGCCTAGGAGTCCTGTGCTCATCGAGCATCTTCCTGGCCATCTCGACTAGAGTGCGGTTCTTTCGTTCCACAATGCCATTCTGTGGGGGAGTATAAGGAGAAGAAAACTGATGGTCCAGACCCTGATTACTACAGAAGCTGACGAACTGAGAGTTCTTGAACTCAGAGCCATTGTCAGAGCGAATTGCTCACATCTGACCATTGTTCTCATTCTTCAGCTTCAAAATCAGGTCATGAACAAATTGAAAAGTTTCATCCTTAGACTCCAAAAAGAAAACCCACGAGAATCGAGAGAAGTCGTCAACAATGACAAGTGCATACCACTTCCCACCGACTGAACGTACCCGAGCTGGACCAACAGTGTCCAACTGTAAAAGCTCGCCCGGATACGAAGTCATCACCTGATTCACAGGTGAGTGAGAAGCGGCAACCATTTTCCCATGACGACAGGGATGACAAACTAGATCCTTCTCCATCTTAAGCTTGGGCAATCCTCAGATGAGGTCCATAGAGCTTAACCTGACTAGCAGATCAAAACTCAAATGACCTAACCTCCTATGCCACTTCCAGAGCTCAGAGGAGGATCCAGCAATCAAACAACGAGAAGGGCCAAAAGAACTAGAGAAGTCAATTTGAAAAACTTTACCGAATGGTAAAATCTGGCAAATCAAAGACCCTCTAGAATCAAACACAGAAGAACTGCCCTTCTTAAAACGCACTTCCAAATGATCCTCAAGAAGTTGCGAAACAGAAATCAAATTGAAGTTCAAATTCTTAACCAAAGCAACATTCTTCAAAGAGAAATGATCTGAAATGTGAAAAGAGCCTATGCCACTTACCTTCCCTTGACCACTGTTCGCGAATGTGATGTACTCTTTGGAGCTCGGGGGAGTGAGACTGGAGAACCATCTGCGATGTCCCGTCATGTGGCGAGAGCATCCTGAGTCCATGATCCAAACGTCCTCCAGTCCCCGATCCTGCACAATCAGTGGCTGTAAGTGGGAGCAAATGGTCCGGCACCAGGTTTAGCATAAGAGCTAAACCAGTGTCGAGCCATCTGCTCAAAAGACAGAAAGCAGAAATCATCATGAGAATTTGGACCAATACGCGGCTCAAAGCGCGGTCCTTGGTTCTGCCTAAACCTGCGGCCACGAGGTCCAGGACCGTAGCCAACACGGCCTGGAACTCTGCCGGAACGGACACCACCATCTGGAGCACGAGCAAGAAAGCCGTCTCCTCTACCACCACCTACACGACGCGGCCTGGCCTCCAGCCTCTCCCCGCGTCGAGGAACATGCAGTCTACCACCCTGCTTGTAGAACTGCTCCTGATCACCATGAGTTCTCTCTGCTCTCTCAACCCGCTTCCTCCTGAAGCAAAACTCCGCAAGATGCTCGTCTCTCTGACAGTACTCACAATGATAGGTGGGGTTCTTGGGATGTGGTTGAGGCTTGGGATGTTTGGGCTTGGTGGTGTTCGGTGTAGTCTTCTTGGGTTGAGAAGGTCCAGGAAGAGAGTCTAGAGAAGAGTGGATGTGTTTGGGCTTTGGAACCCAGATAGGCTTCTTGGGTGGAGCTTTGGGTGGTTCATGAATTACTCCATCCATGGGCTGACAAGCCTAGGAAGACTCAGTGGAGTGAGTCTTGGGGTATCTCTGCTCAGGAGTCATTTTACTCCACTCCACTGCCTGGATAATGGCACT
The DNA here is from genome assembly GCA_019279435.1 of Zizania palustris. Classification (NCBI taxonomy): domain Eukaryota; kingdom Viridiplantae; phylum Streptophyta; class Magnoliopsida; order Poales; family Poaceae; genus Zizania; species Zizania palustris. The sequence continues at coordinate 29,485,311 of JAAALK010000286.1, forward strand.
CTCAAAGTCAGCCTTGGTGTAGGTATAACCTACCCCAAACCCATCTTGCCTCTTGAACTGCTGGATCATCATGCCGAGCTGTGGCTCTCTGGCACTGATCCAACTCAGGATAGAACGGAGGTAAAAGTTCTCATTCTGAGAATCATCTAGCTCCTCTCTCAAGAAAGCTAGAACCTCCACCTGAGACAAACATGTCTCACACTCACTTTCTACTTGGACAGACTTCTCGACTTTTAGCTTGATCAACTCAAGTCTAAGAGACAGGCAGTTCTCACAGACAGTGGGTGGAACTGACAATGTCTCAAGCTCTAGCCTAGTCTGCGCAAGCTCAGCTCTCAACCTCTCCAAATCACCTAAATGTTCACCGCCCTTGGATTTCAGCTCAGCTAAGGCAGCTAGATGAGATGGGCAATCAGCTAGATGAAATTTTCAAATTCACGCCGGTAGGTCTGATAGAGCCGAGCCTTGACCTATGCTGTTCCCTCATGGTGTGCCTTGAGGGTAGCCCAGATCTCTCTCGTAGTGGAGAGATGGCTCACACGCTCAAACTCAGTGGGACCTAAACCAGAGAAAAGAATGTTCACACCCTTACTGTTGCTCAGATGTTGAGCAATGATACCAGCAGTACCATGCTCAGCGACTGGCAATATGACAAACGTGGTGTGAACGCAAATGTCCCAAATGTCCGAACCCTGGCTCATGAGATAAGCTCGCATGCGAGTCTTCCAATAGTTATAGCCATAGGCTTCCAAGGACGGGACCTTGCCAGGAGACGTCATGGTCACTACTGGGGTTTAGAACCGGTTAAGGTATGGAAAAATCCTAACCTCACTCTGATACCACTTGTAGGACCGAAAGTAGCGACCAGAGGGGGGGTGAATGGGCGCCTTAAAAATTCTTTCGAATATATGGCCTGTTCCCAACACCCAACGCACCTCAAAAGACTAAGCAGCAGAAAATAAACAGATAACCTAAGTCTAAAGGTATCTAGCCTAGGAGCAACTGATGTCAAATAGAGAACTATCAAAGCACTGCTAATAGACAGATAAACAGTATACACAAGACTAGGCAAGACAAACTTCTCAGTATAACACTCTAAGTGCACTAAGAATGAAGTGAGAAGTTACCGTTCGAAATCTGTCTCCTGTTCGAAACTTGGCGAAGCCTGCTTCGCTGGTCGAGGCCTGCTTCGCAGTGTCGAAGCCTGCTTCGGAGGTCGAGGTCTACTTCACTGGTCGAAGTCTTGTTCGGAGGTGGAAGTCAAAGTCTGTCGAAGGTGTGTTGTCTATCCTAGGTCGAGTGTGAATGAGAGCGAAGTATGACAGAGTCGGAGCCTTCTTCGAAGTGTTTACTTCGAAGGCAAGGCTTCGAACACAGCTTCGAACTCGCACACAGAGCGAACAACCTTCGAAAGGAAAAGCGAAGGCTAACACGCGACAAAGAAACCAAAACGAAGCCTACACTCTACCTTCGAACAAAACACAACAAGGACCTTCAAAGAAGACGGAAGCAAACACTGAGCGAAGTCTAACAGAAAGACAAGCTTTGAAGTCAACTTCGAAACCTGTCAAAGTACCTTCGCACAGACGTTCGATGTATGAAATGCTGACAGTTCAAAAGGTACTTCGAAGCTAGCAACTCAGGACACAAAACGAAGTTCGAAGTTCAAACGAAACCTTCGAGTATATCAGATCGAAGCCTGCCTCACGGAACTGAGGGGCTTCGAATAGAGAGGGTGGCTTCGCCAGAAAACAGTCAGAAAAGTTACTCAGCGCTGTCAACTTCGATCAAAAAGCTGCGCAGAAAAGCAAGGCCAGTACTAGTGTACTGTTGCTACAGTGAGTAGGTACTACTCACAGCATGCAAGAACTAGTACTACTTCCGTGATGAACAAGAGCAACAAAAGCTCTAAAATCCATGAATAAACTTGTTGTGCGAATTAAATGAAGCCATTAAAAACGCTGCAGATGCTGCACCTAAACAGAGAATAGAAACTTCACTGCATCAAGATCTACCGAATAAATGTAAGACAAGAAACAGGAGCAAAAATGCCTGCGGCGCACAAACAAGAGAGAGAGAAAGAGACAAAATGACCCAAAGGAGTATGAATTGACTTGAGCCAAAAGGGTGACCTAACCCTACGGATTGGGGTCCTATTTATAGGCTGCCCAACACTAGGAATATTCCACCAGCCCCTTAGGGTTTTTTACAGACGCAGGAATAAAGGAAAAGACTCTACTGCCCTTAGGTATTTTTACAGAGAGGACTGACTGACTGTGGGCCTAGAGATACAGATGACTTATCCGGAAGCTGATCTTTCGTAGCGACTACGGCTTCTCTTCTGGACAGTCGGATACATAATCAACGGTTGTCCGTTTTGCACCAAAACTGACAAAGTCTCCACCGACTTTGCACCAGGTACCCGGATTGGGCCAGCCCGATTCCGCAGCTCTCTCAGCCCGGCAATCACTCACCGCCCGTGTACCTGAGTCAACCCTGGTCAAACACCCAGTGGGTCTTCTGCTGCTTCTGGGCCATCTACCCGGATTGGGCCAGCCCGACTTCGCAGCCTCCTCTGCCCGACAGTCGCTCGCTGCCCGTGTACCTGAGTCACACGCGGCCCATGAAACAGCAGATCTCTTCTTCTTCTGCCCTTTTCGACTTTCGTTGACAATGACTCATCACTTCTGTAGCCACGAGGCCCATGCTATTCAGCATGGCTCCTCAATCTTCTTTCTCATTAGATTAGTCTTTTACCATTTTTCCCTATTAAGGGTACCGATTAGTTTCCACTATGTCGGTTGTAATAGAGGGGTAAAAAGGTCTTTTCCTTAAGATTTTTGGCCTATAAATACCCCCGTTTTACCCTGTAATAATCATCGAGTACTGAGTTATTCAATACACATCTTCGAACTGCTTTGAGCTATTATCCAATTCGGAGGCTTGAAACAGTTCATTTCACAAATACTTCGTTTGTTAGTTTCTAACCTCTGAAAACCTGTTAGTGTAACCTTTTATGCCAACAAAGGTGTTGGCGTAAAAGATTACGCTAACAGGTTCTCGAAGATTATGAACTAACAAACGAAGAGTTTGTGATGCGGACTATTTCAAGCCACCAAATTGGATAATAGCTCGAAGTAGTTCGAAGTTGTGTATTGAATAGCTGAGTATTCGATGATCATTACAGAGTGAGAATGGGGGTATTTATAGGTAAAAATCTTAAGGAAAAGACCTTTTTACCCCTCAATTACAACCGACATAGTGGAAACTATTCGGTACCCCTAATAGGGTTAAAATGGTAAAAGACTAATCTAATTAGAATGAAGATAAGTCTTCCATCCTCGCTAGTAGATAAGCTCTCTGAAGATTTATCCTTCGAAGTCATACTCCGAACAAAAGCCTGTATGGATTCTTCGAGCTTGATCATGCACTAGATCAAAGTTAATACTTGAACTTCGATCTAGTAAATTGTCTTTGTCTTATAACTGTAGAGACCCTGGGGATGAAATATTTTCCCCCAACAGTAGCCCCTCGAATATGGTTCTCCGAATGGTCTGTAAAGTTAGGAGAGCAGTATACGCAAGAAACATAATCATGCGCAGGGTTTAATAAAATGTACCAACCTTGGAAGCATTCAGAAATTTAGAAACTTCAAATCGACTTCCAAGCGGAGGTCTCATCTGAGCAGCTCCGAAGACAATTTTTACGAAGCTGAAAAGACCGTTAGACTCACAAAAATAATCGTTATCCTTTTCTTTCAGAAGAAGTTATAACGTTGCTTTGTTTTTGGAAATGATAACGGTACAGAAGATGGAACGACGAGTATGAACGGTAAGAATCTGCGAGTTTAGGCTATAAATAGTGGGGCAAAGGGGCATTTGAGATACTTTACCGACTGCTCTCACGCAATCCTTCTTCTAGCTTCTAGAACTCTAGTTCCAAACTTTCCACTCCGTTCAATGGTGAAGACTAGCCACAAAGTGCTCGTAGCAGCTTCAACCTTGGCTAGGCAGCAAGCCATGGCGGCGGCAGTAGCGGTGGCACCTACGGGGAATCCCCAACAGGCCGGCCCCCATGACCTCCTCCCAGCATCTTCCAAGTACCCGGATCAGTCCTACAGCTTGGGGCCATCGACCTGCAAGAAGAAGACCATCACAGCAGCGATTGCGGGGAAAATTAGCCCGGGAGTTAAGATTCCTCAACCCGGACAGGAAGCAATTCCCTCACCTCAGCCTAGAGAGGTGGTTGTTTTCGAAGCATTCATCGAGGCTGGGTTAGGGCTTCCTGCGGTATTCTTCTTGTTCGAGGTGTTGGAGCTTTTCCATGTCACTCTTCCTCAACTATCTCCGAATGCCATAGCGCGTCTCGTGATCTTCGAATGGGCAATGCGAGCTGAAGGTTGTGAAGGAAGGGCAGAAATCTTCGCAGCACTCCCTAAGGCTTCCTGCCAGCTAAAGACTTATTTGGGCTCCGAAGGAGAGAAAATAGTAGTTGCATTTGGCAGTATCAACTTCCGTATCCGGGATGAGTTCCATACTTGATTTCTAGCGAAGGCCATCAATGCCAGATGGTACACAGATTGGATTCTTTGCTGGTTCTACGCTGAAGTGGGAGTAGACAGCACGTTGCCCGGGCCTTTGAAAGACATATATTTCCGGAGGGAAGCTGAAGTTCATCTGGATCCGGGCCAGCTCAAAGCTCGCCTCAATCTTCTACAAACAATAAGTCGTGACATGAGCATGCGGGACTTAGCAGAGGAGTTCATCGGGCTCTGGATTCCGCCTCTGATGGCCAACTGGCCTATTAACTTCGAAGAGAATCCAGAGGGTGGACTCCGAGAAATCTCTTCGAGCTCTGGAGGTAACTTCGGAAACTGCAAAAAATTTTATATGCACTAATTTCATAAAAAATGATATGACTAAAATAAATCTTATCTTTCAGCTCCACGTGCTACACTGACTTCGGAGCAAGTTGTACGGGCTTCGAAGAAGATCCTCAGAGCCCCTACTCTCATTGAGAAGGAATGGAGAGTGAAGCTGGTGGGCCGTTGGGAGTGGTTCAACCGAGTATGGAGTGTACTCAGAGTTGACGCTCCTTCCCTTCTGGACTGGACCACCTCCAAGACTGGTCCTAAGAAGAGGAAAGCTGAAGCTGGGACTTCAGAGCTGGCTAAAACACCTGTAAAGAAGTTGGCTCGAAAGCCAAAGTACGTGGCCCCTTCCAAGTCCTCTACTTCGTCTTCGGAGTCATCTAAAGATGAAGGACACATAGAGGGTGACACAGAGGCCATGCCCCCTGCAAAAGATTACCTTGAGTAGGCAGAGACTTTGAAGGTCCCATTTGGCCAAGAGGTCCCTGCTACAGAAGAAGGCAGAATCGGGGCGACAAATGATCAAGCCTCGGTTTCGGACGAAGTGATAACTACTGTTCTTGGAGAGATTTAAACAGTTAATCCTTCAGTCCCAAGCTCTGAATCTGAAGAAGACTTTGAAGAGCATTCGAGCCTCTGAGCAGTCCCATACTCATCCGGCAACAGAATGTCAAAGGTAAGCCTCAATAGAGTACTTTTCCTTTATTTTCGTGTCCTGCAAAATCTATGCAATATATAATACCTTTGATTTTATAGGATCAACTCCAATGGAGATGACCCCTGCCGCGAAGACTGCGCCTGAAACTTCGACATCTCCGAAGTCAATTCCGGAGGAGGCTATGAAAATGGGGCCTAGAAAAGGTAAAGGAAAAATGGATCCTTTGCCTGCTCCGACTTTCGGATTAACCCCATCAGAATCTATAGATGGAGGCCAGTCCATGGAAGGGGGCCAATCCATAGAGGTCTCCGGGGACGTGGCACTGTGCTCCGTGTGGCGCCCCGATTTACCGAAATCGGAACATTATTGAATTTCCATAGAAAAAACAATAATACAAGAGGTTCATCATGCGACAATCGTACACACGACAGTATTCATGGCACGTAAACCATATTTATTATATCAGAGTTGAAATAAAAATAATAATAAAAGTAAATAGCATGACGAATGCCTTCTTCAGGATCTTTGCTTGACTGGGTCGCTACTCCAGACCGTCTTCATAGTAGGCATCCTTTGTGGTGTTCAACGGGTATGAGTACAAAAAGTACTCAACAAGCCACCGCAAATGCATGTAATAATGCAAGGTAATAACAATGGAAGGATCATGGCTCAAAGTGCGGAAAAGTACATTTTCAGTTATTGCATTTAGTGTAATCAAATTTTATCATGCGGAAATATAAACATGAACATCAATAACTTCGTCTAACTCGAGGAGTACGTTTTACCTCCTCTCACAACAGTCCTTACATGTCAAACCATCATGCACATACATATTCCAAGTAATCTAACTGTGGGATGTCACGCAACCCGCCCTTGACCGTGGGCTCGGCTTTTCGAAAAGATTAATGACTCTGATCAGAGATGTACTACTGTACCCACAAGGCACACACTCATCCCAAACGAGATGACCCATACCACGGGAACTCGTGCCAAAACCTCAGCATGAAATGTCCAAGCGATAGCCACCCACTCTAGGTTTCGGTGGCGCGCCGGGCCGCACCCCGGCTAACGTCGCACCCCCTTTTGCGCCACGTCACTACAAGCCACCCGCAGGTGCTGCTTGACCCATCTCCAAATGGTGGCCTCGGTTTGGAACACTCCATACCTTAGTTAGGACTTACCCATTAGACTTGTGGTTAGTACGGAAGTGTATTGCAATGGATCCCTCAGACCAGTCCTTATAGCCCTCTGGGTGCTACCGACCAATGCCCTAGCTTGCACCCGGAACACACCATGCATACACTCTCAACCATAACTCTATCACAAACAGATTTCCAAGGATAAGAATAACGGGGATCATATAGTACAACCAAGTTACTATGACTCATTTTTAATCCTATAGCAATCGTGTCGATACATTGCACACTAGCTAATAGTACTAATCATATGGTGACATGGAGTTTAGGCTAGATAGCATGGCTTGGGTTGCACATCAAGGTCGGGGGATCCTAAATAAATATATTGTAAGGGTTCCATTTCACTAATGCATGTATACTCTATGTGTTTTAGCAATAGTTTAATAAAACATGGGTTCAATATGCTTAAAAGATTGGTTTGGTGACTTGCCTTGTTCAGCGAAAGGCGAGGGAGGGACTTCCGGGAAGTATTCCGGCTCCTCGGCGGCGTCGTAGTCTTTCCGATATAAATAAAGTAAAATAAAATAAACACAACATTCGATTTAAACAATATGAAATCACACAACAAGCACATAGGTTTAAACTGGTTTAATTTAAAGGAAATCAAGTTTTGTTAAGTTTCTGAAATTTATTTCATAAATAATTTAAAAGGAATTATAGTAAAGTGTTGTCCTTTGGAAAAGGGTTTTAAATGAGAGTAACCTCATTTTAAACATTCTAATCAATTTAAAATGAAAGGTCCATGGGCAATGTAGTGGTTTCCAGTATATGAACAGAAAAAAAAATAAATATAGAGTTTAATGAAATTTTAAATAATTGAATTTACATTTTTACCCTAAGGGTATTTGAATACCTTTTTAAATAATCATGAAAAAGTCTAAAGTAACATACTATTTTTATTGAACTAAAGTGTAGAGAATAGAATTATAAAATTTCTGGAATTGAAATGACAATTTTTGGAGTTCAAATGCGCCAGATATGAATTTTACAAGTTTTAAACACTTTTTGGAATTTATTTTTAAATTTAATTCCCCTCGGGTCCATGGTGAGCCAGGCCCACGGTGAACCCGCGCACTGTGCACGTGGTCTGGCCCAATCTGGACCGTTGGATCCAGATCCAACGCGCGAGAGCGAGGCGGGACGGTTAAGTGATAACAGACGGCCACGATTAAAACGCGCGAAAGGGTACTACGCAGACGCACGAGATTGAGTCTCGGTTTTTAAAAGCAATCAACGGCTCAGATGGCCTGGTACCCCTTTGACTGGATCAAGGGCGGAGATTAAATCCCGTAGGGCTTTAATCAGAGCACTCCGATCGCGATCGTGCGGCTAGGATTAAATCTGGCACGACACGCGCTAAGTGGCTTGTACCCCACTTCGTCTCCGGCGACGGAGGGGTTCGGGTGCGGTGGCGATGGCGCCAATGAGGGGGCTAGCTAGGCCCGAGTTCTATGCGGAAATGGAAAGGGGAGGCTACGACGGTCACGACGATACCTTCGACGACGATGAAGGACGGTGGATGATGACCGGCGGTGAGGGTAGACGCGAAGGACTCCTCCAATGCTTGACGGCGACGGCGATCCGACGGTCTCCTTGGCCAACGGAGGTGTGGCCGAGGTCGGGTGGTCGGCGATGGTCACGACGGGGGCGACGGTGCGGACGGAGGTTGTCCGAGGCGACGGCGAGCGGTGGCTGGAGTGAAGGTGGTGGCGGTGCGCTAAAAACTGAAGTGAGGGCGTTCTGTGCGTTCTAGCAGCGAGAGGGCGTGGGGGATCAAGTGCGGATGGCCAGGGGGCTTAAATAGGCGTACCGGCGAGGGTTAACGGGCGCCATATACAAGGAAACCCGAGGAGGGGGGATTTACTCGCCGACGAGGTTTCGCCCTGCAGGTAAATGCGATCCGGAGGCTTAAACGCGTGCCTTAACGCGCTTAAATGGCCGGCAGGCATCGGGGAATTTAATGTCAGTGTCGGTTTAACGGGAGGGGGAGCCGGCCAGCGGATCCGAGGCGAGGTCCTCGGTCGGTGGAGTTAGGGGGGGGGGGTTGGCACGAGGTAGATGATGGTACTGACAAGTGGGGGCCACTGGCCAGCGGGCGCGAGTGCGCGAGGGTGGCGGCTGACGGGTGGGGTCGGGCTCGGGCGCGAGAGGGGGCTGTTGGCGTCGACAGGTGGGCCAAGGTAGTCGGGCACGTGGGCGCGGAGAGAGGGGTCTCTGACAGGTGGGGCCCGGGTGTCAGGTGGCGCACATGGGGAGGAGTGGGCTGGGCCGGCCGGGAGAGAGAGAAGAAGGGGAGGGAGCCCGTTACTGTTTAAAATGTTTTTTTTAAAAAAATGATTGCAGAAATTGGTTTAAAATAATAAGGCTACTTCCAAGGTTGATAAAAATTGGTAAAAATTCTCAAAAATATATCTTGGCCTTGGGAGTTTATACAAAAATTTTTAGCTCCTGGTTTGGTCATTAACTCTATGTTGTAGTTCAAAATGGGAGAGGAGGGTATTAAAGGTATTTCCAGAATAATAAATTCAAGAAATTGAATTAAATAATATTTTTATTACTTTGAAAATTTGGGGTGTTACAAACCTATCCCCCTTACAAAGAATCTCATCCTCGAGATTGGAACGTTACTCAAATAACTCGGGGTATTGGGCTTTCAGTTCGTCTTCCATTTCCCATGTAGCTTCTTCGGCGGGGTGGTTGTCCCACTAAACCTTGCAGAAGCGAGCTACACGGATCCTGGTTACCCTTTCCTTGGTTTCCAAGATCTTGACGGGTTTCTCGATGTAGGTCAAGTCTTCTTGGACGTTGAGCTGTGGAAGATCGGCTTGCTCGGTGTGTACGCGAAGACACTTCTTCAACTGGGAGACGTGGAACACATCGTGAACTCCTGCCAATGATGGAGGCAGTTCTAGTTGATATGCCACTTCTCCTTGCCATCGGAGGATTTGGAAAGGTCCGACATAGCAGGGTGCTAGCTTGCCTTTCATGTTGAACCTTTGAGTGCCTCGGAGGGGAGTGACTTGGAGATAGACGTAATCACCCTCTTCAAAGGTTAGGTCTCTTCGACGGTTATCGGCGTAGCTCTTCTGTCGGGACTGGGCTATCTTTAACCGGTCCCTTATGACCTTGACCTTCTCTTTAGCTTCTCTTAACATATCTGTCCCAAACAGTTGTGATTCTCCGGTTTGATCCCAGAGCAACGGTGTTCTGCACTTACGTCCGTAGAGCACTTCGAACGGGGACATTTGCAGGCTGGCCTGATAGCTGTTGTTGTAGGAGAACTCCGCATACGGCAAGTTCTTGTCCCACATTTCGCCAAAGTCTAGAGCGCAAGCTCTAAGCATATCCTCCAATATCTGGTTGACCCTTTCGGTTTGACCATCGGTCTGTGGATGATAGGCGGTGCTAAAGTTCAGTCGGGTGCCGAGTTCCTCTTGAAGGTTCTTCCAAAACTTGGAGGTAAACTGACTCCCACGGTCAGATACGATCTTCTTAGGAACTCCGTGAAGGCATACGATCTGGGTCATATACAACTCAGCCAACTTGGCGACGGTGTAAGTTGTCTTGACCGAGATGAAGTGATCTACCTTGGTGAGTCGATCGACGATTACCCAGATAGAATCGTGACCAGCTTGGGTTCTGGGCAGTCCCGTGATTAAGTCCATTGCTATCTCTTCCCACTTCCATTCAGGGACTTTGAGAGGCTGCAATAGTCCAGTAGGCCTTTGATGCTCTGCCTTGACTCGCCGACATGTGTCGCACTTGGCCACATACTCAGCTATTTCTCTCTTCATGCTGACCCACCAATTTTTTTCCTTCAGGTCTTGATACATCTTGGTACTCGCGGGATGTATGGAGTATAGAGTATCGTGGGCTTCTTGAAGGATGAGGGTCTTCAACTCAGGCTTGTCGGGTACGCATATCTGGTTTCCGAACCAGATGGTACCATGCTCGTCCTCGGAGAATCCAGGGGCTTTACCCTTCCGCATGTTCCGTTGGATCTCCAAGATATCCGGGTCTTCCTTCTGTTGTTCTCGGATTTGGTCTATCAAGACAGGCCGAGACTCCGAGTCAGCGTGGTACGCTCGGGTGGTGATCCCTAGATTCACCCTTTCCATCTCCTTGTATAATAAAGGAGCCTTGTCCTGAATCATGATGGCGTTGCAGTACCCTTTTCGACTAAGGGCATCTACCACCACATTTGCCTTGCCCGGATGATAATGGATGCCCAAGTCGTAATCCTTGATCAGTTCCAACCATCTCCTTTGCCTGAGGTTCAGATCTGGTTGGGTGAATATATACTTGAGGCTCTTGTGGTCGGTGAAGACCTCACACCGATTCCCCACAAGGTAATGTCTCCATATCTTCAAGGCATGAACCACGGCTGCTAACTCCAGGTCGTGGGTCGGGTAGTTCAGCTCATGCGGTCTCAGTTGTCGGCAGGCGTAGGATATCACCTTCCCATCTTGCATTAAGATGCATCCCAATCCTTGACGAGAGGCATCACAGTAGATGTGGAAGTCTTTCCGGATGTCTGGCAGGGTCAGAATAGGGGCTGACACGAGCTTCTTTTTGAGGGTCTGGAAGCTTTCTTCATAGTCTGGGGTCCATTCGAATTTCACTTCCTTCTGTAGAAGTCTGGTCATAGGCTTGGCGATCTTTGAAAAATTCTCGATGAACCGGCGGTAGTATCCGGGCAATCCGAGAAAACTCCGGATCTCGGTCATGGTCGTGGGTTGCAGCCATTTGGTTACTGCTTCCACGGTGGTTGGGTCCACTGCTATTCCTCTGGCAGATATGACATGGCCTAGGAATTTCACCTCAGACGACCAAAATTTGCACTTCCTGTATTTGGCGTATAGTTGCTGCTCCCTTAGCTTTCCGAGGGTCAGACGGAGGTGGTTTTCATGTTCTTCCTTGCTCTTGGAGTAGACGAGGATATCGTCGATGAACACCACGATGAACTTATCCAAGAACTCCATGAATACATTGTTCATCATGTTCATGAAAAAGGCCGGGGCATTCGTGAGTCCGAACGACATCATTGTATACTCATAGAGTCCATAGCGGGAGGTGAAGGCAGTCTTGAGTATGTCTTCCTCTCTAATCCTCAATTGGTGATAACCTGACCTGAGGTCGATCTTGGAAAACACCGAGGATCCCTTCAGTTCACTGAAAAGGTCGTTGATCCGAGGCAATGGGTATTTGTTCTTGATGGTTACATCGTTCAGGGCTCTATAGTCCACGCACATCCTCTTGGTCTTATCCTTCTTCGTGGCAAAGATGACCGGTGCACCCCAGGGTGAGGTACTCGGTCGGATGTACCATTTCTGCTCTAGGTCTTCGATGTTGCTCTTGACCTCGGCTAATTCATTGGGGGCCATCCGGTATCGGCGCTTGGAGATTGGAGTGGTCCCGGGGACAAGTTCGATTCTGAATTCGATGTCCCGCTTGGGAGGCATTCCTGGTAGGTCCTCTGGGAAGACGTCCATGAACTCCTTGACTATGGGCACTTCTTCAAGGGCTAGCGAATGAAGGGACGCTTCGAGTGGTTTGCGGCTGGTCATCCGAAATGTGACGGCTTCGCCTTCAGGGTTGGTCACTGTGACGGACTTGTTGGCACAATTGATCACTCCCTTATGCTTCATTAACCAATCCATCCCTAGGATGAGGTCGAGTCTGGTGCACTCTATGAGGACTGGCTCGGCCCGGAATAATACTCCTTGGATCTCTATCTAAACCTTAGGGCTGTATAAGTGTGCTAAGGTTTTATTGCCGGGAGTGGCAATCATCATGGGGACGAATAGAGGGAGTACGTCCAATTCGTTGATTTTCACAAAATCTTCCGAGACGAAGGAGTGAGTCGCTCCAGAGTCAAATTAAATCGTAGCTGGTACGGAATCCACGGTAAACATATCGAGCACGACTTCGGGAGCCTCCTGAGCTTCCTCCGCATTGATGTGGTTGACGCGGGCACGAACCGCCTGGTTGGGTGCCGTGCCTTGGGGTTGCTTGGGGTGAGGACACTGGTGTGAATAGTGCCCCTCCTTACAGCAGTTGAAGCAGACGACCGGCCTACCTTGGCGATCCTTCAAGATCGGGGCCTTGGCGGCGGGCGTCGGCTGAGCAGCCGGAGCTGGTGGAGCGGGGCGCGGATGCCCAGCGTTGGATCCACCGGCGGCGTGAGGTGGCCTGTAGGCGGGCCGAGGATGGTAGGCGGGCACTGGTGGCGGAGAGACGAAATGGGGCCTCTGAGAGTTCGCCTGTTGATGCTTGAAGGCGATCATCTTCCTCTTCTTGAGGTCCAACCTGTTTTGCTCAGTCTCTTGGATGAGCGCTTTGTTGACTAGCCGTTGGAAGTCGATGTAGTCGATGGTGACGAGCTGGATGGACAGCTCATCCTTAAGTCCCCGGAGGAACTTAGCCTAGCGGAGGGCGTCGGTCCGCACCTCTTCCGGCACGTAGCGGGCGAGGCGGTTGAACTCATGGAGGTACTCCATGACAGTCCGACTGCCCTGGTCCAGGTCATAGAACTCCTGCTGTTTTACCGCGATGACACCGATGGGGACGTGGGCGGTGCGAAAGGCGATGGTGAACTCCGCCCATGTCACCACGTGGTCCTCAGGCTGGGACTCACGGTAGTTGTCCCACCATTTGGCGGCGGGACCCTGGAGATGGTGAGTGGCGAAGGCCACTCGCTCCCGGTCGGTGCAGGGGAGGAGATCAAGCTTCTTCCCAATGGTGCGGAGCCACTCTCCGGCCTCCATGGGGTTGGTGGTGCTCGAGAAGATAGGGGAACACACACGCAGGAACTCCGAGAGTTGGGGAGCGGGTGCGGGTGCTGGTGCGCGAGGGGCGGCTTCCCCATTCTATAGACAGTCCAACTGAGCTTGTTGGTGCTGCATTTGAGTGAGGAGGGCGGTGATCAGCTGGTTCTGATTTGCCATCATCTCCGCCAAAGTAGGATGGTTGGCGGATGGCGACCCAGACTGACGTGGGCCCGTTGCACCCCAGTTGGGTACAACACCCTCGGGCGCGTCACGACTTCCTTCTTCTCCGTGGTTGGAGCCGGCGTTCTGGTGGTCGGCCATCTTCGGAATACCATGTTATAAAGTAAAAAGATGATGACAAAACAATTAAGGAAAATAGTTCATGAATTTCATGCATATAAATCAGTGGTACAATTTGTTTATTACAACCAAGCTTTTATTCTACTCACAACACACTCGTTGTGGATAGCACCACATACAAAATTTTGCTTTATTAAAATAGCGGCCTCTAACGCCTACTCACCACCGGAGGCGGTCTCCGTGCTCTCTGAACCACGGGTACATGGCTCCTAAGGGATGGTGGGCTCGAGAAAGTTCTCGATAATGGAGTCGGAGACGAGGCCGCGGCTTGGTGCAGGGGTGCTGGCGGTGGACGGTCCGGTGGTGGAGGGGTGTGGCGGGATCCGCTTGGGGCGAGGGACGGGCTCACGGATGGGCTTCCTCTTCCTAGGGAGGAGGGTAACCATCTCCGCGATGTCCTTTTGTAGCTGCATAATCTTGCGTTGCAGCTTGCCGTTCTGTTGGATCAAGTTCTTCGTCTCCTCATGAAGAAACTCAACCGCCTCATGGTGCTCATCGGCGTTGAGCACCGCCTCAGTATGGAGGTCGTCCATAGCCTGAAGAAGATGCGACTGCTGGGCCATGACCGGATCACGCACGGAGTGAACTCCGAGGTAGATGCTACGGTAGGCGCCGGGAGTGCGTTTCGGCACAAGCCGGAAGGACGAGTTCTGAAGACGTTCATCATAGATCATCCTCAACTCCATAATGGCCTGGAGGGCGACTCGTTGGCACGCGACATCGAAAGTCGGGCCTCCAAGCGTGGTGGTGTAGGATGGCAGATGCTCTCCGGAGCCGTGGACGGTGAGAGAGACGTCGCAGGGCCTGGAAAACTCTTCCAGGTACACCCCCTGGAATTCAGGCTCGAAGAGGAACCCGAGGAAGGTGAGCATCATGCGGAGCTCCCGGACGAAGCCCTCAAAGTGGCGGCAGTAGCTGTGGACTTGGTAGACAGGCATCTACAAAACAACAAGTTGAAAAAAAGTGAGGGGAGGAACAAAGTTTATAAAGTAGGTTTTCGAGAAATGATTTTCTGCAGCTATTGGCTAGGCGGGTCTGTTTGGCTTCCTACAGTCAAGTCGGCTCTGATACCATCTTGTGGCACCCCGATTTACCGAAATCGGAACATTATTGAATTTCCATAGAAAAAACAATAATACAAGAGGTTCATCATGCGACAATCATACATACGACAGTATTCATGGCACGTAGACCATATTTATTACATCAGAGTTGAAATAAAAATAATAATAAAAGTAAATAGCATGACGAACGCCTTCTTCAGGATCTTTGCTTGATTGGGTCGCTACTCCAGACCGTCTTCATAGTAGGCATCCTCTGTAGTGTTCAACGGGTATGAGTACAAAAAGTACTCAACAAGCCACCGCAAATGCAAGTAATAATGCAAGTTAATAACAATGGAAGGATCATGGCTCAAAGTGCGGAAAAGTACATTTTCAGTTATTGCATTTAGTGTAATCAAATTTTATCATGCGGAAATATAAACATGAACATCAATAACATCATCTAACTCGAGGAGTACGTTTTACCTCCTCGCACAACAGTCCTTACATGTCAAACCATCATGCACATACATATTCCAAGTAATCTAATTGTGGGATGTCACGCAACCCGCCCTTGACCGTGGGCTCGGCTTTTCGAAAAGATTAATGACTCTGATCAGAGATGTACTACTGTACCCACAAGGCACGCACTCATCCCAAAGGAGATGACCCATACCACGGGAACTCGTGCCATAACCTTAGCATGAAATTCTCCAAGCGATAGCCACCCGCTCTAGGTTTCGCCGGCGCGCCGGGCCGCATCCCGGCTAACGTCGCACCCCCTTTTGCGCCACGTCGGTACAAGCCACCCGTAGGTGCTGCTTGACCCATCTCCAAATGGTGGCCTCGGTTTGGAACACTCCATACCTTAGTTAGGACTTAATCATTAGACTTGTGGTTAGTACAGAAGTGTATTGCAACGGATCCCTCAGACCGGTCCTTATAGTGCCCCGGGTGCTACCGACCAATGCCCTAGCTTGCACCCGGAACCCACCATGCATACACTCTCAACCATAACTCTATCACCAACAGATTTCCAAGGATAAGAATAACGGGTATCATACAGTAGAACCAAGTTACTACGACTCATTTTTAATTGTATAGCAATCATGTCGATACATTGGACACTAGCTAATAGTACTAATCATATGGTGACAAGGAGTTTAGGCTAGATAGCATGGCTTGGGTTGCACATCAAGGTCGGGGGATCCTAAATAAATATATTGTAAGGGTTCCATTTGACTAATGCATGTATACTCTATGTGTTTTAGCAATAGTTTAATAAAACATGGGTTCAATATGCTCAAAAGATTGGTTTGGTGACTTGCCTTGTTCAGCGAAAGGCGAGGGAGGGACTTCTGGGAAGTATTCCGGCTCCTCGGCGGCGTCGTAGTCTTTCCGATATAAATAAAGTAAAATAAAATAAACACAACATTCGATTTAAACAATATGAAATCACACAACAAGCACATAGGTTTAAACTGGTTTAATTTAAAGGAAATCAAGTTTTGTTAAGTTTCTGAAATTTATTTCATAAATAATTTAAAAGGAATTATAGTAAAGTGTTGTCCTTTGGAAAAGGGTTTTAAATGAGAGTAACCTCATTTTAAACATTCTAATCAATTTAAAATGAAAGGTCCATGGGAAATGTAGTGGTTTCCAATATATGAACAGAAAAAAAATAAATATAGAGTTTAATGAAATTTTAAATAATTGAATTTACATTTTTACCCTAAGGGTATTTGAATACCTATTTAAATAATCATGAAAAAGTCTAAAGTAACATACTGTTTTTATTGAACTAAAGTGTAGAGAATAGAATTATAAAATTTCTGGAATTGAAATGACAATTTTTGGAGTTCAAATGCGCCAGATATGAATTTTACAAGTTTTAAACACTTTCTGGAATTTATTTTTAAATTTAATTCCCCTCGGATCCACGGTGAGCCAGGCCCACGGTGAACCCACGCACTGTGCGCATGGTCCGGCCCAATCTGGACCGTTGGATCCAGATCCAACGCGCGAGAGCGAGGTGGGACGGTTAAGTGATAACGGACGACCACGATTAAAACGCGCGAAAGGGTACTACGCGGACGCACGAGATTGAGTCTCGGTTTTTAAAAGCGATCAACGGCTCAGATGGCATGGTACCCCTTTGACTGGATCAAGGGCGGAGATTAAATCCCGTAGGGATTTAATCAGAGCGCTCCGATCACGATCGTGCGGCCAGGATCAAATCCTGCACGACACGCGCTAAGGGGCTTGTACCCCCCTTCGTCTCCAGCGACGGCGGGGTTCGTGTGCAGTGGCGATGGCGCCAACGAGGGGGCTAGGCCCTAGTTCCATGCGGAAATGGAAAGGGGAGGCTACGACGGTCACGACGGTACCTTCGACGGTGATGAAGGACGGTGGACGGCGACCGGTGGTGAGGGTAGACGCGAAGGACTCCTCGGGTGCTTGACGGTGACGGCGATCTGGCGGTCTCCTTGGCCAATGGAGGCGTGGCCAAGGTCGGGCGGTCGACGATGGTCGTGACGGGGGTGACGGTGCGGACAAAGGTGGTCCGAGGCGACGGCGAGCGGTGGTTGGAGTGAAGGTGGCGGCGGTGCACTAAAAGCTGAAGTGAGGGCGTTCTGTGCGTTCTAGCAGTGAGAGGGCGTGGGGGATCAAGTGCGGATGGCCAGGGGGCTTAAATAGGCGTACCGGCGAGGGTTAACGGGCGCCATATACAAGGAAACCCGAGGAGGGGGGATTTACTCGCCGGCGAGGGTTAAATGGTCGGCGGGCCTCGGGGAATTTAATGCCGGTGTTGGTTTAACGGGAGGTGGAGCCAGCGAGCGGATCCGAGGCGAGGTCCTCGGCCGGCGGAGTTAGGGGGGGTTGGCACGAGGTAGATGACGGTACTGACAGGCGGGGGCCACTGGCCAGCGGGCGCGAGTGCGCGAGGGTGGCGGCTGATGGGTGGGGTCGGGATCGGGCGCGAGAGGGGGCTGTTGGCGCCTATAGGTGGGCCAAGGTAGTCGGGCGCGCGGGCGCGGAGAGAGGGGTCTCTGACGGGTGGGGCCTGGGTGTCAGATGGCGCGCGCGGGGAGGAGTGGGCTGGGCCGGCCGGGAGAGAGAGAAGAAGGGGAGGGAGCCCGTTACTGTTTAAAATGTTTTCTGTTTAAAAATAAATGCAGAAATTGGTTTAAAATAATAAGGCTATTTCCATGGTTGATAAAAATTGGTAAAAATTCTCAAAAATATATCTTGGCCTTGGGAGTTTATAAAAAAAATTTCAGCTCCTGGTTTGGTCATTAACTCTATGTTGTAGTTAAAAATGGGAGAGGAGGGTATTAAAGGTATTTCCAGAATAATAAATTCAAGAAATTGAATTAAATAATATTTTTATTACTTTGAAAATTTGGGGTGTTACACTCCGGCACTTCTCCAAATGAAGACGATCAAAGAGCCTTGTCAAGGCTCCCCCTCCTAGCTCCTTTTCTAGAGCGAAGGACCGAGCTTCGGACTCTGCTAGAGCTTCTAGTTCGAGCTAATCGCAAAGTTGGGGAGACCGACTTGGTGTCTATCCTTGGGGAATCTGAGGGGTCAGAGCTAGATGCAGCCTACTAGGTACGAAGTATCTGCAATAACAGAGTTAGTTTAAACACGTAAATATCTTACTTACATTGCTCTTTTCTTCCATTGCAACAAATAGTCTTGGCCCGAGCTGCGGCTGTATCTAACGAGTGAGAGTGTAATCATCTCAAGGAGAAGATAATGGCCCTCCAGGGGAGTCTTGTCAGCTCTGAGATTCGGACCTCTAGCTTAGATGAAATGGTAGCCACAGAAAGGTAAGCCAGACTTGGTTTGGAGGCTGCCAATCGAAAGCTCGAAGCTGAATAGATCGTGCTACGGGCTGAGGTGGAAAATTGCGGATGGAGCAGGCGACCGTAGGGACCGATCTGGTCAAGCTCCAAGAGGAGCAAGCGAAGTTAATGCAGGAGGCCAATAATTTATATGGACAGAAGAACTCCTTGGTTACGGAAGCAGCTAGGCTATCTTCTTTGATAGACAAGTTGTCTTCGTCAAGGAATATTTTGTCCGAAGACAAGGTGAAGTGTGAGAAGGTAGCCTTAGAGACCATGGACAACCTTTAGGGCATCTTGGACTACTTCGGCACCTCTTAGACTTTACCTTCATCTGGTGACGTCCCTCTGCTGTGAAGACTGAAGATGATCCAAGCAGCAGCGAAGACTACGAAGACAAAGAGCGAAGGACCGAGCTTCGGACTGTGCTAGAACCTCTAGCTCGAGCTAATCGCAAAGTTGGGGAGACCGACATGGTGTCTATCCTTGGGGAATCTGAGGGGTCGGAGCTAGATGCAGCCTACCAGGTACAAAGTATCTGCAATAACAGAGTTAGTTTAAACACGTAAATATCTTACTTACATTGCTCTTTTCTTCCTTCGCAACAAATAGTCTTGGCCCGAGCTACGGCTGTATCTAACGAGCGAGAGTGTAATCGTCTCAAGGAGAAGATAACGGCCCTCCAGGGGAGTCTTGTCAGCTTTGAGATTCAGACCTCTAGCTTGGATGAAATGGTAGCCATAGAAAGGTAAGCCAGACTTGGTTTGGAGGCTGCCAATCGAAAGCTCGAAGCTGAATAGATCGTGCTTCGGGCTGAGGTGGAAAAATTGCGGATGGAGCAGGCGACCGCAGGGACCGATCTGGTCAAGCTCCAAGAGGAGCAAGCGAAGTTAATGGAGGAGGCCAATAATTTACTTGGACAGAAGAACTCCTTGGTTACGGAAGCAGCTATGCTATCTTCTTTGATAGACAAGTTGTCTTCGTCAAGGAATATTTTGTCAGAAGACAAGGTGAAGTGTGAGAAGGTAGCCTTAGAGACCATGGACAACCTTTAGGGCATCTTGGACTACTTCGGCACCTCTTGGACTTTACCTTCATCTGGTGACGTCCCTCTGCTGCGAAGACTGAAGATGATCCAAGCAGCAGCGAAGACTATGAAGACAGAGAGCGAAGGACCAAGGTTCGGACTCTGCTAGAGCCTCTAGCTCGAGCTAATCGCAAAGTTGGGGAGACCGACTTGGTGCTATCCTTGGGGAATCTGAGGGGTCGAAGCTAGATGCAGCCTACTAGGTATGAAGTATCTGCAATAACAGAGTTAGTTTAAACACGTAAATATCTTACATACATTGCTATTTTCTTCCTTCGCAACAAATAGTCTTGGCCCGAGCTGCGGCTGTATCTAACGAGCGAGAGTGTAATCGTCTCAAGGAGAAGATAACGGCCCTCCAGGGGAGTCTTGTCAGCTCTCAGATTCGGACCTCTAGCTTGGATGAAATGGTAGCCATAGAAAGGTAAGCCAACCTTGGTTTGGAGGCTGCCAATCGAAAGCTCGAAGCTGAATAGATCGTGCTTCGGGCTGAGGTTGAAAAATTGCGGATGGAGCAGGCGACCGCAGGGACCAATCTGGTCAAGCTCCAAGAGTAGCAAGCGAAGTTAATGGAGGACGCCAATAATTTACTTGGATAGAAGAACTCCTTGGTTACGGAAGCAGCTTGGATATCTTCTTTGATAGACAAGTTGTCTTCGTCAAGGAATATTTTGTCCGAAGACAAGGTGAAGTGTGAGAAGGTAGAGTGCTTTGCTACTACGAGGATTTAGGGCTATAGGTAGCACCAAACTCAGAGGCGACTTCTATTATCTTCAACGACGACTGGCTCTTAACCCCTTTCGCCGACGTGGCTGCAGCTTGGGAAGCCTTCCAAGCATCTTGGAGAGCCGAAAGTCGATTAGCGATCAAAGCTTGGATTGATGAAGGACTTCGCCAAAAGAAAGCACGGTCACAGGCTTCGAGCAGTCAGCCCCCTCCGGACCCGAAGGTCTAGTTCAACTTAGGGCTCCGAATATGTAAAATTTATGCTTTATCATTTATGAATGAAAATACTTATTTGGAAATGTTTTTAGGCTTTTCGACCTTTTTTGGATGATCTAAAAGTGCTATAGGTTAACGAAGAGTTTCGCCTGCTATGGGCTACCTTCAAAACTCTAAGACCTCACAAACGCCCTCGATTTTCAATTCCTCGAGAAAGCTCCGGTGTAATTACGCCCGAAATATGCAAAGATATATTATCTTATATTAAAGAAGAGGAAAAAGAAGTTAACTTAGAACCTTCATCTTCTGAAGACATTGAATGGTCCGAAGAAGAAAATACTGCTGAAGAACAAGTAAAGAAGAGTTCTAAACAACTTCGAAGCTGGGAAAGAAGCCCCGAGCGACTTCGAACCTAGGCTAAACTTCAGCAGGAACAGAAGGATTTTCGAGCTTCAAAAGGAGGGAAAAGGGTTAAACGTAAAGTTATTAAAACTCCTGGCTCCGAAATGAGTCGTTCTAGTTTTAGCGGTAGCTCTAGGAATCAAAGAGGTCTTCGTTTCCTTCTCGGTATAGATACAAACTTTTCATGATATAATGTAATATGTTTGAATGATAAAGATTAAAGTTTCCAAATTGTATCCCTACTTCCCAGCCCCTCTTTGGGTGAAAGCAACTTCGAAATTTGGTCGAAGGTGGTTACGCGCAATGAAAATAACATTAGTTAGGAGTACAATTTTGGAGGCTCAGAGCCCCTTATCAACTTAGAGATTGACTAAGATCTCAAAAATGTCTTCGACTCTATTAACTCGGAGTCTGAAAACTGGTAACTTAGTACCTTTTTGTTTTAATGTAGTCACTTCAGACTCTTTTTTCGGATACCTTAGCATCCGATAAAATTTGTCTCTTTGGACTCTTTTTACAGACGTTCTAAGCTATTAGCTCAAAGTCTGTTTTGTTTTGCCTCCTTTGGCTCCTTTTGTGAATGCTATCAAACCAGTTGTTTGGAATTCACATAGTGGTCTCCTTGGACTCTTTTTACGGATGATTTCAAGCCGAAGCTTGGAATCCGCATCATTTGGTCTCCTTGGACTCTTTTTACGGATGCTTTCAAGCCGGTGGCTTGGAATCTGTTTTTTTGTGACTTTCCCACCTCGTCGGAAGCTTCGAACCAGTGGTTTGAAGTCCGTAAAATTGGTTCAAATTAATGACACTTCCTTCACAGCCGACTCCATTCCTCTAGTGCGTCCACTACAAGTATGAAGTGTTTGAGAGGTAGGCATTATCTGAACGATGAGCTTTATTTATTCAGAAGGTGTTTACAGATGATTACAAGGAACCCCTATGCAAAATATTGCTTTAGGTGCTCCGCATGCTAGGCATGCTTTAACTCTTCGCCTTCTAAATTAGCTAGCTTAAAAGAACCAGGGCGTCCTGAACGTAGAATGATGTAGGGACCTTCCCACTTATTTCCTAATTTCCCTGGTGCTATGATGCTTCGCAAAACTAGATGACCTAGTTTAAGTTCATTAAGCTTAACCTTCGGGTCATACCAAGTCTTCGTTTGATGTTGATATTTCGACAAATTAGCAACAGCCCGAAGCCTTGTTTCTTCTGTTAAATCTAGTAAAGCTTGCCTTTCTCCTTCTATTTCAGCTTCGGTGATGCGAAGAGATCCTCCTTTGACCTCCCTCGGTGTCATAGCTTCATCTCCGAATAATAATCTGAAAGGAGTAAAACCTATGGACCTTGTTTGAGTGGTCCGAATGGACCATAAAATGTTCAGGAGTTCTTCAGTCCACAACGACCCCTTTGCTAATCCTACTATTCTTCGATTTAGCCCTGATAAAATATTACCATTAGCCCTTTCAACAACTCCGTTAGACTGAGGATGACGCACAGCTGCAAAACATATTTGTATGTCAAGATCTTCGCAAAACTTCTTGAATGGCTCCGCATCAAACTATGTCCCATTGTTGACCGTGAGCTGTCGAGGCACTCCGAACCCGCATATAACATTCTTCCAAAAGAATTTTTGTACATTATTCGAAGTGATAGCTGTGAGGGGTTCTGCTTTGACCCACTTGAAAAAATATTCAATTGCTACCACTGCAAATTTCAGATTTCCTTTTGCTACTTGGAAGGGGCCAATGTGATCCATGCCCTATTTGGCCATAGGCCAAACCGGAGCAATGACTTGGAGAGTCGTTGGCGGACGATGGCTTCGTCTTTCCATCCGCTGACAACCTTGGCAAGTGTGGACTAAACTCTCCCCATCAGCTACTATTGTAGGCCAATAAAGCCCCTGGCTAAGTGTTTTTCCTGCTAAAGCTCGGGCGGCCAGATGGCTACCACAAAGGCCTTCATGAATTTCTCGGAGTATCTCTTGACCTTCGGCTTGAGATATACATCGGAGTAGGGGGAACATACTCTCGCTTTGTAGAGAATACCGTTGATTACATGATAATTCCAAACTCTTAGCTTCAACCTTGAAAGTTGTGGTACCTCAGGTAAATTTGCTTCACCTTGCAATAACTCCATGATTGAACTCCGATAATCCGTGCTTGGAATGCAAAGAACCTCCACAAGAGGAATCTGTGGCACCGAAGGTGAAGTAAGTTCTTCATAAAAGGCTCCTTCTAGAATATCCACAGCTCCGGCTGCAGCTTTTGCCAAGGTATCAGCTTGTACATTTTCAGCTCTTGGTATACTTTGGATGGAAATCCCTTTGAATGTTGCTTCGATCTTACGGATCTCTTCCAAATATTTTGCAAGCTGTGGATGTCGGACTTGAAAACTTTTATCAATGTGCCCTGCTACAATTTGAGAATCTATTTTAATAACAACTCTTGTAGCACCTAGAGCACGCGCTTTTTAGAGTCCTAACAAAATTCCTTCGTACTTCGCTATATTATTGGTGGACTTAAAGTTGAGCCTTGTGGAGTACATCGCTCTTTGCTCTGAAGGCGAAATTATTACAGCTCCAATGCCTGCTCTAGACGCTTGAAAAGCTACATTAGAATATATGGTCCAAATTCCTTCGTTTGACTTCTCCGGAGCCCATATTGCAGATGGAGTCCATTCTGCCACAAAATCTACCACCACTTGCGACTTGATTGTTGTCCTTGCTACGAAGGAGATGACTAAGGGTGCTAGCTCGACGACCCATTTTCTAATTCTTACCGTAGAATCTTTGCTTCGAAGCATATCTCCCAAAGGATACAAAGTTGGTACAATTACATTATGTGCTAGAAAATAATGTCATAATTTCCTCGAAGCCATTCTCAAAGCATAAGTGAACTTCTCAAGCTCAAAATATCTTGTTTTTGCTCCAGATAAGCCTTCAAATACAAAATAAACTGGATTCTGCACCAACTTCCCATTGAAATCAACTTCTCTCACAAGGACTACACTGACAGCGGAGCCAGTAGCTGCAAGGTAAAGGAGTAGGGTTTCATCTGCAACAGGCACAGTGAGTGTAGCGAGGTTGCTGACATAATTTTTAATATCATCAAAACTCTTTTGGCACTTCGGTGTCCATGCAAAATCTTCGGATGCTATTAATGCTTTGAATATGGGGAGGTTTCGTTCTGCGGGCCTTGCTAGAAATGTGCTAAGTGCTGCAAGGCGACCAATCAGTTTATGTACCTGCTTTAGATTCTCTAGTGGAGCCATCCTTTGCAATGCAGTTATTTGAGTAGGGCTAACTTCAATTCCTCTACTTGAAACTAGATACCCTAGCAACTTCCTAGCTTGAGCCTCGAAGATACATTTTTTGGGGTTGAGACGGACTCCACATGCCTAGATGCTCTCAAATGTTTCTGCTAAGTCTAGGCTATGTTGGTGCTTTAAAGCACTATTTATTACAATATCATCCATATAGGCTTCTACATTGCGGCATATTTGATGACCTAGAGCCTTAGCAATTAACCTCGAAAAAGTTGTCCTGACATTTCTCAAGCCAAAAGGCATTCTTACATAGCAGAAGACTCCTGAAGGAGTTACAAAGCTTCTTTTGATTTCATCTTCGCGCTTTAACCAGATTTGATGATAGCCAGAATACGCGTTGAGGAAGCTTAATAACTCCGAACCAGCAGTGGAATCAACTAATTGATTAATTCGGGGCATGGGGTAAGGGTCACATGGGCATGCTTTATTCAAAGATGTAAGATCAATACACATGCGCCACTTCCCGGAGGATTTCTTTCTAACGAAGACTGGGATAGCTAACCACTCCATATGAGCTACTTTTCTGATAATCCCAGCCTTCAGTAACTTCTCCACTTCTGCCTTAGCAAGGATTGCCCTTTCTACAGATAACTTTCGAAGCCACTGTCGAACAGGCCAAATCCTCGGGTTTACAAGCAAGCTATGCTCAATGATATCTCGGCTAACTCCCGGAATGTCTTCATCGGACCAAGCAAAGACATCCAAATTTTCTTTGACTACTTTTTCTAACAAAGTAGTGATCTCTGACGGCAAATCTTTGCCGAACTGAAAAGAATAGTCTTTGTCGTCTTTTACAATAATCTTCGTTACAATTTCTCCTTCGGGGCTTGGCCTTGGGAAGGATTTTTTCGAAGACTCACTTGAAGCAGAAATATCCTCCGAGTTGCCTTGTACATTATTCACTTGTCTTGGGTCAAGAGGCGGACCATGACCATATTCTTCTCTTCGCGTAGTGGCCTGATCGTCAAAGACAGTGAGTACTCCCGCTTGCGTTGGCATCTTCATACATAAATAGTTATGGTGCGCCACGACTCCAAACTGATTTAACATGCCCCTTCCGAAGATAACATTATATGCATAAGGTGCATCTACAACATCGAAGATTACTTCCTCCGTCCTTGCCAGGAGCCCCTCTCCGAAAGCAACCTCAAGACCTATTTAGCCAAGGGCATCAAGAGGAGGTCTTGCCAAGCCTTGCAGGGGACAAGCTGCGGGGAGGAGATGTTTCCTGGATATACAGAGCTAATCGAAGTCTTGAATGAATATGATATCTACTGAACTCCCACCGTCGACCAGCACTCTCCGAACTTCAGTTCCTGCTATATCGGCAGTAATGAAAAAGGGATCTGCATGTGGGAACTTTATGCCTGCTGCATCATCTACAGACAAAGATATTGGAACATGGAACCACTCAGGCATTGTAGCTGCAGACGAAGAAGTTCCAATATGGCCTACTTCTCGGACATATTCTCTTCGCTGTCTTTTTGACATACTGACGAGGGTCCCTCCTCCGAAAATGGGGAGGACTACTCTTTTGCCCTGATCTTGGCCATCTTCTTGCTTCGGGGGTGGCATAATATTGACCACCGGAGGTTGTCTTGCAGGGTCGAAGTTGTCTGCACGTGCGACATCCTGCACAGGCTCCGGATGTGACTCGGAAGGGACTAGGTCAGTAGTGACTCGACCAGAGGTCCTTTCAAGGTACTCGCCTCTTAAAGCGAGTATAGACTTGCACGAATCAGTAGCATGACTCCGATTTTCACCATGAACGCAGCAGAAGAAGGCCTGTCCTTTGCCAACCAGCTTCCTTGACAGCCTCCAGCCACTGACCATGCTTCCCGAAGCTTGTAGATTTCTAGGGGCAAATTTCTGCGGAGAAGGAGCAATGTTCAAGACTTCGGAGCGAGGATGCTTTTGCCCCCGATGCCTATCATGCTGGATATCGAAGTTGGGCCCTTGCAAAGGTGTTGAAGTCTTCACCTCGAGCTTGACATCTGCAGGATTGGTGGAGTTGAAGTTGTTCTTCGGAGCCATCCTTCTTCTGACCTAGCATATTCTTCGAAATAGGCCATCAGTTGCGCTACAGAGGATATCTGTTTCCGACAAAGTTTATCAAGGAGGCCCACATGAGTAACTTCCTCTCGGGGGCTGCATCAACAACGGACGATGCAGACAACCCCCTTATCTACGAGTTCATATGAGTGAAGCGCTTGAAAAACTGTCTTAAAGTTTCTCCAAGTAGCTGCTTCACCTAGAAAAGACTTCCCGTAGACATAGGCGGTATGAATGTACCCTGAAAGTTACTTACAAACTTTTTCCTTAGCTGTTCCCAAGTTTTAATTGATCCTGGCTTCAAGGACCAGAACCAACACAAAGCAACGCTATCGAAGGAAGCGTTCTCTAGGGCTTCAGGATAGAGAAGGGATTCGTCGTCTTGAGGCACTTTGGGGATGATAGTGGTAACCTGAGGACGAAGCCTATCTGCCGCATCTTGCCTCCACCTTGTCACTTCAGCTTGGAGACTGGCCATCTGGGTCACCATGTCGCCAAGGCTATCTTCATTTCTTCTGAAAGGATCTTCCTGGTCTTGGGAACTGAACATGTCAGTTCAGAGCACAGTCGGAGTTGGAGGAGAAACTCCGTCTGGTCGAAGCATAGATGGAGTTGAAGGAGGAACTCCATATGCTCGAGGAAGAGAATTCCCTTCGGGGGTCTAAGGTGGAGGAAATACTGAAGTTCCTCCTGCCTCGACTGTATTCGAAGATCTTTCTCTAGAGGTCCGAGGAGACCTCTGAGTAGGACTACCACCTGAACTCCGCTTAGGAGGCATGGTTCTAAAAACATGGTGGAGAAAGAGGTTTCTTGGACTAAGTTCCCCACGGACGACACCAACTGTTGGAGTAAAAGATTACGCTAATAGGTTCTCGAAGATTAAGAACTAACAAATGAAGAGTTTGTGAAGCGGACTATTTCAAGCCTCCGAATTGGATAATAGCTCGAAGTAGTTCGAAGTTGTGTTTTGAATAGCTGAGTATTCGATGATCATTACAAAGTGAGAATGGGGGGAATTTATAGGTAAAAATCTTAAGGAAAAGACCTTTTTACCCCTCAATTACAACCGACATAGTGGAAACTATTCGGTACCCCTAATAGGGTTAAAATGGTAAAAGACTAATCTAATTAGAAAGAAGATAAGTCTTGCATCCTTGCTGGCAGATAAGCTCTCTGAAGATTTAACCTTTGAAGTCATACTCCGAACAGAAGCCTGTATGGATTCTTCGAGCTTGATCATGCACTAGACCGGAGTTAATACTTGAACTTCAATCTAGTAAATTGTCTTTGTCTTATAACTGTAGAGACCCTGGGGATGAAGTATTTCCCCCCAAGAAGAGGTTAGCCAAGTCTTTCAACAAGCTCTGTTCTAGGAAGGCCGAGCCAAAGATAAAAAATTTATGAAGATGTTTAACAAGCCTAGGGCCGAAATCCATGTCATGGAACGCTCCGACGAGGAGGAATCGGAAGAAGAGGATTTGGCCGACATGTACGTGGCCGGATGGGTTTGGAACGCTAAGAGTAAACCTATCACATGCTCCGAGTTACGGCTGTCTCCCACCAAGAATCAGCCTAGTGAGGTCAAGTACTAATTTGACATAACTAAGTGTGATAAAATATTTTATTTTCTCTTAAAGAACCAGCTTCTCAGGTTGTCTAAAGGCCAAATCATTCCATCTGCCGATGAGTTGAAGAAATATCCATATTGTAAGTGGCATTAGTCGCATTCACATAATACTAATGACTGTAGTGTTTTTCGGTGGCAGGTTCAATCGGCCATAGAAGAAGGACGATTGAAAATAGACCACAATCCAAAGATGAAGCTGGACAAAGATCCCTTCCACGTCAACGCCATCGACCTCGGTGAGAAGAAGGTGTTGATTCGGTCAGAACAGGACGAGTCGACTAAACGGAAGGCAGTAATTGTTGGAGAGCCGCGCACACACATACTCATACCTAAGAACCCCGAGGTGGGAGTGCGGAAGAAAAACGTTAGCATTCCTTTGTCTAAGGCTCACAAGAAGATGAAGGTAACATATAAGATGTTGTTAAACAATCACCGAAGAAAAGACAAGGAAATAGGCCCCTGCGCTAAGAAACTAAGTCAGCCGAAGGGCCCAAGGCATCCGGAGGGTGGCTTCGGACCACAGTGGCCAAGACCTCCTAATGATGGCTTCGGACCACAATGGCCGAACTCTCTGCATGGTGACTTTGGGCCACAATGGCCTAACACTCCATACAATGGCTTCGGACCTCAGTGGTCGAACCCCTCGTACAGTAGCTTTGGACCCGAGTGGCCAAACCCCATGCGGAGCGAGTTCGGCCCCCAATGGCCGAACCCCGCACCACTTTGGATGAACCCTTCGACTGGAGGCTTCAGCCCACACTGGCCGAACATACCTCCAGCGTAGCAGGACCCCTCACTGATATGGTCCGAGACACCGTCGAGTCTGCCGAACCCCCCTCCGGGTAACGTGTTCGGCTCACAGTGGGCGAAGCCACTGGAGCCGCCGATGCCTCCGCCGTACAACTGGGCGGGGACTCCGTGGGCTCCATACGTATCACAGCGGGAGTACCCTCCACAACTTAACGCTATGCCTTGTTTTCCTTCGAAGGGAGGCATTGTCCACAGGCTGTCCGTGGCACCTCTGAATCGGCTCGTGCAGAGTGAAGTCGAAGAATACAGGCATGAAGAGGCAAAGGACAGGGAGTCCAAAGCTATCACAGTCAGAGTAGGGTCTCAGGCAGTACCAATCCCGAAGGCCCCTTCACCGAAGTCTGACGGAGGTAAGTCCCCTGCTTCGGCCGAAGCCCACGCCAGAGCCTGGTCCGATCGGCCGAATGAGGCCGGTCCGATTGTCGGGGTCCGCAGCAAAGGCTCCTCCGAATACAGAGGGCACGAGGCTGAGGTGGGTAGTACCAATTCGGCTAGAGTTAACAGGAACCCGGCAGTGGCACTTGGCACCAAGCCACAGCCATCTTGGGCACCTCCAAGCATGTCCAAATCACAAAAGAGATGTCTACAATGACTACGGGCACATGAGATGGACGAGAAGAAGGCCGAGGATGACTGAGATGCTATTTTTGAAGAAATTCACCCACGACCAACGATGAGACAGGTATGGAGGATGAAGCCGGTTGAGATGACCAACCCGGCTCCTAGTCCGAGCGATGACGATGATGACATGCTCGACGACGACTACTCACCCGTCTCCGAGGGGCCTGCACCCCAGACGATGGACATCAACGTCGTCACGCTACCCACCGAGTTTGCCCTGCCGTAGGATGAGGCCGAGGTCGCTCAGTTGAACCTCGGCCCGCACAATGCTATCTTTGAGAAAACCGAGGACTCGGCTCGCCATCTAAAGCTTCTCTACATCAGGGGTCACATTGACAGAAAGCCGATATCCCAGATGCTTGTTGACGGTGGCGCGACTATTAACTTAATGCCTTACTCGCTATTGAAGAAACTTGGCAGGGACGAGGATGATCTGAAGAAGACCAACTTGATGCTCAACGGCTTCAACATCGAGAGTTCCGACGCCAAAGGCATGCCTCAAGGAGTTGACAGTAGGCAACAAGACATTGCCAACAACATTCGTCGTCGTCGATGTACCAGGTAACTACAGCGTGCTGCTTGGGCGCGATTGCATTCATGCAAATTGCTGCATTCCTTCTACTCTGCACCAGTTCCTAATTCAGTGGGATGACGATGAAGTAGAAGTCATACCCGCAGGCACTTCGGCCCAAGTGGCATTGGTTGATGTGTCAGTTGATGCCATTCACAACAAGGTAAAGTGTCTGTCACGTAGAGATATTTCAGATTATGATTTTGTTAGCGTGTACGGAGGATGTTTTGTACCAGTGTCTTTAAAGCCGGCTGGTGTAGCACAGCTATTTTTATATTAGTAGTCATGTCTAGCAAGAGTAATCTGGATTGGCTAAAGTCTAGTGTAGAGCAGTATCAGTCTACTAAAGACGGTATCGCCGAAGCCATCGAGGACTTTAGCGAAGTACAAAAATTAGGACAAGGTTTTGCGTCGGTCGATCCCTTAGAAGAAGTTGACATAGGTGATGGTAGCATCCCAAGACCGACTTTTGTAAACCAACATTTACAGCCTGATGAAAAGGCCGAAGTAATAAAGTTGCTTCGGTCGTATGTCAATTGTTTCGCATGGGAGTATAGCGAGATGCCGGGACTAAGCCGTGAGCTCGTGGAGCATCGGCTAACTATCAATTCCGGATTTAGGCCTTATAAACAGCCTCCTCGTTGCTTTAATTTGGCTGTCTATGACCGAGTTAAAGAAGAAGTAGAGTGACTGCTCAAAGCTGAATTTATTAGGCCATGCAGGTACACAGAATGGGTCGTTAACATTGTGCCTGTAGAGAAGAAAGGGAGGGCAAGATACGAGTATGTATTGATTTCGGGGATCTGAACAAGGCCACTCCGAAGGACGAGTATCCAATGCCGATAGCCGACATGCTAATCAATGATGCTTCAGGACACGAGGTACTAAGTTTACTTGATGGCAATGCTAGTTATAATCAAATCTTTATGGCCGAAGAGGACGTCTATAGGACAACCTTTCGATGCCCTGGTTTTGTCGGTTTATTCGAGTGGGTCGTTATGACTTTTGGTTTGAAGAATGTTGGCGCTACATATTAGCGTGCTATGAACTTGATCTTTCATGACTTGCTAAGAGTTATGTTAGAAGTTTACATTGATGATGTTGTAGTCATATCGGACGCTATGCGAAACCATTTAGCTGATTTGAAAGTTGCTTTTGATAGGATGCGACAGTATGGCTTAAAAATGAACCCACTCAAATGTGCTTTTGGCCTGTCGTCGGGTAAGTTCTTAGGTTTCATGATTCATGAAAGAGGAATAGAGATTGATCCTAAGAGTCTTGAGAAAATTAGAAACGTTACGGCGCCGACATGCAAGAAAGATGTTCAAAAGTTGCTAGGCAAGATGAATTATTTGCGTCGCTGTTGGGGGAAAATACTTCATCCTCAGGGCTTTAGAGATCAACAGGTAAAGATAACTCATCAGCATCGAAGCATGTGTTCATCTCCAAGATGATGAAGTTTCCAAGCCGAAGGATACTTCGGCTTCATGGTTCGAAGGTATCCTCCAAAGGCTACGAAGCCGAAGTGGAAAACAACAAGACTAAGGATAGATTTTACTATTTTAACCCTATTCCGGGTACCGAATAGTTTCCACTATGTTGGTTGTAATTGTGCAGTAAATAGGTATTTTCCTTAGAGTTTTTACCTATAAATACCACCCTTCTCACCCTGTAATAGGCATCGAATACTCAGCTATTCAATACACAACTTCGAACTACTTAGAGCTATTATCCTATTCAGAGGCTCGAATAGTCCGGATCACAAACTCTTTGTTTGTTAGTTCTTAATCTTCAAGATCCTGTTAGCATAATCCTTTGCACCAACAGTTGGCGCCGTCCATGGGGAACTTAGTTCTAAAAGCTAGTTCTCCACCGCTGATTGCACTTTGAAGAGCGCTTGCGGAGGGAGCTTCAGAGTCTCAGGATTCCGTACACCCTTCGGTAAGGGGCTTCCTAATGCAGCTCGAAGGCCTTTCCTCTCCTTCCCAAACCAGTCGAAGTCTTCAGTCTTCGGACCTTAACATCGTAAGCCATGCCTCGCAAGCAGAGTCTAGCCACAGATCCTCCCTAAAGGTCCCCTCGGACCAATGGTGCAGGACCCTCAGTCATTCCACTAACCCCCGAAGGGGTCGTTGGACGTCAAGCACCAAGAGGCCCTCGAGCCACTCCAATGGTGCTCCAAACCGATTACACCAGTTCCCAAGACCCGGAGCTCCCCTCCAGAGGAGATAAAGACCTTCCTAAGGACGCGGCTACCCAAGTAGCGTGACTTTAGGAGGAATTAGCAAGGTGGAGGCAAGAGGCTGTCGATCAACTTCGCTCTCAAGCCTTCACTCATGCTCCGGAGGGGACTCAAGACGGCGGTCCTGGTGATCTCCCTGAAGCTTTCCAAATCTCGGAGGAAGACGAGAATGCATCCTTCGACGACGAGTCTCCATTGCATCAAGACTTGTAGAAAGTGCCCTTCGACCCCAGGTTCGATGCCTCGAAGCTGCACAAGTACTCTGGTGGGTCTGACCCCGGAAAATTCTCTCGTTCATATGCCTTGGCAATAGAAGCCAGTGGAGGGGTGCATAACACTATGGCAAAGTGTTTCCCCCTCGCACTAGAAGGTGTAGCTCTCCGATGGTTCTGGTCTCTAAAGCCAGGATCGATCAAGTCTTGGGAACAACTGAAGAGGAAGTTCATAAGCAACTTCCAGGGTACGTTTGTAGCCCCAATGTTGACTAGAAGTCTGTTCCAGGTGAAGCAGCGAGCGGGGGAGATGCTTTGGGAGTATTTCACATGCTTCGCCCACCCCAAGTCTCAGATCAAAGGCTTGTCTACCTCTTTGATAGCCGATGCCACGCGCAAAGGGGTGTTGAACCCAGATCTCCTCAGCAAGCTTCACCGGAAGCTGGTGTCGTCTGTGGCACAGGTGATGTCATAATTCGAATAGTATGCCAAGGTAGAGGAAGGCTGCCTCCGAAGAACCGCAACACCTATCCCAGCCCTTCGAGAAGTGAAGACGGAGCCCGAAGTCCCAACCTCTCCGCAAGCCCCCCTTGATAATCATTTCAATGATCATAGGTGGGGAAAGAAACACTTCCGCTCCGAGGTGTTAAACATTGCACCCTCTGCCCCGAAGACACATGTCAACTTTCAACAAGCACAAGGTTTCAAGGCTGGTACCTTGAAGCCCCAAGAAAGAGTGGTTGGAAGGCGCCAAAGCTTCTTCTGTTGTGTGCACGGCGAGAATAGAAGCCATGACACGAAAGATTGTAAGTATGTATTAACTCTTCAGGGTGAGTACCTAGGACAAAGCTCAGGGCGAGGTAGTTTGGACCGAGCCCCTCCAGTAGTGCGTTCATAGCCAGTGCAAGCCGTTGCTCGAGCCGACAACACCGAAGCACCAATGCAACTCCCGGTGGCCAACATTATGCCACCACCGAAGCAGGAAGATCCCCAAGATCGTGGCAAGTGAGTGGTCCTTCCCATCTCCGAAGAGGGGACCCTTGGTAACATGTCAAAAAGGCAGCAAAGAGAATATGTCCGCGAAGTAGGGCACATAGGGACCTCGAATTCGGTGGTAGAAATGCCCGATTTGTCCCATATACCTATTTCTTTTACTGCCAATGATGCTGCTGGGGTGAAATTCCCTCATGCTGACCCCCTTGTTATTTCAGCTGATATAGTGGGAGTTGAAGTCCAAATTGATCCTGGTGGACGGCGGAAGCTCCGCAGATATACTCTTCATACAGGCCTTTGACCAGATGTGCATTCCCCGGAACACTTACTTCCGGTAGCTCACCCACTCCAAGGCTTCGCAGGTCCTCCTCTCGACGCCCTCGGCTAGATAGGCCTCGAGGTTTCCTTCGGAGAGGGGCCCCTAGCCAGGGTGGAGGAGGTGATCTTCGATGTCGTCGACGCCCCATATGCCTATAGTGCAATTTTCGGATGGGGAATGTTGAACCAGTTCGGGGCTATAGCACATCATAATTACTTGTGTCTCAAGATACCCACGCAAGGTGGAGTTATCACTATCTCAGGAGACCATGCTGCAGCCCAAAGAGCGGAGTATGGC
Source organism: Zizania palustris (assembly GCA_019279435.1). NCBI lineage: Eukaryota > Viridiplantae > Streptophyta > Magnoliopsida > Poales > Poaceae > Zizania > Zizania palustris. The sequence continues at coordinate 29,519,555 of JAAALK010000286.1, forward strand.
CATGGTCCACCATTGGACCCTCGGCAAGTGCACAGTGTGTCGGAGCACACGGAGGAGGCTTCGGAGTCTTCAAGCTCCTTGAAGGGCCCTTCCCTAAAGCCAAGCCCAGAAGGTGATGTGATCACGAAGATGAGCCTAAAAGATGGCAAGGAGTACCCAATACAATTCGACAAGGGTCTACCTTCAGAGGTAGCTACTTCACTAGAGGAAGTAGTTAAAGAAAATTTAGATATCTTTGCCTGGACCGATGAATACATCACTGGGGTTGACCGGAGAATCATCGAGCACAATTCGCTTGTCAACCGGAAGGCTAGGCCAGTGCGCTAGGGGCTCCTTAAGTTATTAGCAGTGAGGGTAGACCTCACCAAGGTGGAGGTGGAAAAATTGCTAAGGGCTGGCATTATCAGGGAAGTAGCCCACACGGAGTGGTTGGCTAACCTTGTTTTTGTCAAGAAAAAGGGCTCCGGCAAGTGGCGCATGTGAATTGATTTCACGTCATTGAATAAATCATGCCCACGAGACCCCTACCCTATGCCCCAAATAGACCAGCTGGTGGATTCTACGGCTGGATCCGAATTGTTAAGCTTCCTGGACGCATACTCCAGTTATCATCAGGTCTGGCTAAAGCGCGAAGATGAAGCCATGATGAGTTTTATAACCCCCTTCGGAGTATTTTGTTATGTTCGAATGCCTTTTGTCTTGTGGAATGTCAAAGCCACCTTCTCACGTTTGATAGCTAAGGCTCTAGGTCATCAAATAGGCCGAAATGTCAAAGCCTATATGGATGACATTGTAATAAAGAGTGTTGTAAAGCACCATCATAGCCTAGACTTAGCTGAAACCTTTGAGAGCCTCCAAGCATGTGGAGTTCGCCTCAACCCTGAAAAATGTATATTCAGGGCGCAAGCAGGAAAACTGCTAGGGTACTTAGTTTCGAGTAGAGGAATCGATGCTAGCCCAACGCAGATAAGCGCATTGCAAAGAATGGCTCCACCAAAAAATGTGAAGCAGGTCCAAAAGCTAACAGGACGGCTCGCAGCTCTCAGTAGATTCCTGGCTAGATTAGCCGAACGAAGCCTTCCGATTTTTAAAGCTCTAAAGGGGTCCAAAAGTTTCAAGTGGACGCCGGAGTGCTAGAAGAGTTTCGATGACATTAAAGATTATCTCGGAAGTCTGTCAACACTTACTATACCCCTCCCAAAAGAAACTCTCTTTCTTTATCTTGCAGCAATGGGCTCCGCAGTAAGTGCAGTACTGGTCAGGGAAGTTGAGCTTAAAGGAAAACTGGTGCAGAACCCAGTCTACTTCGTCTCAGAAGCTTTGTCCGGAGCAAAGACAAGATACTCCGAGCTCGAAAAATTTGCTTATGCTTTGGTAATGGCGTCGCGGAAGCTAAGGCATTACTTTCTAGCACATAATCTTATCGTTCCTACCTCGTATCCCATTGGTGATATGCTTCGGAGTAAAGATTCTACGGGTAGGATTGGAAAATGGGGTGTCGAGCTAGCCCCCTTTGGTATTTCCTTCACGGCGAGAATAGCTATCAAATCCTAGATCATAGCTGACTTCGTGGCAGAGTGGACTCCATCTGCAGTTTGGGCTCTGGAAGAAACCTCCGAAGGTCTATGGACAATTTTTTTCTAACGGAGCCTATCAGGCATCTAGTGCCGGAGCTAGAGTTGTGATAATATCACCATCAGGGCAGAAGGCCATGTATTCTGTGAGACTCAACTTTAAGACCACTAATAATATCGTAGAGTACGAAGGGATCCTGCTAGGCCTCTGAAAGGCAAAGGCACTTGGAGCAGCAAGGATTATAATTAAAATAGATTCCCAAGTCGTTGCAGGGCATATTGACAAAAGCTTTCAAGCTAGGAACCCGCTTCTTGCAAAGTATTTAGAAGAAATCCGCAAGACAAAAGCAATGTTTAAAGGATTTTCTATTCGGAGTATCCCTCGAGCAGATAATCAACTTGCAGACATTCTAGCAAAGGCTGCAGTCGGAGTATTGGACGTCCCGGAGGGTGCTTTCTACGAAGAACTTATCAAGCCCACAGTAAATCAATTACCCTTTGCAGAAGTCCTTTGCATCCCAGTTGTAGATTGGCAGACTCCGATAATGGACGTCTTGCAAAACAGCGCAGTCTTGTTAGAAGGTCTAGATTTCCGAAGGATGCAAGCAAGTGCTCGTAATTATGAGCTTGTCAACAGAATATTATACAAAGCGGATGTTTTCTCTCCCCTACTCTGGTGCATCTCACAACCTGAAGGCTAAGATATACTTCGGGAGATTCACGAAGGCTTATGTGGAAGCCACCTAGCCCTCCGTTCTCTAGCAGGAAAGACACTTCGATAGGCGCTCGATTGTCCAAAAATTGTAAGAGATGTGGAAGAGTTAGTTCGAAAGGATGCTAGTGGATGGGTAGACGGAGCCACCGTCCACCAACACCCCTTCAAGTTATTGCCTCGGTATGGCCAATGGAAAAAGGCATGTTGAAGTTTGTAGTGGTAGCAATAGAGTATTTTTCTAAATGGGTCGAAGCTGAACCCCAGACTGATATCACTTCAAGAAATGTGCAAAAAATTTTCTGGCAAAATATCATATGCAGGTTCGGAGTGCCAAGGGAGATAACTGTGGATAATTGCACTCAGTTCGAAGCCATTCGCCATCAAGTTATGCTTCGTAGCAGTTCGCCATCCTCAATCCAATGGAGCCGTCGAGCGAGCCAATGGAAATATTCTCTCCGGTTTAAACCGCAGGATTGTCGGGTTGGGTAAGGGGATGTGGACCGAAGAACTCCCTAAAATTCCATGGTACATTCGGACCACTCAAGCCAGGTCCACAGGCTTCACCCCATTCAGGTTGCTATTCGGATACGAGGCCATGACTCCTACGGAGCTCAAAGGTGGATCCCTCCGTGTAGTAGAGCCTAGAAATTAAGATGAGAGAAACACTTCGCTGGACTTGTCAGAAGAAACAAGGATTCGAGCTGTCGCCAATTTTACGAAGTACCAAGACCAAACGAAGATATGGTATGACCCGAAGATAAAAGTGAACGACCTTAAACCAGGTCATTTGGTATTGCGAAGTGTAATAGCTCTAGGGATGCTAGGAAATAAATGGGAAGGACCATATATTATCCTACGCTCAGGGCGCCCCGGGTCGTTTAAACTAGCTAATTTAGAAGGGGAACAGTTGAAGCATGCATGGCATGCAGAGCACCTTAAACGTTATTATGCTTAGGGGCTCCTTGTAATCAATTGTAAAAGTACCTTTCTAAATTAAATAAAGATGGAGGTTCGAATTATGTTTACTCTTCAAATATTCCTTACCTCTGGTGGACGCATCAGGAGAACGAAGATGCTTGCGGAGTTAAGCATCTTTCAAGGAACCAAGAAAACGGCCTTTGAACCATTGGTTCAAGGATTCCGTAAAAGAGCCGAAGGTGGCCAGCCTATGGATTCCAGGCTCCGGCTTGTTAGGATCCTTAGAAGAGTCTAAGGACTTTAAAAGAATAGATTTCCGGCCTCCGGGTTCGAAGCATCTGTAAAAGAGCCGAAGGTGGCCAGCCTACGGATTCTAGGCTTTGGCTTGTTAGGATCCGTAGAAGAGTCTAAGGACTTTAAAAAAATAGATTTTCGGCCTCCGGGTTCGAAGCATCTATAAAAGAGCCGAAGGTGGCCAGCCTATGGATTCCAGTCTCTCGCTTGTTAGGATCCGTAGAAGAGTCTAAAGACTTTAAAAGAACAGATTTCTGGCCTCCGGGTTCGAAGCATCTGTAAAAGAGCCAAAGGTGGCCAGCCTAAGGATTCCAGGCTTCGGCTTGTTAGGATCCATAGAAGAGTCTAAGGACATTAAAAGAACAGATTTCCGGCCTCCGGGTTCGAAGCATCTGTAAAATAGTCGAAGGTGACCAAGCAATAAGGTTTCGAGGCTCCGGCTCGATGAAACACTTTTAAAGTCCTAAGCGACTGCTATTAGACCCTACAAGTGTAAACTTAGCTCCTAAACTTATAAACATCATAATATGAATGTACTGTTCGAAGAACTCTACGAAAGAGTGAAGTATGATTACCAAGTGTTGTGCGACACATCAGATTGTTATATCAATCATTGTGTCCGACGGACCCTATCACAATGTGTACGGTCCACCACCCATGAGAGGCAGGAGAGTAAGGAACAACCAAAAGATGTTTCCAAAGAAATTCATATTAATTGGATAATCATATTGTATTACATAAAGAGAAATTTTGGTCTAAGCCTAGATAGAAGCGGAGACCCCTTCGACCTATAGAGCTATTTCTAAGACCACTTCGGCCTTCGGAACCCAAAGTCTTCAAAACTTTCTTCTTGGTACGAGTGTTTTTCTTCTTCGAATCTCGCAGTTTTTTCTGCTCCTCTTGAAGTTCGGCCCAAGACAGAAGTATCTCAGAGCTAGCCTCCACCATGTCTTTGGCTTGGTACTCCGAGTCAGACCAATCTACGTATTCGGAGGACAAAGATGCTACTTCCTTATCCTCCTCCTTAATATAAGCTAAGACCTCACGATGGACTTCGGGTGCTATCTCCCCTTGATCCCCTCGAGGAACAGAGAAGCGTGAGCATCGATAGGGCCTTAAGCCTTCGAGGACAGCCCACTGCCGGTGGAGCCCTTCGCTAGGCTCCAAAACTTCGAAGTCGAGCTCTGAAGTGCATAGCAAAACCTAAGAATAAACATCCAAACAAATATTCCTCGTTTATAAACTTTTCATTCAAAATATAAGGGGATTTTACAAGATTTCTTGTACATGCTTAAGTGCCCTATGAAGCTAAACTTGCGGGTTGGCTGGTGGAGCAGGCGGGGTCGGAGCTGGTGAAGTCGGAAGCGAATGCTTTGTCTGAGCTTGCTTCTGCCGGGGAGCCTCGTTGATCCAAACTTTGGTTGCATCTTTGTGGTCCGTTTTCCAGATGGCCCGGAAAGCTTACCAAGCAGAAGCTACATCCAGTGAGGGATGCAATAAGTCTTCATCGGCGAAGCCTGCAGGCGTTGAACCCCCAACCGGAGCAACAGAAATTCCGAGAGCTTCGATGTGATGAAGGACTCCAATTCCGGCAACCTGTCTGGAGATCTCTCCGTACCAAATCCCGGAGCCCATCATCATCTTCGTCATCACTTGGATCATCTTCAGCTTCCATTCGAGGGGCTCGTTTGCCACAGCTGAAGATGAAGGGCATAGCGTGCCAAAGTATTCCAGAGTACCTCGGAGGGTATCCATGGTATGCTCCGCAATGTCGGCGTGCTTCACTTTTGCCGCCTCCAGCTCAGAAGCAACAGCAGATACTTGGGCCATCTTGGATAGCAAAGTACTCTTCTAGGCCAGCTCTTTTTGAATTTAGTCTTGGAGCTCCACAAGTTGTGCGCTTGAGTTTGCTGCTGCTTGGCGGAGCTTCTCGACCTCTACTCTGAGCACCACACACTCAGCCTCGGTCTCTTGAGCCGAAGCCTTGAGTGCAGTGTTGTTCTGCTGCTCGGCCCGAAGTGCTTCATTGGTGGTAGCTCTAGCCCTTCGTTCCTCGAGGAGTTCCTCCTCCAGTCACAGTGTTTTGTCTTCGTTTCTTTTGAGGGCAGACTAGAGGGTAGTAAACTTCCTTTTGAGCTGATTAGTTTCGAGCTCATTAGAAGTCGTTGCCGCTCTAGCAAGGATGAATTGCTGCAAAAAAGCAAAGTAAGTACCAAGTAATTTCATTTATTAATTGAATACACTTGTTGTATGCTACATACCTGAAGGGCAGCCCTTTCGAGGGCCAAATCGAGCTCCGGTGCTCTGGCTTCGCTCAGGATGGAGACCAGTTCGGAGCTCGCGACTTCTTGGCCTTTGTCCGCCAAGGGTTCCAGAAGTATCCAGAGACCTGTTCGTTGCTCGAAGAATGGAGCCTGCAGAGGAAGCCAGGACAGGGCCCGACGATCATCTACTACAACCTCCTCCTCCGAGTTTCTCACTGAAGGGTCGTTGGAGGAGGGCGTCACCGTGAAGGCAGGGAGGGGACCGAAGCTCGTCATACTCTTGCCCCTCCCTGGCATAAATTTCAGAGCTAGAACTTCGGCTAAAGTAGATCCTCCATCGACCGTTGCCCCCTCGGTCGGAACTGCTTCACCCAAGACAGCTCCGGTCGTTGGAGCCACTACGTCAGCCAGTGCCTCAACTCCAAGAGAAGCCAAAGCTCCATCGGTGATCGGAGCCATGCTGCTCCTTGACGCACCTACAAAAATTAAGGTATTCAGTGAATATTTGTGTATAATAATTATTGCAGGAATTTCAAAGGCAAAAGCTTCGAGGTATACCTTCATCTATGCATTGAGGGAGAATTGTGGGGTCCTCCAGGACTTCATACATTTGGAGATATTCTTCGAGGTTATCCCCCAAAGTCTGCTCTGGTGCAGTCGCTACAGACGCCCAAATCTCCGACACTATTACCCCAGCCACGGGTGAGTTAGGAATGGTTGACTCAAGTTCTGAGCCAGCTGCGATGAGCTCGGGGGAGTGTGCTGTCTCCGCTACCACAGCTTCTTGAGAAGGAGCTCTGGCTGAACCAAGGGACTCGTCCTCGCTATCCTCCGCAAGATAGTCCTCGAGGGCTTTCCCCATCCAGACATTGGAGTCTTTTTCTCATGAGTCCTCCGAACAAGAGCTCTGAATGCCCAGGGAGGAAGATGAAGACACTGGAGTTGGTTGAGGAGGAGGCTTCGACGTCTTCTTCCCCTTCTTGACTAGGGTCTTGATTGCCTTCTTTGAGGGTTCGGCAGTGGCTTTTCTCTTCTACGGAGCCACTCCGGTTGAGTCGAAGTCTGGTAGCAGCGGAGGCTCCATCCCAAGAGCACTCCACACCCTGTTGAAGTGCTCCTAGCTTCCAATCAGCGCCGCCCTTCGTTGTTTCTCCACCACCGTAGGTAACATTCCATAAGTATGTTATCTATTTTCTAATGTGTTAATGCAGAAAGTGCGAAGATTTACCTACGCTTCGAAGCTCTCCCTCCGAAGTGTTTTGAAACATGATCGGCCAATCAGCTCCGAGAGGCGCGATCCGGAGGGCGATGAATTCCTCTGCTAGATCCCGCATGCTCATACGGCTGGATATTGAAGAAAGCAACCTAAGCCTCGTTGAAAGCAAGCTTGGGTTTGGAGTTACCTCGGCCTCCTTCCGGAACCAGATTTCTTGAAGAGGCCCTGCAAGACTGGAGTTTTCTCCGACTTCGGCGTAGAACCACCAGAGGATCCAGTTGGTGTACCACAAATTGTTGATAGCCTTCACCGGGAAATGCTGCGTGTGGTACTTCCGAAGTTGGAAGTTGACAGTCCCGAATGCCGTCAGCACCTTGGTGTCTCCGGGTCGATCCAGGGGCTTCGGCTGGCTGGAGGCTCCGTGGGTGGCGGCGAAGACCTCCGATCTTCCTTCGCATCCTTCCGCCCGAAGGGCCCATTCGAAGACTGCCAACTTTGCTATGGCATTGGGGGACAACTGCGGTAAGGTAACATGGAATATCTCCAGTACCTCTGATAGGAAATCAATTGCAGGAAGTCCTAGTCCTGCCTCGAACAAAGCTTCGAAGACTACCACTTCACTGCTCCACGGCTTTGAGGTTGACTCCATTCCGGGGACTCGAGTCCTCATTCCGGGGCCTAGTTTCCCATTCACCGCCTCCTCAATGGATTCTGCCGTGCTTGTCGATTGTCTGATGATGAAGCTTTGCGGGATTAGCTTCTTGGATGGAGGGCGGAGCTCCCGAGGATTCTTTGGCCAAGATCCCCCCAGTGCTCCCGCCATGGTCATCGCTGCTGTAGCCGCCCATGTCTGCCTCTGCACCAGGGTTCCCGCAGCGGCTGGCACAGTCGCGCTGGTCCTTGCCATGGGTTGATTGCTCAAAGGATTGGGGAGAGTTTTGGAGGTTGAAGAAAGAAAGCTTCGGAAGCCAAGATCTGTAAAAAATTTCAATGGGCTTCGACCCTCTTTTTATAGCCTTTCCGCTAGTTACTACGCTTCGATCGTGCATTCACATTGTAGGTTCGACTTCTATCGCTGATAGGTGGACCCAGGAAGTGAAAAGGTGTAAACCTGCGGTAAAGTTTTGACCATTACTTTTTCTAGGAGCCTAATGGCTACTTGAAAAGTAACGGCTCGAAATTAATGGCTCCTCACGATGTTCCGCCACCGCAATGGTTCATTCCCCTGCGAAGCATTTACACAGGAGTCTGGTTCGAAGTTTTCATCAGATATACGTTGATGTCAAAGATACTTCGAACGACTGTAATGCCTTCAAATTTCTCTAAGTCCTTGAATATGAAAATATTCCTTGCGTATACTGCTCTCCTGCTATATAGGTTAAATCGGAGAAGCGTATTCGAGGGGCTACTGTTGGGGGAAAATACTTCATCCTCAGGGCTTTAGAGATCAACAAGCAAAGATAATTCATCAGCATTAAAGCATGTGTTCATCTCCAAGATGATGAAGTTTCCATGCAGAAGGATACTTCGGCTTCATGGTTCGAAGGTATCCTCCGAAGGCTACAAAGCCGAAGTGGAAAATAGCAAGACTGATAAGACGTCTGCTTTATCTATCTTCTCCGGATGAATTTTACTATTTTAACCCTATTTGGGGTACCGAACAGTTTCCACTATGTTGGTTGTAATTGAGGGATAAATAGGTATTTTCCTTAGAGTTTTTACCTATAAATACCCCCCTTCTCACCCTATAATAGGCATCGAATACTCAACTATTCAATACACAACTTCGAACTACTTCGAGCTATTATCCTATTCGGAGGATCGAAATAGTCCGCATCACAAACTCTTTGTATGTTAGTTCTTAATCTTCGAGAACCTGTTATCGTAATCCTTTGCGCCAACAATCTCTTTATGTCTAACTTGTATGGAAAGATTGATGCCTTTGTCCCCATACTCCGGCTAAAGAACAAGGCCGAGTTCACTTGGGGGACAAGTCAGCAAAGTGCCTTTGAGAAAATCGAGTGCTTGTCATTGCCGCCCGTGGTGAGAGCACCCAAAGTCGGGATTCCGTTTCGGCTATACATCGTTGCTGAAGATAGCGTGATCGGGGCCATGCTAACCCAGGAGGTAGAAGGAAAAGAGTACATCATCACATTCTTGAGCTGCCGCCTACTGGACACCGAGACTAGGTACGCATTTGTGGAACATTTATGTTTATCACTTTACTACGCGTGTACCAAATTATGCCATTATCTTCTCCCTACTACAGGTGTTGTTGTTTGACAAACCGACGTTATAAAGCACATGTTACAAAATCTGATTCTAAGTGGAAGAATCGGAAAGTGGGCTTATGCTTTGATTGCATATGATTTGGCCAATGAACCCCTAAGAGTTATGAAAGGCCAGATTGTAGCCAACTTTATAGTTGATCACCACATAAATATCAGTTGGAGCGATAATGTTTCTTTGATTGAGGTAATACCGTGGAAACTTTACTTTAATGTCCCTCTACTAACAACCAAGCTGAATACGAGGCTTTACTGCTAGGGCTTGAATTGTTGGAATCCATGGGTGTTAAACATGTTCATTCGCATGGTGATTCCTTGTTAGTGGTGCAACAAGTGGCTAAGACTGCTCAATGTTTTAATGGCTTGCTAAACGACTTCTTGTATAAGTGCTTATACATAGTTGTTGTTGGCGTAAAAGATTACGCTGACAGGTTTCAGAAGGTTAGAAACCAACAAACGAAGTGATTGCGAAGTAAACTATTTCAAGCCTCCGAATAGGATAATAGCTTAAAACAGTTCGAAGATGTATATTGAATAACTTGTATTCGATCCTTCTTACAGGGTAAAACGGGGGGTATTTATAGGCCCAACTATTAAGGATAAGACCTTTTTACCCCTCTATTACAACCGACATAGTGGAAACTATTCGGTACCCTTAATAGGCCTAAAATGGTAAAAGACTAATCTAATGAGAAAGAAGATAAGTCTTCCATCTTAGCTGGCAAGGAAACTCCCAAAAGGGTCCAAGTTCGAAGATATACTCCGAACTAGAGTTCGCCTCCATACTTCGAACTTGATCTACTGTATCACCGGAGTTATATGCTGGAAACCTTTGACTTAATCACCGGCCTTTTTCCTGTTACTGCAATAACCCCGAAGACGGAATATTTTCCCCCAATAGTAGCCCCTCGAATATGCTTCTCCGCTAAATCTGTAATGTTAGGAGAGCAGTATACGCAAGAAAAATAATCATGCGTAGGGGTTAACAGATTTAATCCACCTCCGAAATACGTGGAGATGCAAAACTTCGACTCAGCTTCTAAGAAAATTACATTCGAACTATCTTAGAATTAACTTGAGAAGTCCGAATGCTTTTTCAGGCTTAGAAGAAATAGCCGTTAGCTTTTTTCTTCTAACGGATGTTACGTGATGCGATAACTCCGCAACAAAATAACGGTTAAGAATGCGAAACAGCAGATGCAAACGGTAAAAAATCGTGGTCTGGGCTATAAATAGAGGGCCCAGACCCTTCTCGAGTACCTTTCCACCACTTTCGTGCAAACAAGCCATCAGACAAACCCTAGCCTCTGCTTTTCCTCTCAAGCAACTCGTGCGATCCCATGGCGAAAACAAGTTTCAAGGTTCCTGGAGCGGCTTCAACCTTGGCTCGGCAGCAGGCTGCTGCTGCGGTGGCAACGGCGACATCAGTGATGGTGACTCCGACGACTACAGTAGCAGCAATGGCGGTGCCAGGGAGAAATCCCCAACGCGAGGATCCTCATGATCTCCTCCCGGCGTCGACGAAGTATCCTGACCAGTCTTATCAACTGGGACCGTCAACCTACAAGAGGGAATCGCTCGCAGCAGCAATAGAAGGGAAGATTAGCTCGGAGATCGTAATCCGCAAACCTGGAAAGGAGGCCATCCCTTCGCCAAGGCTCAGAGAAGTAGTAGTCTTCGAAGCTTTCTTCGAAGCAGGATTAGGGCTTCCGGCAGTCGACTTCTTGTCGGAGGTATTAGATCTATTCCACGTCACCCTTCCTCAGCTTTCTCCAAATGCAATAGCACGTCTTGCCATCTTCGAATGGGCGTTGCGAGTCGAAGGATGTGAAGGCAGAGCAGAAATCTTCGCAGCTTTACATCGAGCTTCGTGCCAGCCCAAGACCTTCGTAGGCCCCAGAGGCGAGAAGATGGTGGTGGCCTTGGGGAGTATTAACTTCCGACTTCGAGACGAGTACACTCCTCGGTTTCCAGCTAAGGCCATCAATGCTATGTGGTACACTGATTGGATCCTCCGATGGTTTTACGCCGAAGTTGGAGCAAGGAGTCGCCTAGCTGGACAGCTTCAGGACATAAACTTCCGGAGAGAAGCTCTTGTCCATCCAGATCCAGGCCAGCTCGAAGCTTGCCTTAGCCTACTTCAGCGCATCGGCCATCGTCTGAGTATGAGGGATCTGGCAGAGGAGTTTATCGGACTCCAAATCCCCCTCTGATGGCCAACTGGCCAATCACCTTCGAGCCCTGCAGGTAACTTCGAAAACAACATATGTCATGCATATTTATTCAAAGAAATAACCAACATTAACTCATCTTTTAGCTTCTTTAGCTCCTATGACTTCGGAGCAGATTGTACGAGCTTCGGAGAAAATTCTAGGAGTCCTAACTCCGGCTGAGAAAGAAGGGATAATTAAGCTGGTTGGTACTTGGGAGCGGTCCAACCGAGTATGGGGGCTACTCGAAGTTGTTCTGCCTCCTCTTTTGGATTGGGTGCCTTCGGAGCAAGGGCCTAAGAAAAGGAAGGCCGAAGCTGGAGCCTCGACCTCTGCCAAGACTCCATCGAAGAAGGTAGCCCGAAAACCAAAAACTGCGGCGCCTCCAAGCCCAATAGCTTCGGTCTCCGATTCCTTGGAGGACGAAGGTAGAATGCTTGTCGACTTGATTGACAAGGATGCAATCCAAACACAGGCAAACATTGATGATGCTGCAAGCGTGCCGGAGTCTCAAGGCAACCTTGGGCAAGTGGGGACTTCGGTTACTCAAGAGGACTTAACACGAGATGAAGCCCCTATGGACGAAGGTGGAGTCGAAGTTGCTATAGAATCAACTTCGGTTCCGGGTGAAGCAACGACGGCCGGTCCCGAAGAGGCCCCAACCATCAAAGATTTAACTGTGAATTCTAACTCCGACGAAGACTTTGGAGTAGCCTTCGACCCGCCAAGCAGTCCGATGCTCACCCATCGACAAAACTTCGGAGGTAAACTTCACATAATTCTTTGTTCTTTTTTCCTGCAAAATTATACAATGTATAATACCCCTGCTTTAACAGGATCTACTTCTATGGAAGAGGGACTTCCCGAAGATACCAATCTTGGGACTTCGGCCACTCCAGAGCCAGTTCCAGAAGTCACTCGAATGAGACCTGGAAAAGGCAAAGGCAAGATGGACCCCCTCCCTGCTCCGAGCTCAGGATCAACTCCGTCTGAATCGACAGACGAAAGCCAATCTACACAGGGGGGCAGACTGCCGAAGTTCCAAGGGATACGGCCCAGTGCTCCGGCTCCTCGCTGAATGAATACGACCAGAGGGCCTTGTCTATGCTCCCTCTTCTAGCTCCTTTCTTGGAGCGAAGAACCGGACTTCGGACTTTGCTCGAACCTTTGGATCGAGCTAGCCGCGAAGTCGGGGAGACAAACTTGGTAGCCATCTTGAGCGAAGCTGAGGGTTCGGAGCTCAACTCTGCTATGGAGCGTGCAACGTACTAGGTACGAAGTATCTGCAAAACGAAATTAATCTTATATACAAATAATTCCTCACCTTGGTTTTTTCTCTTTGCAGCAAATAGTCTTGGCCCGAGCTGCGAACATTTCAAATGAACGCGGAAGTCTTCGCCTTCGAGAGGAAATTACCACTCTACAAAGAAATCTTAACATTTCCGAAGGTCGAGTTTCCCAAATGGACGACATGGTCTCGGCAGAGCGGAGGGCCAGACAAAGCTTGGAAACTACGAATAAGGAGCTCGAAGCAGAACAAATTATGCTTCGAGCAGAAATAGAAAAGATGCGGGCGGAGCATGCTACGGCGGTGGCTGAACTTGTCAAGCTCCAAGAAGAAAAAGCCAAAGCTGCAGAAGAAGCTAGCAACCTACTTACTCAGAAAAACTCTTTAGCTACGGAGGCAGCTAGGCTCTCCGGCGTGGTAGAGGAGCTGACTTCGGCGAAGGATGCTTTACTCGAAGACAAGCTGAAGTCGGAGAAGGTGGCTGCGGAGGTCATGAATCAACTCCTAGGTGTTCTAGAGTACTTCAGTACTACTGGGACACTTCCTTCAAATGACAACGTCTCCCTGCTTCGGTGGCTAAAAATGATCCAAGGAGCTGCGAAGACGATGAAGACGGCAGACATTCGATACGGAGAACTCTCCGGACAAGTGGCTGCTATCGGCATACTTCGCTACTATGAAGATCTAGGAATAACGATAACTCCAAACGCAGAGGCAGCTCCCATCACCTTCGATGAAAACGAGCTTCTCAATCCTTCCGAAGATGTGGCCGCTGCTTGGCAAGCCTTCCAAGCTTCATGGAGAGCCGAAGGTCGCACTGCGATCAAGGCTTGGATTGATGAAGGGCAATGCCAAAAGCAAGCTCGGTTGCAAGCTTCGAGCAGCCAACCTTCGCCAAACCCGCAGGTCTAGATTTACCTTAGGACCTTGACTATGTAAAGAATCATGCTTTTGTACATTTATGAATGAAAGTTTGCTTATCATGTTTTTAGGCTTCGCCTCATATGGAAGATGTCGAAGTGTTAAATGTTAACGAAGAACTCCACCTACTATGGGCTACCTTCGATCTTTTAAAAATTCACAAACGACCTTGATTTTTAGTTCCTCGAGATAGCTCCGGTGCAATTACGCCCGAAGTAAGCAAAGATATACTATCTTATATAAAAGAGGAAGAAAAAGAAGTTAACTTGGAAACTTCATCTTGCAAAGACATTGCATGGTCCGAAGATGAAGATGAAGCTCAGGATAAAAAGCATGAAGAACTTGGAAGCTGGGAAAGGAGCCCCGAACGACTCCGAACTTGGGCCGAGCTTCAACAAGAACAGAAAGACTTTAGAGCTTCGAAGGGAGGCAGGAGAGTTAAATGTAAAGTTGTTAGGACTCCCGGCTCTGGAACTAGTCGTTCCAACCTTAGCTCTAGAGATCGAAGGGGTATTTGATTCCTTCTCAGTATAGACACCGATTTTTCATGATGTAATTATAATTTGTTCGAATAATAAATGTTGATTTAAAATTGTCTCCCTAATTCCTAGCCCCTCTTTGGGCGTAAGAAACTTCGAACTATATTCAAAGATGGTTAGGCGCAAAGAAAAACTTAGGAGTACAATTTTGGTGGCTCGGAGCCCCTTAGCAATTTAAAGATTGATTAAAATCTTATAAAATGTCTTCGACTACTTGGAGTCTGAAGATTGGCAACTTAGTACCTTATGTTTTGAAAGAAATCACTTTGGACAACTTTTCGGACACTTTAGTGTCCCAAATGATTGGTCACTTTGGACTTTTTTCATAGATATTCGAAGCTCGTAAGCTCAAACTTCTGTTTGTTTTGGCCTCCTTCGGCTCTTTTTGCGAATTCTATCAAACCGGTGGTTTGGAATTCACAGTGGTCTCCTTGGACTCTTTTTACGGATGTCTTCAAGCCGGTGGCTTAGACTCCGCATTATTTGGTCTCCTTGGACTCTTTTTACGGATGTCTTCTAGCCGGTGGCTTGGACTCCGCATTATTTGTTGGCTTTCCCACCTCGTCGGAAACTTCGGACCAGTGGTCCGAAGTCCGAAAAATATGATTCAAATTAATGACACTTCCCTCTCGGTCAACTCCGCTATTCCAGTGCGTCCACTAGGAAGTGGGAAGTTTATGAGGGGTAGGCATTATCTGAACCATATGCTTTATTGATTCGGAAAGTGTTTACAAATGATTACAAGGAGCCCCTATGCGAAATATCGCTTTAGCTGCTCCGCATGCCATGTATGCGCTAACTCTTCACCTTCCAAATTAGCTAACTTAAAAGAACCAGGACGCCCTGAGCGAACAATTAAGTATGGACCTTCCCATTTATTTCCTAATTTCCCTGGCGCTATGATACTTCGCAAAACGAGATGACCCGGCCTAAGTTCATTAATCTTGACCTTCGGGTCGAACCAAGTCTTCATCTGCTGCTGATACTTTGATAAATTTGCAACAACTCGAAGTCTTGTTTCTTCTATTAAATCAAGCGAAGTTTGTCTTTCTGCTTCTATTTCTTGTTCGGTGCTGCGAAGGGATCCTCCTTTGAGCTCCGTTGGTGTCATAGCTTCATCTCCGAATAATAGTCTAAAAGGAGTGAAGCCGGTAGACCTTGTCTGAGTTGTCCGGATGGACCATAGGATCTTTGGGAGCTCTTTGGTCCACAATCCTTTTGCCAATCCCACTATTCTTCGATTCAGTCCTGACTAGATATTACCATTGGCTCTTTCAACAGCTCCATTAGATTGAGGATGTCTTACTGAAGCAAAGCATAGTTGAATGCCTAGGTCTTCACAGAATTTCTTGAAGGGTTCTGCATCAAACTGTGTTCCATTATCCACTATCAACTGCCGAGGCACTCCGAACCGGCATATAATATTCTTCTAGAAAAAGATTTGAACATTATTCGAAGTGATAGCTGTTAGGGGTTCTGCTTCGACCCACTTTGAAAAGTATTCGATTGCTACCACTGCGAACTTCAAATTTCCTTTTGCTACTGGGAAGGGACCAATAAGATCCATACCCCATCTGGCCATGGGCCATACTGGAGCAATGACTTGAAGAGTAGTTGGTGGGCGATGACTTCTTCATCCCATCCACTGACATCATTGGCAAGTGCGGACTAAGTTCTCCGCATCAGCTACTATTGTAGGCCAATAAAGCCCCTGGCGAAGTGTTTTTCCTGCCAAAGCTCGAGGGGCTAAATGGCTACCGCAGAGTCCTTCATGAATTTCTCGAAGAATTTCTTGTATAAAATACCGTTGATTAAATAGTAATTCCGAATTCTGAGTTTTAACCTCGAAAGCTGTGGCCCTTCGGACATATTTGTTTCTCCTTGCAACAATTCCATAATTGAACTTCGCCAGTCTGTACTTGGAATGCAAAGGACTTCCGCAGCGGGGATTTGTGGCACCGAAGGTGTACTGAGTTCTTCATAAAAAGCTTCTTCTGGTATGTCCATAGCTCTGGCTGCAGCTTTTGCTAAGATGTCAGCCTGCGCATTTTCTGCTCTAGGTATACTCCGAATGGAAATCTCTTTAAATGCTGCTTCAATCTTACGGATTTCTTCCAAGTATTTTGCTAGCTGTGGATGCCGAACTTGAAAGCTCTTGTCTACGTGCCCTGCTACAATTTGAGAATTTGTCTTAATAACAACTCTTGCAGCCCCTAGAGCGCGTGCCTTTCAAAGTCCCAATAAAATTCCCTCATACTCCGCTGTATTATTGGTAGACTTAAAGTTGAGTCTTGCGGAGTACATTGCCTTTTGCCCTAAAGGAGAAATTATCACGGCTCCGACGCCTGCTCCAGATGCTTGGAAAGCTCCATCGGAGTAAATAGTCCAAATCCCTTCACTTGGCTTCTCCGGAGCCCATGCTGCAGGGGGAGTCCACTCTGCCACGAAGTCTGCCAACACTTGTGACTTAATTGTTGTTCTTGACACAAAGGATATGCCGAAGGGTGCTAACTCAACAGCCCACTTCCCAATTCTTCCTGTAGAATCCTTACTTCGGAGCATATCTCCCAAAGGTTATGAAGTTGGTACAATTACATTATGTGCCAAAAAATAATGCCTTAGCTTCCTCGAAGCCATTATCAGAGCATAAGTGAATTTCTCAAGCTCGGAATATCTTGTTTTTGCTCTAGACAATGCTTCGGACACAAAATAAACTGGATTCTGTACCAACTTCCCGTTGAAATCAACATCTCTGACAAGGACTGCACTGACAGCAGAGCCAGTAGCTGCAAGGTAGAGGAGTAGGGTTTTGTCCGCAATAAGCACCGTGAGTGTAGCGAGGTTACTGAGATAATTCTTAATATCTTCGAAGCTCTTTTGACACTCCAGTGTCCATGCAAAATCTTCGGACCTTTTGAATGCTTTAATGATGGGCAAACTTCTCTCCGCAGACCTTGCCAAAAACCTACTAAGTGCTGCAAGACGACCAACCAGCTTTTGCACTTGCTTTAAATTCTCTAGGGGAGCCATCCTTTGCAACACAGTTATCTGAGTGGGGCTAGCTTCGATCCCTCTGCTTGAAACTAGATACCCTAACAATTTTCCAGCCTACGCCCCGAAGATACATTTTTCGGGGTTAAGACGGATCCCACATGCCCGAAGGCTATTGAATGTTTCTGCTAAGTCTATGCTATGTTGGTGCTTTAAAGCACTCTTTATTACAATATCATCGATATAGGCCTCTACATTGCGACCTAATTGATGACCTAGATCCTTAGCAATTAACCTTGAAAAAGTAGCACCGGCATTTCTTAAGCCAAAGGGCATTCTTACATAACAGAAGACTCCTAAAGGAGTTACAAAGCTTGTCTTGATCTCATCTTCGTGCTTTAGCCAAATTTGATGATAGCCGGAGTACGCGTCGAGGAAGCTTAATAACTCCGAACCGGCAGTGGAGTCGACCAATTGGTCAATTCGGGGCATGGGGTAGGGGTCGCGGGGGCATGCTTTATTCAAAGATGTAAAATCAATACACATGCGCCACTTCCCGGAAGATTTCTTCCTGACGAAGACTGGGTTGGCTAACCACTCCGTATGAGCCACTTCTCTGATAATTCCAGCCTTCAACAACTTTTCCACTTCGTCTTTGGCCAGGATAGCTCTCTCTTTGGACAATTTCCGGAGTCCTTGCCGAATAGACCGGGCCCTCGGGTTCACCAGTAGACTGTGTTCAATAATATCCCGACTGACCCCATGATGTCTTCATCAGACCAAGCAAAGACATCTAAATTCTCCTCAACTACTTTCTCTAACGAAGTAGCGACTCCTGGAGGCAAGTCTTTGCAAAATTGAAATGAATATTCCTTGCCATCTTTTACAATAACCTTCGTTGCAATCTCTCCTTCGGGGCTTGGCCTTGGGAAGGATTTCTTCGAAGATTCGTCAGGAGCAGAGGAATTCTCCGGGTTATCTTGTACGCTGTTCACCTGTCTCGGGTCAAGAGGAGGGCCATGACCATACTCTGCTCTTCGCGCAATGGCCTGATCTCCGAAAACAGTGACCACTCCCGCCTGTGTGGGCATCTTCATACATAAGTAATTATGATGCGCCACAGCTCCGAATTGATTCAACATGCCCCTTCCGAAGATGACATTGTACGCATATGGGGCATCCACAACATCGAAAATTGCTTCCTCTGTCCTGGCAATAGCCCCTCTCCAAAAGTTACTTCCAGGCCAATTTGGCCGAGGGCATCTAGAGGGGGTCCTGCGAAGCCTTGCAAAGGATGGGCTGTAGGGAGAAGATGCTTTCTGGAGATGCAGAGTTGATCAAAAGCTTGGACAAAAATGATATCTGTTGAACTCCCTCCGTCAGTTAGCACTCTCCGAACCTCAGTTCCTGCTATGTCGGCAGTGATGACGAGTGGGTCCGCATGTGGAAACTTAATACCAGCTGCATCATCTGCTGAAAAAGATATTGGCATATGGGACCATTCTGGCATAGTAGCTGCAGATGAAGAGGTTCCAATATGGCCCACTTCTCTAACATATTCTCTTCTCTGCCTCTTCGACATACTTCCAAGGGTCCCTCCTCCGGAGATGGGGAGGACTACTCTTTTCCCTCGATCTTGCCCCTCTTCTTGCTTCGGAGGTGGCATAACATTGACCACCGGAGGCCGTCTTGCAGGGTCGAAGTTCTCTATTCGTGCCACAGCCTAGACAGGCTCCGGATACACTATGGTCGGAACTCGGTCAGTAGTGCCTTGACCCGAAGTTTTATCCAAGTACTCTCCTCTCAAGGCAAGTATAGATTTGCATGTATCAGTTGTGTGGCTCCGATTTTCACCGTGGATACAGCAGAAAAAGGCCTGGGCTTTGCCAGCCGGTTTCCCTGGCGGCCTCTAGCCGCTGGTCTTGCTTCCTGAAGGCTGCGGAGCCCTTTGGGAAAACATCTACGGGGGTGCAATGTTCAAAACTTCTGAACGAGGATGCTTTTGCCCCAGACGCCTGTCGTGCTGAGCTTCAAAGCTAGACCCTTGTGGTTGCATTGAAGTTTTCACTTCCAACTTAACTTCTTGCAGTATCGACGGAGTTGCAGTAGTTCTCCGAAGCCATCCCTTTCTGACCTTGCATATTCTTCGAAATAAGACATCAACTGAGAAACAGAAGATATCTTTTTCCAATGAAGTTTATCAAGGAGGCATGCATGAATAACTCCCTCTCGAGATGCGTCAACTACAGAAGACGTAGTTAACCCTCGAATTTGCGACTTCGTATGAGCGAAGCATTTGAAATACTGCCTTAAAGTCTCTCCGGGGAGCTGCTTCACCTGGAAAAGGCTTCCTGTTGACATTGGGGGTACGAAGGTACCCTGAAAGTTGCTCACGAACTTCTTCCTCAACTGCCCCATGAACTGATTGATCCTGGCTTCAGAGACCAGAACCACCGCAATGCCACTCCTTGGAGATCTACGGGAAAACATTTGGCCATAGTATCTCGCACTCCTCCGCTGGCTTCAATTGCTAATGCATAAGAACGGGCGAACTCTCCAGGATCTTCATCTCCGAAATATTTGCAAAGCTTCGAGGTTTTGAACTTAGGGTCGAAGCGCACTTTCTGCAATTCAGGATGCAACGGAGATTCATCGTCAAAGGAGGCGTTCTCCGGGGCTTCGGGATAAGGAAGTTCGTCATCTTCGGGCACTTTTGGGATGACTGGGGTGGCCTGAGAACGAAGCCTATCTACGGCTTCTTGCCGCCACCTTGCTACTTCAGCTTTGAGAGTGGCCATTTGAGCGGCCATATCACCAAGACCGTCTTCATCTCCTCCGGAAGGATCTTCCGGGTCTTGAGAACTATAGGCATCAGTTCGAAGTGGAACTTGAGGTGGAAGAGGGACTCCGGCTGGGCGAAGTATAGATGGGGTTGGGGGAGGAACACTGTATGCTCGAGGAAGGGAAATCCCTTCCGGAGTTTGAGGTGGAGGAAACGTCGAAGGCCCTCCGACCTCAACTGTGTTTGAAGATCTTGCTCTGGAGGTCCGAGAAGACCTCCGAATAGGATTACTACCTGCACTCCGCTTAGGAGGCATGGTTTGAGAACTTGGTAGAGAATGAAGTTTTTTGGACTAGGTTCCCCACGGACGGCGCCAACTGTTGGCGTAAAAGATTACGCTGACAGGTTTTAGAAGGTTAGAAACCAACAAATGAAGTGATTACGAAGTAAACTATTTCAAGCCTCCGAATACGATAATAGCTTAAAACTATTTGAAGATGTATATTGAATAACTTGTATTCTATCCTTCTTACAGGGTAAAACGGGGGGTATTTATAGGCCCAAATATTAAGGAAAAGACCTTTTTACCCCTCTATTACAACCGACATAGTGGAAACTATTAGGTACCCTTAATAGGGCTAAAATGGTAAAAGACTAATCTAATGAGAAAGAAGATAAGTCTTCCATCTTAGCTGGCAAGGAAACTCCCAAAAGGGTCCAAGTTTGAAGATATACTCCGAACTAGAGTTTGCCTCCATACTTCGAACTTGATCTACTGTATCCCCGGAGTTATATGCTGGAAACCTTTGACTTAATCACCGACCTTTGTCCTGTTACTGCAATAACCCCAAAGACGAAATATTTTCCCCCAACAGTTGCTACTTTTGATGACTTCAAAATTTCTCGTGTCAAGAGAGGACAATTCAGTTGCAAATTATTTGGCTCAGCAAGCATTTGGTTACAAAGTTAGGAGAGCAAAATTTTCTATACGGCAGAAGTCGATGTTTGGTCTCACTACCGAAGCCAGTGACTTCAGACAGGCGCACCCTCCGGGTCAGACCCCTCTAGCTACCGGAGACTACCGCACGTCGAGGTCCCGGGACTAGAGTACTCTGCCCACCAAATAGTCTGGCACACCGGAGACCATGAGCCGATGTCCTCGGGACAGTGAGGGCTTCCGGGAGCTCGGACCCTCCTGCAGGGGGCTTCGGCCTGATGCGCTCCGAACAGCCAGTCCAGCCAGGCTTCGGCAGAAGCAAGAAGTGCTCAGGGGACAGCCTGAAATCAGAAACCTAGACATTTTTTCAGGGAGTGAGCTAGCAAAACCCTCAAAAGTCCATAAGGGAAATTGGAGAACTCCAATCATCCAGTATTTGAGAGACCCTAGCCAAAGGGTTGATTGGAAAGTTCGGCGACAAGCATTTAAATTTGTGTTGCTAGACGACACACTGTATCGCCGAACCATTGATGGAGTATTGTTAAAGTGTATAGACCATGAATGATCCTAGGTGGCTATGGGAAAAGTCCATGAAGTACTTTGTGGCACTCATCAGTCAGCCCAGAAAATGAGTTGGATGCTTAAAATAGCTTGTTTCTACTAGCCGACTATGATTGAGGATTGTTTTAAGTATTATAGAGGGTGTGAACCATGTTAGAAGTTTGGCAATATTCAATTAGCTCCTCCTTCATTACTTAACCCTATTGTCAATCCATGGCCATTCCGAGGTTAGGGTTTAGACTTCATTGTCGCGTACTCTGCTCTGGACGAAGTCGCGCTCACGCGTTGCACTTAAGTCATTTCCCTATACCTCACTATATCGGAGAATTTATGTCGAACCCCGCTATTTGGAGGTGATTGTCGCGTCTAGATCGGTTCGAAGCTTATCTCCGGCTAGATCAGTCCGAACGCCGAAGGCACCCTTCGGTGGGACACTTCGCATCAGACGCCGAAGGTACGCTTCAGTGACACCCTTTTCACCATACTTCGAATCAGTCAGGCCCCGTCCAGTTTCTAACTTGTTTTGTTTAATACATTTCTTTCGGCTAATTAGATTATTTCTGTATGAACTGATTACCTGGTGACTCCATGTCACTTACCACAGCTAAGGGTAGTCGGAACGCGACGTCGGTGTTGTGTTACACTTAGGATTGTCCCTAAGTATCCACACACTTTTGGATCGTCGAACTGACCCAAGTGCGGGGGCACATTTCCATGTCAACACTTCGGAGGGGGCTGGTGGCTATACTCTGCTTGGGAGGGATGACTTACGAAGGTAAGTAGGGTACGAAGACCGAGAGCTTCGAACAGTGATGGAAGGAGAAAAAGGCCTTCGAACTGTACTTGAAGCCCCTTGCTGAAGGGTGCGTGGAATCCCGGGACTCTGAAACTCCCTCCACAAATGCACTTTGAAGTACAGACAGTGGCAGAGAACTAGCTTTTAGTACTAGGTTACCCACGGACGGCGCCAACTATTGGCGTAACGGATTACGTTGACAGGTTCTATAAACCAAGAAATGACAAATGAAGTGTTTGTGAATGCGGACTATCCTAAGCCTCCAAAAAGGATAATAGATTAGAATATTTCGAAGTGTGTATTGAATATCGGAATATTTGATGCCTCTTACAGGGTGAGAAGGGGGGTATTTATAGGTAAAATATTTAGAGAAAAGACCTTTTACCCCTTAATTACAACCGACATAGTGGATACTATATCGATATTCCTTATAAGGTTAATACAGTAAAACATGCTTGAAGGATGTTGATAAGGCAGACGTCCCATCCTTCTGGTTGTTTTCTACTCCGGAGGGGAAGCTTGTCGGAGAATCTCTTCGGACCGGAGCCTAGACAGACCCTTCAACTTCATTCCCTTTAATCCACAGGCAAGTCTAGGGCTCCGAGATTAACACTTGTCTTTATCTTGGAGTATCATGAGGATGAAGTATTTTACCCCAACAAATACAAATCTAATTCTAGAACCACATGAAAAGATATATTACTTAAGCCTAATAGTCCATTCTCCATACTTTATAGCAAATTAAAAAAAGGATCAAATAACAAACAATAACACCAACAACAATTGTTCATAGCAATACTAACAACAACACTAATTATTCATATAAAGTAATTGTTGGTGTGTTTTTTATCACACTTTGACACACGCATGGCCGGGAAGATCTACTTAACTCCAGTGCAGGTCCAACATTTTTAGAAAAAGAGTTCATGGTGTGCCAATCAGTTTGACCCTTCAACTAATAAGGAAACAGAGAAACAATATTAGTAGCATAGCCTATCATCTATCGAGCCGATGACCGTAGTAAGGATAGGATAATCGTGGACTATTATGTCGATCGGCCATAGGGCCGATGACCACGGGCGAAGCAATCAGGCAAGCATGCCATCGGCCGATGAGATAGGCAGTTTACACGTATGGGCTGATGAGCGCTTTCTAATGGCGAATAAGATATGACATTGAATTGAAGATAACCTATCGGCTTGTACTCTGACAGAAATAAATAAAACATGCCAAATAACATGTCTATATCATAAAAATCATCATAATAACTAGATCAAACCTAACTAATACAGTAGATAGTCATGATGATCTTAATAATATGTCAAAGTATCAGGCATGCTTTATTTAGATGAACGGTATACAACATGAAAAAGATACAGTAGCAAGAGATGTCGGACTTAACCAATAAAGCCTCAAACTACCACACCTAGATCATATCAATCTAAGAGATCAATCTGATGCAGCCTTAGACGTAGCCAATATAAGGCGATAAACCAGCGATCGTACTATTTCATCTAATGTCTTCAAGAGATAAAATTGACGCAGTCATGAAGATACTGACCTAGTCGATACGATCGTCGGGGGTGGCAGGACTCACCTCTTCGACAGAGATTGGAATGATGCAGCCTAGCTCCAAGTGTCAAATCCCACCGAGATTAATCATGGGAAGCCAAGGGTGGCGATACACTACAACAAAACAGAACATTTTCGTCGGCCAATTTAACTTCCGTTGGCTTTTCACAGTGGCCGACGGAAGTTATCTAACTTCCGTCGGCTTTAATTCTGCCCGACAGAAGTTAAGGGGTTTTTCCCCAACCACGCGTGCGTACAGGGAGACCTAACTCCCTGTACGTGCCCACTGCACAGCGCCCACCGCCGCCTCCCACGCTCAGCCCGTGCCGCCGCCACTGCCCCACCCGCCGGCCGCCTCCCGCCGCCCCGGCCACCAGACTTCGGCCCACGCCGCCGCCCGCCTCGCGCCCGCGCCACCGCCCGCCCCAGACACCCCACGCCACCGCACCGGCCGCCGCCCCGCCACGCCCCCTCCGGCCAGCGCCCGCACCGCTCGCCATCGCGCCCCGTCCCGGCGAGCGCCGCCCTCTGCTGTGCCCCCTCCCGGCCAGCGGCTCGCCGGCCACCGCCCCGTGCCGCCCGCCGCCGCGCACCCACCCGGCCGTCGCCGCCACCTTCCGGCCGCCGCCCCCTTGTCGTCGCCGCCGTCGTCGCCGCCCGTCGTCGTCCAACTAACGAAGTAATTTTTTCTGCTTTTTTTCACTTTTTATTTGTGAATTATGTGTCACATAAATTGTTAATGTGTTATTAGAAGATATGTCACCCAAGATAAATTGTTGATGTGTTATTTTTTTCACTTTTTATTTGTGAATTGTGTGTCCCATAAATTGTTAAGGTTAGAAGATATGTGTCACATACATATATATAGTTGTTAAGGTTAGAAGATATGTGATTTTACGTATGTTTCACGCTTTTAAATATGTTTCATATGCGATGTTTTATTTTCATATGCAATATATGTTGTGATATTATATATGTCCCCACCGAGCGCCATGCCGGCTAGCCTCGCCTGGTGGAGTTGGGCGCCCGCCTGGCCATTCAAGGCATCACACATGGCGACTAGGTGGTAGTGCCTTCGACTAAAGCGTCGGCGCGTCGCCCTAGCTATCCCCCTTCTCGAGTCTCGACCGAGTCGACTCTCTACCTTCGCTTCCACTTGCGCCACCACCTCTGCCCCTTGCGCCACCGGCCGCCGCCTCTGCTACCCCTCCCCTTGCGCCGCCAGCCACCGCCTCTGCTACCCCTCCCCTTGCGCCACCGCCTCTGCTACCCCTCCCCTTGCGCTGCCGGTCACCGCCACTGCTACCCTTCCCCGTGCGCCGCGTCGCCGCCTCTGCTACCCCTTCCCCTTGGGCCACCGCCGCCTCTGCTACCCCTCCCTGTGGCACCTCTCTCCTTTCTTCCTCTCTATTCCTCTGCCCCTCCCTCGCGGCGATGGCGTGGCGAGGGCTCGATAGGGCATGGCGAGGGTACATCGGGGCACTTCCGTCGGCCAAAGCCAATGGAAGTTAGCCCTTTCCCGATGGAAGAAGCTATCTTCAATCGGCAAAAGGCTAACTTCCGTCGGCAATTGGTCGTCGGGTGTCTCTGTACAAACGACTAGATGAAATTGCCTTCGACTAAGGCGTCGGCGCGTCGCCCTAGCTAGCCCCCTCTTGAGTCTCGACTGAGTCGACTCTCTACCTTCCCTTCCACTTGTGCCACCACCTCTGCCCCTTGCGCCACCGGCCGCCACCTCTGCTACCCCTCCCCTTGCGCCGCCAACCACCGCATCTGCTACCCCTCCCCTTGCGCTGCCGCCTCTGCTACCCCTCCCCTTGCGCTGTCGGTCGCCGCCACTGCTACCCTTCCCCGTGCGCCGCGTCGCCGCCTCTGCTACCCCTTCCCCTTGGGCCACCGCCGCCTCTGCTACCCCTCCCCGTGGCACCTCTCTCCTTTCTTCCTCTCTATTCCTCTCCCCCTCCCTCGCGGCGATGGCGTGGCGAGGGCTCGATAGGGCATGGCGAGGGTACAGCGGGGCACTTCCGTCGGCCAAAGCCGACGGAAGTTAGCCCTTTCCCGATGGAAGAAGCTATCTTCCATTGGCAAAAGGCTAACTTCCGTCAGCAATTGGTCATCGAGTGTCTCTGTACAACTGACTAGATGAAATTGCCTTCGACTAAGGCGTCGGCGTGTCGCCCTAGCTAGCCCCCCTCTCGAGTCTCGACTGAGTCGACTCTCTACCTCCCCTTCCACTTGCGCCACCACCTCTGCACCTTGCGCCACCGGCCGCCGCCTCTGCTACCCCGCCCCTTGCGCCGCCGCCTCTGCTACCCCTCCCCTTGCACCGCCGGTCGCCGCCTCTGCTACCCTTCCCCGTGCGCCGCGTCGCCGCCTCTGCTACCCCTTCCCTTTGTCCCACCGCCGCCTCTGCTACCCCTCCCTGTGGCACCTCTCTCCTTTCTGCCTCTCTAATCCTCTCCCCCTCCCTCGCGGTGATGGCGCGGTGAGGGCTCGATAGGGCATGGCGAGGGCGCAGCGGGGCACTTCTATCGGCCAAAGCAGACAGAAGTTAGCCCTTTCCCGACGGAAGAAGCTAACATCCGTCGGCTATTGGTCGCTGGGTGTCTCTGGACGGCCGACTAGGTGAAAGTGCCTTCGACTAAGGCGTCGGTGTGTCGCCCTAGCTAGCCCCCCTCTCGAGTCTCGACTGAGTTAGGGTTTAGAAATGGGCTTTTAATGAGCTGAAATTTGAATGGGTTGTGTGGTAAAATTGAAATATATATGTGCTATTAATTATATTCTTGTGTTAATTTGTGGTTTGTTGATGATTTTATTACGGTGATTAGTATATTATATATATATATTTCTTTTCGTATGCAATTTTTTATTTGACAACAACGTAGATAGTGTAACGAAACCTATGCGTCACCCATTTCGGACCAACATGTCTCACACGTGTCATGCGTGTGAGATGTGTAGGTCCGGAATTGTCCCTTTTTGGATAGCCTCGGAGTGGGCGACAGAGCGTGGTCTTTATGATGAGTCATGAGTCCGAATGGGATTTCAGTAACATAACCTTGTTGTTTTCCATTGCACCACTATCAGGCGTGCAATTGGAGAACAGCGGGGTTATGCTGCTGAAATTTCGTTCGGATTCATGACTCGTCATAAATACCACGTTTTGTCGGTCACTCTTGGGTGGGTTTAGGACCTATCTTTTCCTATAGATATAGGCCTGTGGTACTTATGATATCGATGCATTCTCGATTGAATGAATTAATGTTTTTCCTATAGAATGGCTGAGGACGACCGACAGTGGATGTATAGTGGTTGGATGAAAAGTGGAGCTCACACGAGGGAGTGGGTAATCAACGCTGAGAAATTTGTTGATCGTGCATTCACTTTGACAACAAACACTGGCGCGAGGTGCCCATGCATGAAGTGTAGAAATTCTCGTTGGCAAGACAAGAGGACGTTGTCATTGCATATTTGCAAATATGGTTTCGTGCCAGGTTATGAAGTTTGGTCTTTCCACGACGAGACAGGCCGTGAAAAAACGGTATTAGTAGTGGAAGAAGAAGATGATAGCGTTGCTGACGATAGGATGGATGAGATGCTTGATGCTAAACGACCGGAGTTTGAATCAAACCCTAAGGATCCTCCAACACCGGAGGTTCAAAAGTTTTTCGACATCCTTTGAGCTTCAGAAGAGCCATTGCATGAGCACACCACCATAAGCGTTCTCGCTTTCGTGACTCGTATTATGGCTATTAAGTCAAAGTTTTCATTTTCAAACAATTGTTATAAGGAGCTATTGAATTTGATCAGAGATATCCTTCCTAAGAACCATAAGGTGCCGAAAGACATGTACCAGTCAAAGAAAATGCTTTCTGCTCTCTGTATGGAGTATGAGAAGATTGATGTGTGCCGAGATAATTGTATGCTGTTCTGGAAAGAACATAGTAATGAGGTGAAATTCTTAAAATGTGGTAAACCGAGATTCGTAGAGGTCGTAAATGAAGACGGAGAGAAGGTGACAACAAAGGTTGCTCATAAGCAACTTCGTTACATGCCTCTTACACCTCGGGTGAAACGATTGTTTCTCTCAATCAAAATCGCTAGACATATGCGATGGCATAAAGAAGGTGTACATGAGAATAATCAAGTAATGGTGCACCCATCTGATGGTGAGGCATGGAAGGCTCTAAATGATTTTGATGCAGACTTTGCTAGTGATGCAAGGAATGTTCGCATCGGGTTGGCAACAGATGGATTCAAGCCTTTCAATGTAACCGCATCGTAGTACTCTTGTTGGCCTGTGTTTGCTATTCCATACAACCATTGTTGGAACAATTGCGTTAGTTCCAGCAGGTTTCTGTGTGGTGGAGTATGATGTGGAGAAGGAGCCTCGAAGGACTCTAATAGAGGGAGAAAAAGGTTTATACTGGTTCGGGCCTCTCCTTGGAGATAATAACCCTACGTCCAGTTGTGGTGGATTTGGCATGATATGCCCCAGTATGGAGTAATAATTCCAGGGTCTCTTGGCCCCCTGGAGCGCCTGTCCCCGTTACAAGGGCTCGACCCTGCTTTTATAGGCGCACAGGCCAAAGGAAAGGACCGGGATGCCCTCTATGAGCCCCAGGCTTATAGGGGCAGAGAGGGGAAAAAGGGCTAGCTATGGTACAAAGGTACTTTGCAGCTTTACAGCTTTACAGGCATGTTAGACTGCGCCAGGCTTTGACCAGCTAAACGACATACCAGGGGCGGCGGGGCCCCCGGTACGGCCTGTACTTAGATGTTTCCTGAGCCCGAAGTAGGAGCCGGAACTCTACTGGCAGAGGCTTCGAAGAGGGTTTCGAAGTGCACCCCGAAGGGGGGCTTCGAAGCATGCTCCGAGCAAGGCTCTGAACTGGGGTCTCGGAGCCTTGACCTCGAACTGGGCTCCGAACTGGGGTCTCGGAGCCTTGGCCTCGAACAGTCTTGACAGGGTCCGAAGTCTGGTGCTGGGAGGAAGGCTTCGAAGTGCACCCCGGAGGGGGGCTTCGAAGCATGCTCCGGAGGGCGGCCTCCGAACTTGGCTCCCACAGGGCGGCCTCCGGACTTGGCTCCCGGAGGGCGGCCTCCGGACTTGGCTCCGGAGGGGACATCCGGACTTGGCTCCGGAGGGTGGCCTCCGGACTTGGCTCCCGGAGGGCGGCCTCCGAACTTAGCTCCCGGAGGGCGGCCTCCGGACTTGGCTCCGAAGGGTGGCCTCCGGACTTGGCTCCGGAGGGTGACCTCCGGACTTGGCTCCGGAGGGTGACCTCCGGACTTAGCTCCGGAGGGTGACCTCCGGACTTAGCTCCCGGAGTGCGGCCTCCGGACTTGGTTCCTGAGGGGGGCCTCCGGACTCCTGCGCCCTGGGGGGTGGCCTCCGGCGCCCTGCGCCGGGGCCCGGAACGGAGGCTCGAGCCGGACCCCTGAAAGGCACCTTGGGACCTGAAAACAATACTTAGAGAGGAAGCAGGCTCCGACAGTGCTGGGCTCTGGGCCGAAGGCTGTCGGAGGATGACGTCATTTGGCCCCTGTTCTAAGGAAATATATTTCCCCAACAGTAGCCCCTCGCGTGCAGGCCTTCGGGACGGAGGGGTGCACGCGCCTTTAGGACAAATGACCTGAAAACACAACTTCAGAAAAACGTACCTTCGGGGCCTGGACCGAAGGTGACCTCGATACCTGGGGGTAATAAATGCCCGCGCTTGCCGCCGGAACGGCCTCGGGGAGCCCGAACGGCTCCGCAACGGTCAAAAAAGTTACCGTTACCTTGTTCTGGGCCGGTTCGCCTTCGCTGGAGGCCCACCCGGCGGTGGGTTTGGCCGACGGCGGTTGGAATTCTTACCGCGCCTATAAATAGAGACTTACAGCGTGCGGCTTCGGCACACCTTCAGTCGCTTTCTGCTTGCCGCCTTGCGACCCTCGCTCTCCTCTTCTTCTAGCTTCGCTTCGAGCCCCCTTCGCTAGTTTTAGCCCTTCGCGGCGAGGTCCCATCAACATGCCGAAGAAGGCGGTGGCGAAGCCTCTAGCCTTGGGCTCGAGCTCGGGCTCCGCCCAAGTGCAGGCAGCGGCGGCTGCGGCGGCGAAGACAGCGCCCAGGCGGCTGGGGCCGAGGGACCTTCGGACGCCCTCCAACAAGTTCGAGCAGACCCTGGAGATGAGGGCCTCGATCTCCACGGAGGAGTCGGTCCGGAGGGCCTGCGAAGGGAAGATTGCGGCGAAGATCCAACTTCGGGTCCCGGAGAAGTCGGAGGCTGAGCCAAGGCCTCGTGCTGACGAGGTGGTGGTGTTCGAGGCCTTCTTCGAAGCCGGCCTCGGACTGCCTGCAGTGGGGATGCTGAGCGAAGTCCTCAAGGCTTACAACCTCGAGCTCCCTCAGCTTTCGCCCAACGCAGTGGCGAGGTTAGCCGTCTTTGAGTGGGCCATGAGGGCCGAGGGCTGCGAGGGCCGCGCGGACGTCTTCGTCGCCCTCCACGACGCCAACTGCAAACCGAAGCCGAGGGAGGGGATGGATCGCGTCAAGAGGGCGCTGGCCTTCGGCAGCGCCAATTTCCAGCTCCGGAAGGAGTACCAAGACGCCTTCCCGGCGAGGGCAGTAAACAACAAGTGGCACTCGAGGTGGGACCAAGAGTGGTTCTATGCCTCTGTCGGTGCCAACTCTCCCCTTCGGAGTACCAACGCCCATATTTTGTACCGGCGCGAAGGGGTGGTGAAGACCAGCGAAGACATCCTTCGCTCGAGGATCTCGCTGCTTCGGAGAGTGGCGGCGAAGATGAGCATGAGGGACCTCGCGGAGGAGTTCATCACTCTCCGGCTCAGCCCCCTCGCGCGCTCCTGGCCGGAGGGGCTCTTTTAGGCTTCGGGCCGAGGTGAACTTAGCGAGTTGGCCTTCGACCGCTTCTGTAAGGCTTTGCAGTCTATTTGCTTTTAATACCTCGTAGACTTCACTTCTAACTCAAACTTTCCATGAAGCCGACCTCGAATTGAGGACCCCGGAGGAGGCCATCGCGGCGGCGGATCGAGTCATCGGGACTCCGACCCCCGAGGAGCAGGCCCAGCGCCTTGCACTGGTAGGGTCCTGGGAGCGCTGGAACAGGGTATGGACCGCGCTCGACCTCGGAGGGCTCCCTGCTCTGCCGGACTTCGCCCACCTAGCTACCTCGTCGGCCGGAGCCAAGAGGAAGAGGGGGGACGAGGACGAAGCGGATGCCTCGGGGGAGGCTGCGGCGAAGCCCGCAGCTACTTCGACCTCCAAGAAGGCAGCGAAGCCCCTAGCGGCGAGGCCTTCGGCGGCGGAGGCTGACGCGCACACTCCGGCTGCTAAGGAGGCCACGTGTTCTCTGGCGGAACCGGCTTTGGGCGTGGAGGTGGATGCGCCAGCTTCGCAGCGAGGGAGCTGGAGGGCGCACTTAGCCCCACCTGCCTTCCAAGAAATCTCTAACGAAGGTAAACCATTTTGCAAGCTTTGCTCCGATATGCGGATTTTGACTTGGCTCCCTGCAGAGGACGAGGATGATGCGAGGCCCACTAAGGCGAAGCCGATAGGCGAGGGTGGGTCGAAGTCTGCCGAGGCGAAGCCCACGGAAGCTTCGAGTAGCAGCGGCACCAGCAGTAGTAGCGGCAGCGACTCGGAGTCCGAGAGTACTTCGTCCGACGACGAAGGCGGCGGAGGCCGCGAAGTCCCTCGAGGCGAAGAAGAGGTGGACGTGGTGGGCTTGAGCCCCGCTTCGCCGAAGCCCGCAGAGGGGACCGTGGCCGTGATTCACCCTTTCAAGCCGAGGGGAGGTGTGACGGTGGCGGCGATCCACGGTTTCCGCGAGGCTTGTGCTTCTGCGGAGGAGGGGGACTTGGTGGCCCAGCTTAGCCACTAGGACCCCACGGATCTCTTCGTCAGTTCGAACGAAGTCCTCCTGCGGGTGAGCGAAGCCCCTTGCAGCTTCGAACTATACTTTGTCCCTTGGTTAATACTTAAGGTTTCTTGAATTCCTGCAGGCCTTCGCAATGAACGCGGCAGCTTCGATCGCTGCTGACAGGCGGATGGAGCGCCTTGCAGAGGAGAAGGAGGCCCTTCGCCGCGAGGTCTCGGAGGAAGCTTAGAGACGGAGGTGGGCCGAGGCTTCGGCTGCTAAGGCGAAGGAGGCCTTGGCTTTGGAGACGGCCCGGCTCCGCGCGGAGCTCCAAGCTTCGAAAGATGCCGAGGCCCGACAGGCGAAGGAGAACGAGGAGCTCCGCCAACGGGCGCGGGATCTTGAGAGCTTTGTCGTGGCTAATCTTGGCGAGGCCACCCAGAGCCTGACCGAGGTCCTTGAGAAGATAGGGACCGAGTGTCGGACTCCGGATTTTGGCCACCGGGACCCGATTGGGGACCGCGCCGATTTTTTGAAGACTGTGGCTTCGATAGTGGACGAAGCACTGACGGGCTTCGCCCTCATGGCCGGTCGCGTCGCGGGCCAAGGGGTGTTGCAGATGCTCCATGCTGCGGGGTGTGACCACCTTCGGGCTGCAACCTCCGTGACCCCAGTGGCCTTTAGGGGTCCGCACTTGGTGACGCCTCCGGCTGAAGTTCGCGGGGCCTGGCGGTGGCTGCAGGACCCCTGGAAGGAGCAAGGCTGCGAAGCAGTCCTTGACCTCCAGAAGGCCCTCCGACATCGCCGATCCAAAGCGCCTGCTGTGCCTGATCAGCCTTCGACTTCGGTACCTCCGCCTCCGAAGGTGTAGATCTCCTTAGGCCTTTTGTAATACTTAGCTGCAGGCTTGTAAAAACTCTATCAGCTTATTAATATGAATGCGGGGTTTTTTTATACCTGCCCAGGCTCAGACTTCGAGCGTAGACCTCGAAGTCCTTGAGGACTCCGAAGAGCTTCAACAGCTGTGGGCAATCCTCGAAGTAGGTAGGTCCGAAGGCCCCCCTCGGTTTAAGCTTCCGAGGGGGCCTAACGGCGAAGCCATCTCCGAAGTAGCTCAGGATTTATTAGCCGCTGTGAAGATGGAGTCCCTTCAGGGCCCTTTTTCTTTGCCTTCGCGAACGGCCTTAGCAGGCGACGAAGCCCTAGATTTTTCTGCCTTCGATATGGCACCGCCCGCTTCGCTAACTTGGAGCGACCTGCAAGGTGGAAGACGAAGCTTACGGGCTTCGCAGCCTGGACGGGCCAGTCGAGGGAAAGCGGGCTCCGACGAGGCAACGTCCAGCCAAGGTGGCCCTGGCCGAAGAAGGGGCAAGCGAGGGTTGGGGCCTCGCACACGGTTCTTCTTAGGTTTAGATACAGATTGTTGGTGTAAAAGTTACACCAACAGGTTCTTAGTAGTTAAGAACAAACAAACAAGAGGTTTGTGTCTTTAGGACAAACTTGAGCCTCCGTAAGGATAACAACTCAAGAGGTCCGAATGTATGTGTTTGAACCACTGGTTCTGGATCCTTCTTACAAGGTACAAAGGGGGGTATTTATAGGGAGAAAAGCTAAAGGAATAGACCTATTTACCCTTATATTACAAATACCCTCAGTATTATAAACGAGGTTATACGTGGTAAAGTGCTGCAGGGTAGATAGATAAGCAGGGCATCCAATCAGTCACGTCGTCCTGCTTCGAAGCTTCCTTTCTCCTTTCGAAGGGTCCTCCGTAACTTCGCATCGTGGCACCCTTCGACCACGCTGACGTATCTTCGAGCATTAGTTGACCATCTTCGGGACTTCCTTAGAGCCTTCGGAGGGTCAACCTTTAAGTCGCGGAAATGAAGTAATTTCCCCCAACAGTAGCCCCTCGAATACGCCTTTCTGTAGATAACCTATTTTTTAGAAAGAAGGCAGTATACGAAAGGAACATTTTTAGTTCCTGACTTGAAGAAAATGCGAAGATACTATGATTTAGCTCGGAATATTAAGTCCAATATTTTAAAACGTTCGTCTCCGAATTTTGGCATAGTAAGGAAAACTCCCTGGAGCAGCCTGGCTTCGGAGCATGAGTGCTACGAGAGCAGTTACGGAGCGTGAACGTTGTACGGGCGGTTACGAAGTGTGGACGTCGTGGGGTGCCGTCAATATGACCGTTACGATGCAAATAGCCGTTACCCTCTGTAAAAAAGAAGTAACGGTCGATTTCTTCGATGGTTGCACGCCGTTTCACTTTCCAACCCCACCTGTCAGCGTCGGAAGCCGAACCTGCAGTGTGAAACTTCTCGAAGAGCAGTATAGATTGTGCGGTTATAAAAGGGGGAGAAAGGGATTACTGGAAATTTTTTACCGCATTCACCGTTCTTGCAATTCACCTTTCCCCTCAACCTTCTGCCCCTTCGAGCACCTGAGCGTAATGGCGAGAACCAGCCACACCACTCCTTTGGCGGCCAGCACTATGGCGCAACGGCAGGCATGGGCGGCATCAGCGGCCACGATAATGGCGGGGGGCCCGGGCGGCGGTTGGCCCAAGAACCCTCGGGCGCTCCGTCCGCCCTCCAAGAAGAAGATGGCCCAGAGCTTCGTTATTGGGCAATCAATGAGCACAGCGGAGTCCATCGAAGAGGCAGTAGATGGGAAGTTGGGAGCTGGAATGAGGACTCGTGTTCCTGGGACAGAGTCGACTCCCCGGCCTCGGCGCGGAGAAGTGGTAGTCTTCGAGGCATTCTTCGAAGCTGGCCTGGGGCTACCAGCCGTGGATTTCCTAGCAGAGGTACTAGACATGTTTCACATTACTCTGCCCCAGTTGTCTCCAAACGCCATCGTCCGCCTTGCTGTCTTTGAATGGGCTCTTCGGGCGGAAGGGTGTGAAGGGCGCTCCGAAATCTTCGCAGCAACCCACGAAGCTATCTGCCAGCCGAAGCCTCAAGATGGGCCTGGAGACTCGAAGGTGACTGTGGCTTTCGGTAGTGTCAATTTTCAGCTACGGCGGGAGCACGCTCTTCATTTCCCTGCGAAGGCCATAAACGATCGATGGTATACCAATTGGATACTTCGGTGGTTTTACGCTGAAGTAGGAGAAGACTCCCCCCTTTCGGGCCCTCTTCAAGAAATTTGGTTTCGGAAGGAAGCAGATATCTCTCCGAACCCTAGCCTGCTCTCGACGAGGCTAGGGCTGCTGGTTTCTGTGGCCCATCGAATGAGCATGAGAGACCTGGCCGAAGAGTTCGTAGGCCTTCGGATCTCACCCCTCGGGGCCAGTTGGCCAATCTCCATCCCGCGAGCCTCGGAGGGGGACCTCCGAAACATAGGTACGTCCTTCTCCTGCTGCATCATTTTATATGAACACATTAATTATACTTATGCTTCTTATACCTTTTCCTTTTCAGCGGCGCCTCTGGCCTTATCTCCGGACGACATAGTCCGGGCTACCGAGCGAATTCTCGGGGCCCCTTCGGTAGCCGAGAGACAGAAGAGGCTGGAACTGGTAGGGAGTTGGGAGCGCTCGAACAGGGTGTGGAGAGCCCTCGGCATGGAGCCCCCGCCGCTTCCCGACTTCGCCCCGGCTGGAGCGGCGGCTCGCAAGAGGAAAGCAGCGGCCGAGCCCTCTAAAAAGGCCGGCAAGCAACCCGCTCAGAAGAAGGCGGTGAAGCAGCCTTCTCACTTGACGCCTGCTTCGTCCTCTTCATCGCCGGACGAGCGGAGCCCCACGCCCGAAGAGACAGAAGACTCTGGAGGTGCCACAGCAAAGGCCTTCGAAGATTACCTCTTGATCGACGAAGATATGGGGGAGGTCCCCACAAACCTCCCCAACCAAGAGGATGCCGACGACACCCTACTGGCTCCTCCTGCGCCTGTCAACGTGCAAGTAGAGTCAAACTCTCCCCCTGACTTGCCTGCACCAGAAAGGGTTTTAGCGGAGGTTGTGGCCCCGACGGACGAGACCGAGGCCAGGACTTCGGGGGATGATTTTGACAACATCCTCCGGATGTACGAAGTCCTGGAGGATCCAGCGATCCTTCCCCAAGCGGCTCTTGGAGGTATTTTCCCAGAGCTCTTTCTTTTTTCATCGGCCTTCGCTTGCTATCTGCAAAATATGTTAATTAACCTTGATAACTGAAACAGGTACCTCTTCAGGAATCGAGGCCTCGTTGGTGCCCGACGTCCCTACTTCCTCGGAGACAGTCACCCGGGCGGACCCTCCGGCTCCTCCGGGGGCTCCGAGCCCGGTGACGGAGAACGTATCCTTCGGAGCGGACGATGTGCTCCTTGGGACGGAATTGGCTCCGGCCGTGGCAACCTCGACTACTGACGGCGCCTCCGACAACGTGGCTCCAGCTGGAGGTGTGGCGGCCGAAGGTCAAGATGTTCTTGCCTCTCCCCCTTTCGTGCCGGGGAGGGGTAAGAGTATTTCCAGCTTGGGCCTTCGGGTTGATCAAGCAGCGCCCTCCGTTGGTAACTCAGAGGACGAGGCCGCCGAGGACGACACCCGGGCCTTATCTTGGCTCCCTCTTCTGGCTCCTTTCTTGGAGCATCGGAGTGGCCTTCGAAGGTTACTGGAGCCCCTGGCTGAGAAAAGCCAGGATATTGCCAATTCGGAGTTGATCTCCGCTTTAAGCGAAGTCAGGGCTTCGAATCTCAACACGGCCCTCGAAAGGGCTGCCCTACAGGTATGAAAAAGACACCGCAGTTGTTGTATTTTAACGATCGAAGCTTCTTTAGCACTAACTTTGTTTTCCTTGCAGCAATTCACCCTTGCTAGAGCGGCAGCGACTTCCAGTGAGGTCGAAATTAACCGACTCAACCGGAAGGTTACAGCTCTTCAAACAGCCCTCGACGAGTCTACCGGGAGGTCTCTTCGGCTGAATGAGGAACTCTTGGAAGAGCGGAAGGCCAAAGCCGCGTCTGACGAAGCCTCTGAAGCCCTCCGCTCTCATGCCGAAGAAGTCGAAGCTGAACAAGTGGTTCTTCGTGCGGAGGTCGAGAGGCTTCGCCAAGAAGCGGCTGCTTCGAACGGCCGTATGGTTGAACTTCAAGGGGCTCTTAGCCAGGTAATGGCTCAGAAGAGTTCCTTGATGCTCCGGGTGGCCGCGTTGGACGCAACGGTTGCAAGCCTGGAAGCAGCAGATAAAAAGAATTCTAGTACTGCTGATCGTACCTTGGAAGCTCTTCAGGGTACGTTAGAGTACTTTGGCACCATGTGCCCTTCGACTTCTGCTGCAACCTTCGAGCCGCTCGACCGGAAGCTGACGAGGATCCCGGTAGCTTCGTCGCTGATGAAGAATTCCGGGGTACGGTACGGAGAGATCTCCGGACAGTGCGCCGGCATCGGGGTTCTTCGCCACCTCGAAACTCTTCGGGTTCCCCTTGCTCCGGTTGGTGGTTCGTCTCCTGGAGGCTTCGCGGATGATGACCTGCTGCGGCCGTCTCCGGAGGTGGCTTCGGCGTGGGAAGCTTTCCAATCAGTATGGAAGGCGGACCACAAGGTTGCTGCTAAGGCTTGGATCGACGAGGCCCGCCGGCAGAAGCAGGCTCAGGCGAA
Organism: Zizania palustris; assembly: GCA_019279435.1. Classification (NCBI taxonomy): domain Eukaryota; kingdom Viridiplantae; phylum Streptophyta; class Magnoliopsida; order Poales; family Poaceae; genus Zizania; species Zizania palustris. Next base: position 29,556,867 of record JAAALK010000286.1, read on the forward strand.
GCCACCACTCCCGACTTCGCCAGCGCCCTCGGTCCCAGCTCCGCCAACCGACCCGCAGGTCTAGCTGCTTAGGGCTGTTGTGTACCTGTGGTCTTGTAAACTTTGTTTAATTAATGAGAAAGTTATAAACAGTACTTGTCTTGGGTGTTCTTCTCTTTTTTAGGTTCTGTCATACCCTTCGAGCCCTGACTTCGTACTTTTGGAAACTACTACCGAGCTTCGAACGGAGTGGGCAGTTCTTGAGAGTTTGAGGCCTTATCGCCGCTCTCGCTTTTCTGTTCCTCGCGGAGACGGGGGGGAAGTTACCCTTGAAGTACGAAGGGATGTTTTGTCTTACATTAAAGAGGAAGAACAGGAAGGGGGGTCTTCGTCCTCCGAGCCTGTTGACTGGTCCGATTCGGAGTACCAAGCTGGAAATCTTGCCGGGGCTGGCTCCGAAAGGCTCTTGACGTGGGCCGAACTTCAAGAGGAGCAGAAGAAGCTGCGAGCCTCGAAGAAAAAGAGAAGTTCCCGGCCTAAAAAGACTTCAAGCTCCGAAGGGCAAAGTAGCCGCAGGGGTCGAAAGGGCCTCCGTTTTTATTTGGGTCTAGATAGCAATTTTTCCTGATGTATGAATATAATATTTTAATGTGGAATGCTTCGACAGCATGCTGTGTGACTCCTATCCTCCTACCCCTCTTGTGGGTGGCGGAGCTTTTATCTTATATAATGGTTCGGTAGGCACAATGATTGCTTGAGCACCTGTATGCTTCGAATTATGCACATGTCACCCTCGATAAGTTAGACAAAAATTTAAAGTCCTTAGACTCTTCTACGGATCCTAACAAGCCGGAGCCTGGAATCCGTAGGTTGGCCACCTACGGCTCTTTTACAGATACTTCGCACCCGGAGGCTTGAAATTCTGTTTTGTTTAAAGTCCTTAGACTCTTCTACGGATCCTAACAAGCCGGAGCCTGGAATCCGTAGGTTGGCCACCTACGGCTCTTTTACAGATACTTCGCACCCGGAGGCTTGAAATTCTGTTTTGTTTAAAGTCCTTAGACTCTTCTACGGATCCTAACAAGCCGGAGCCTGGAATCCGTAGGTTGGCCACCTACGGCTCTTTTACAGATACTTCGCACCCGGAGGCTTGAAATTCTGTTTTGTTTAAAGTCCTTAGACTCTTCTACGGATCCTAACAAGCCGGAGCCTGGAATCCGTAGGTTGGCCACCTACGGCTCTTTTACAGATACTTCGCACCCGGAGGCTTGAAATTCTGTTTTGTTTAAAGTCCTTAGACTCTTCTACGGATCCTAACAAGCCGGAGCCTGGAATCCGTAGGTTGGCCACCTACGGCTCTTTTACAGATACTTCGCACCCGGAGGCTTGAAATTCTGTTTTGTTTAAAGTCCTTAGACTCTTCTACGGATCCTAACAAGCCGGAGCCTGGAATCCGTAGGTTGGCCACCTACGGCTCTTTTACAGATACTTCGCACCCGGAGGCTTGAAATTCTGTTTTGTTTAAAGTCCTTAGACTCTTCTACGGATCCTAACAAGCCGGAGCCTGGAATCCGTAGGTTGGCGGAGCCACTGAACCAATGGTTCGTAGCAAGCCCCTTGGGTTTTTCCGAGAAATGCTTGGCTCTTGCTAGCATCACCGACCTCCGAATGCGTCCATCCGGAGGGTTTGATGTTCGAAAGGCAAAACAAATCTCAACCCCTTAGCTTTATTTATAAAAGGAGTGTTACAAGTGATTACAAGGAAGCCTTAAGCATAATATCTCTTAAGGTGCTCCGCATGCCACGCGTGTTTCAACTCTTCTCCTTCTAAATTAGCTAATTTAAACGAGCCGGGGCGACCTGAGCGTAAGATAACATATGGTCCTTCCCATTTGTTTCCTAGCTTCCCCGGAGCTATTACATTTCGTAATACTAGATGACCTGGTTTTAACTCAGTTAATTTGACTTTTGGGTCATACCATGTCTTTGTGTGCTCTTGGTACTTCGTCAGGTTGGCGACAGCTCGAAGCCTTGTTTCTTCCGACAAGTCTATTGAAGCACCTCGATCACCTTCGTCTTCGTGTTGAATTACGCGAAGTGACTCCCCTTTGAGCTCCGTAGGGGTCATGGCTTCGTCTCCGAAGAGCAACCTGAATGGCGTGAAGCCGGTTGATCTAGTTTGCGTGGTTCGGATAGACCATAGAATTTTGGGTAGCTCTTCGACCCATAGGCCTTTGGCTAATCCGACGATTCGGCGATTTAACCCGGAGAGAATATTCCCGTTGGCTCGCTCGACGGCTCCGTTGGATTGCGGATGTCGTACTGCTGCGAAGCATAGCTTAATGCCCAGTTCCTCACAGAATGTTTGGAAGGCATCAGCTTCGAACTGGGTCCCATTATCCACTGTTAATTCTCTGGGGACTCCGAACCTGCATATAATATTCTGCCAGAAGAACCTTTGCACATTCTTTGATGTGATGGCTGTTAACGGCTCTGCTTCCACCCATTTTGAGAAGTATTCTATTGCTACGACCGCAAATTTCAATCCGCCTTTTGCTGGTGGGAAAGGGCCTATGAGGTCCATGCCCCATCTAGCCATCGGCCATACTGGGGCAATAACTTGGAGTTGAGCTGGCGGGCGATGGCTTCTTCGGCCCATCCATTGGCAGCCTTGGCACGTCCGAACTAAGTCTTCGGCGTCTCTGACGATTGTTGGCCAATAAAAACCTTGCCGAAGCGTCTTGCCTGCTAGTGCTCTGGGAGCTAGATGACTTCCACACAGCCCCTCGTGGATGCCTCGAAGTATGTCTTGTCCTTCAGGTTGAGAGATGCATCGAAGTAGTGGTGAGCATACCCCGGCTTTATATAGTACTTCTCCAATAAGTTTGTAATTGCGAGCTCTTGTTTGCACTCTTCGAGCTTCTTGGCCTTCCGGAGGGTCGTGGTTGCCCTGCAACATAGTTATTATTGGAGTTCGCCAATCCGCAGCTTCAATATACATTACTTCTGACGAGGGTACTTGGTCAGCTGCTGGCTGCTCTAATTCTTCATAGAAAGCGCCCTCCGGGAGGTCTACTGCTCCTGCCGCGGCCTTCGCAAGAATATCTGCAAGTTGGTTTTCCGCTCGCGGTATGCTTCGAACTGTAAACCCTTTGAATGCTGATTCTGCCTTGCGGATTTCTTGAAGGTATTGCGCGAGATGTGGGTTTTTTCGCTTGGAAGCTTTTATCAATGTGTCCCGCGACGACTTGGGAATCTGTCTTGATCATTATCCTTGTAGCTCCGAGTGCTTTAGCCTTTCGGAGGCCTAGCAAGATTCCTTCATACTCGGCGACGTTATTAGTGGTTCGAAAGTTAAGCCTTGCAGAGTACATTGCCTTTTGTCCTGACGGTGAAAAGATTACTGCCCCTGCTCCGGCACCTGATGCTTGATAGGCCCCGTCGGAGAATATTGTCCAGAAACCGTCGGAGGGTTCTTCCGGAGTCCATACTGCAGATGGAGTCCACTCTGCTACGAAATCTGCTATAATTTGCGATTTAACGGCCGTCCTTGCTGTGAAGGAGATTTCGAAGGGTGATAACTCGACTGCCCACTTTCCAACCCTGCCTGTGGAGTCTTTGTTTCGAAGCATATCTCCAAGGGGATACGATGTGGGGACAATAAGGTTATGCGCCAAGAAATAATGCCTTAGCTTTCGTGAGGCCATTACCAAAGCATAAGCAAACTTTTCAAGCTCGGAGTATCTGATCTTGGCTCCTGATAATGCTTCCGAGACAAAATAAACTGGGTTTTGTACCAGCTTGTCCTTGAGCTCGACTTCTCGGACTAGTACTGCGCTTACTGCTGACCCTGTCGCTGCAAGGTATAAAAGCAATGTTTCCCCTGGAAGAGGAACAGTTAAGGTTGATAATGTTCCAAGGTAGGCTTTTATCTCTTCGAAGCTCTTTTGGCACTCCGGCGTCCAGCTGAAGCTTTCGGAGCCTTTGAGTGCCTTGAAAATTGGGAGGCTTCGCTCTGCCGATCTAGACAGGAACCTGCTGAGTGCTGCTAGCCTTCCTGCTAGCTTCTGTACTTGCTTCAAATTTTCAGGTGGGGCCATTCTTTGCAGTGCACTTATTTGCGTTGGACTGGCTTCGATTCCCCTGCTCGAAACTAAGTACCCTAGCAGCTTCCCTGCTTGTGCCCCGAATATACATTTTTCGGGATTGAGGCGTACTCCACATGTTCGGAGGCTCTCAAAAGTTTCATCTAAGTCTATGCTATGCTGATGCTTTTGAGCACTTTTTATTACAATATCGTCCATGTAGGCTTCGACATTGCGGCCTATCTGATGGCCTAAAGCTTTAGCTATTAAGCGAGAAAAAGTGGCTCCGGCATTCCGTAAACCAAACGGCATTCTTACATAGCAGAATACTCCTGAAGGAGTTATGAAACTTGTCTTGGCCTCGTCTTCTTTCTTCAGCCATACTTGATGGTACCCGGAGTATGCATCGAGGAAGCTTAATAGTTCGGAGCCGGCTGTGGAATCTATTAATTGATCTATTCGGGGCATTGGGTAGGGGTCTCGCGGGCATGCTTTATTTAGTGATGTGAAGTCAATACACATGCGCCATTTGCTGGAATCCTTCTTCCTTACAAAGACAGGGTTGGCCAACCACTCGGTATGGGCCACTTCCCTGATAATGCCAGCTTTTAACAATTTTTCCACTTCGGCCTTGGCTAAGCTTGCTCTTTCTGTTGATAGCTTCCGGAGCCCCTGACGCACTGGTTTGGCCTTCGGGTTGACGAGCAGACTGTGCTCGATGATGCTTCGGTCGACCCCCGTGATATCTTCGTCGGTCCAAGCAAACATGTCTAAATTCTTCTTGACGACTTCTTCTAATGAGGCTGTTATCTCCGGAGATAGCCCCTTGCCGAATTTTATTGGGTATTCTTTGTCGTCTTTTGAAATTATTCTTGTCTCGACATCACCCTCCGGGCTTGGTTTGAGCGAGGATCCCTTCGGGGGGCTCAAGGCTTCTGGTACTTCTTCGGCGCTCTCCGCCACATTGTGCACTTGTCGAGGGTCCAATGGCTGCCCGTGGCCATATTCTGTCCTTCTGGCTATAGCTTGGTCTCCTGAAATAGTGAGCACTCCACCTTGCGTGGGCATTTTGAGACAAAGGTAGTTGTGATGAGCTATGGCCCCGAATTGGTTTAACATCCCTCGTCCGAAGATAGCATTGTAGGCGTAGGGGGCATCCACCACGTCGAAAATCACCTCCTCTACTCGGGCCAGCGGCCCCTCTCCGAAGGCAACCTCGAGGCCTATTTGGCCGAGGGCATCGAGAGGCGGTCCTGAGAACCCTTGAAGTGGCCGGGCTGCAGGGAGTAGATGCTTCCGGGGTATGCACATCTGGTCGAAGGCTTGAACGAAGAGTATATCTGCGGAGCTCCCACCGTCCACCAGGATCCTCCGAACATCAGCCCCTGCTATATCAGCAGAGATGACTAATGGGTCAGCATGGGGAAACTTCACCCCTACTGCATCGCTGGTTGTGAATGAGATGGGTACACGGGACCATTCTGGCATCCCTTCAGCGGAACTTGAAGTCCCAATGTGCCCAACTTCTCGGACGTACTCACGGCGCTGTCTCTTGGACATGCTGCCGAGGGTCCCCCCTCCGGAGATGGGTAGGACCACTCTTTTGCCGCGGTCTTGCGGATCTTCGTGCCTTGGTGGTGGCATAATACTGGCCACCGGTAGCCGTATAGGGGCTTCGAGGGCACCGGCTCGGGCCACAGTTTGGACAGGCTCCGATCGTGCCGCAGGTGGAACCCGGTCTGAAGTACCCCTCCTGGTATTTCGGTCAATGTATTCACCCCGAAGGGTTAATATCGTCTTGCAGTCCTTCGTGTCATGGCTTCTATTATCGCCATGCACGCAGCAAAAATGACTCTGGCGCCTTCCAGGCACCCTTTCTTGAGGTACTGACGGCCCAGCCTTAAAATTTTTTACCTGCTGGAAACTGGCCGGTGCCTTCGAAGCTGAAGGTGCAATATTTAGCACTTCCGAACGGAAATGCTTTTTTCCTCGCCTATACTCGCTAGGGCGGCTGTCTTGTGGAGGTTGTGGCGGAGCGGTAGCCTCTGGCTCTCTTTTGACTTCCCGGAGGGTGGGTAGTGCTGCCTCAGCTCGCCGAAGGCATCCTTCTTCTGCCTTGGCATATTGTTCGAAGTATGCCATGAGCTGTGCTACGGATGTTACCGGCTTCCGATGGAGTTTGCTGAGGAGGTCGGGGTTCAGCACCCCTTCTCGGGCAGCATCAACTACCGAAGAAGTAGTGAGGCCCTTGATCTGTGACTTGGTGTGGGCGAAACGTGTAAAGTATTCTCAGAGGGTTTCTCCTTCCCGCTGCTTTACTTGGAACAAACTTCCCGTGGACATCGGGGCCACGAAAGTGCCTTGGAAGTTGCTCACGAACTTCTTTTTGAGTAGTTCCCATGACTTGATCGATCCTGGTTTTAGGGACCAGAACCACCGGAGTGCCACACCTTCGAGAGCAAGTGGGAAGCATTTTGCCATGGTGCTTCGTACCCCTCCGCTTGCTTCTATAGCTAGGGCGTACGAGCGGGCGAACTCCCCGGGGTCCGACCCCCCGGAGTACTTGTGCAGCTTCGAGGCCTTGAACTTGGGGTCGAAAGGCACTCTTTGTAGATCAGGGTGCAGTGGAGATTCATTGTCGAAGGATGCATTCTCGGCCTCTTCCTGGATTTGTATAACTTCTGGGGGGTTGTGGCCTCCATCGTCTGGAGGCCCTCTTGGAGTTTCAGTGGAGGCTTGAGTGCGGAGTCTGTCGGCGGCTTCCTGCCTCCATCTGGATACCTCCTCCTGAAGCCTGGCTAGCTGCGTAGCCTCGGTCTCGGGAGGGCCTTCGTCTTCGTCGGAGGGAACTTCAGGGTCTCGGCTTGCTGCGTAGTCGGTTTGAAGCATTGTAGGGGGGGTAGAGGGCCCCGGGGCGCTCGACGCCCATCGGTTCCGGCAGGAGCCGTCGGATTAGCTGAGGGTCCGGCTCCGTTGGTCCGAGGGGACCTTCGAAGGGGACCTGCAGCCTGACCACGCTTCGGAGGCATGGTTAGTCGATGAGGTGTCTTGGAGATGGAAGGCTTCGAACGACTCGGGGGGGTCGAGGGAAGGCCTTCGGGCTGCACTAAGAAGCCCTTAACTGAAGGGTGCGCGGAATCTCAGGATTCCGAGGCTCCCCCCGTAAGTTTTCTTCAGAGTGCAGTTAGCAGTAGAGAACAAGCTTTTAGAACTTGGATCCCCACGGACGGCGCCAACTGTTGGTGTAAAAGTTACACCAACAGGTTCTTAGTAGTTAAGAACAAACAAACAAGAGGTTTGTGTCTTTAGGACAAACTTGAGCCTCCGTAAGGATAACAACTCAAGAGGTCCGAATGTATGTGTTTGAACCACTGGTTCTGGATCCTTCTTACAAGGTACAAAGGGGGGTATTTATAGGGAGAAAAGCTAAAGGAATAGACCTATTTACCCTTATATTACAAATACCCTCAGTATTATAAACGAGGTTATACGTGGTAAAGTGCTGCAGGGTAGATAGATAAGCAGGGCATCCAATCAGTCACGTCGTCCTGCTTCGAAGCTTCCTTTCTCCTTTCGAAGGGTCCTCCGTAACTTCGCATCGTGGCACCCTTCGACCACGCTGACGTATCTTCGAGCATTAGTTGACCATCTTCGGGACTTCCTTAGAGCCTTCGGAGGGTCAACCTTTAAGTCGCGGAAATGAAGTAATTTCCCCCAACACAGATTATACGTAATTTTGCTTCCGAAGTATGTTTGTAACACCTCAATATACAATGAATAGAGTTTGCTATCTTTGCACACTTCGTCTATATGCTTCGTGTTGTTTGGCTTCGAACGTTTTAGCTTGTTACGCTCGTACTGCGTATTACATTCACACACCTCGCATACATGCTTCCCCCCTTTGCTCGTGGCAGCTAAGGACTTAGCCATTGCTGGCGCGGGCAAAAAATAAACGATGCGAAGGGTGCGCCTTTCGGCGGCTTCGACGCATGAACTTTATTTAAGCGAAGGCCTTTTTCGGGCTTCGAATGCCTTAAGTTGGTCTGAAGCGAGGCTTCGGCTGCTCGCAATTTTCACCGAGAGATGGCCTCTTTTGCGCTTCGAACGCGCTAACTTGGTGCGGAGCAAGGCTTCGGCACGACCAAGCTTAGCGGGGCATGCTTCGGCATGCTAGGATTTGGATGCTGTGCGTGAGCGAGGCTCTGAAACGCACTTAGATTTTTAGCGAAGTATGACTTCGACAGGCTTTAATCTTTAGCTTAGATCACGTCACATGAAGCGAGGCTTCAGTGCGTGTTTAGATAGCGAAGCAAGGCTTCTGGAGCTTTGTCCTGTATAGAAAAGGATATTTGGTGTGGATTCACCGAACCTGGGATAGTTGAGCCACCTTCGACTCTGGGCCACCTTCGACCCTGGGCCACCTTCGACCCGGGGATGCATCAAGCCGGAGCCTGGAATCCCGGACTTGCCGAGCCGTCGCTCGGAAGTCTCAAAGCCCACTGCTACGGGCCCGGAGGCGCTGTGTAGCCTTCGGAGGGGTGCTCCGGATTTTATAAAGCGAAGCAAGGCTTCGGTTTTAAATAAGGTGAAGCGTGGCTTCGGTTTTGAATAAGGCGAAGCAAGGCTTCGGTTTTGAATAGGGCGAAGCATGGCTTCGGTTTTGAATAAGGTGAAGCATGGCTTCGGTTTTGAATAAGGTGAAGCATGGCTTCGAGCTTATATTAATGTAAATGCAGATTGGTGCATCGAAGTAAGGCTTCGGGCTGTACATACCTTGTAGCCCTCGGGGTTTCGATGGCCTTTGAAGCGTGGAGCGGAGCCCCTTGCCGGAGAGTGGGCTCCGGTATGTGAAGGATGGAGGAAGGCGAAGGTGGCCTTCGATCTGCACCCAAAGCCCCTTGCCGGAGGGTACGCGAAGCGAGAAAGCCTCGAAGCTCCCCTCCTCAGGCGCACTTCGGGTTGCAGGAAGTGGTAGAGAACTTAGCTTCTAGGACTAAGATCCCCATGGACGGCGCCAACTGTTGGAACAATTGCGTTAGTTCCAGCAGGTTTCTGTGTGGTGGAGTATGATGTGGAGAAGGAGCCTCGAAGGACTCTAACAGAGGGAGAAAAAGGTTTATACTGGTTCGGGCCTCTCCTGGGAGATAATAACCCTACGTCCAGTTGTGGTGGATTTGGCATGATATGCCCCAGTATGGAGTAATAATTCCAGGGTCTCTTGGCCCCCTGGAGCGCCTATCCCCGTTACAAGGGCTCGGCCCTGCTTTTATAGGCGCACAGGCCAAAGGAAAGGACCGGGATGCCCTCTATGAGCCCCAGGCTTATAGGGGCAGAGAGGGGAAAAAGGGCTAGCTATGGTACAAAGGTACTTTGCAGCTTTACAGCTTTACAGGCATGTCAGACTGCGCCAGGCTTGGACCAGCTAAACGACATACCAGGGGCGGCGGGGCCCCCGGTACGGCCTGTACTTAGATGTTTCCTGAGCCCGAAGTAGGAGCCGGAACTCTACTGGCAGAGGCTTCGAAGAGGGCTTCGAAGTGCACCCCGAAGGGGGGCTTCGAAGCATGCTCCGAGCAAGGCTCTGAACTGGGGTCTCGGAGCCTTGACCTCGAACTGGGCTCCGAACTGGGGTCTCGGAGCCTTGGCCTCGAACAGTCTTGACAGGGTCCGAAGTCTGGTGCTGGGAGGAAGGCTTCGAAGTGCACCCCGGAGGGGGGCTTCGAAGCATGCTCCGGAGGGCGGCCTCCGGACTTGGCTCCCGGAGGGCGGCCTCCGGACTTGGCTCCGGAGGGTGACCTCCGGACTTGGCTCCGGAGGGTGGCCTCCGGACTTGGCTCCCGGAGGGCGGCCTCCGGACTTAGCTCCCGGAGGGCGGCCTCCGGACTTGGCTCTGGAGGGTGACCTCCGGACTTGGCTCCGGAAAGCGACCTCCGGACTTAGCTCCGGAGGGCGACCTCCGGACTTAGCTCCCGGAGTGCGGCCTCCGGACTTGGTTCCAAAGGGGGGCCTCCGGACTCCTGCGCCCTGGGGGGTGGCCTCCGGCGCCCTGCGACGGGGCCCAGAACGGGGGCTCGAGCCGGACCCCTGAAAGGCACCTTGGGACCTGAAAACAATACTTAGAGAGGAAACAGGCTCCGACAGTGCTAGGCTCTAGGCCGAAGGCTGTCGGAGGCTGACGTCATTTGGCCCCTGTTCTAAGGAAATATATTTCCCCAACAACCTTCCACCTTTGTTTTTTATGAAATATGAATTTATGTTCCTGTGTCTCATTATACCCGGTCCAGAGCATCCTGGAACACGACTAAACGTGATGCTGAAGCCCTTAATTGATGAGTTGAAACAATTGTGGAAAGGAGTTGAAGCATATAGACTTGCGACAGCTCTCTTACGGGAGTATTAGTGCCAAAAGTTATGGTCGCTATGATGTTAATGGATTCCGCTTCCGTTCAACTATTTTTGAAGCATATCGACCTCTAGCGGCAACAACTAATACTAGAGTTGTTACAAGGGTCGTTGATGAACAAGGACACGAAACTATGTATTATGGAATTATCAAAATATAATCGAGTACAATTTTGCCGGGAATAAGGAGATTAAAGTAGTCTTCTTCGATTGTGATTGGTTCGACCCTAAACATGGTACTCGTGAAAACCAATTTGGGATGGTTGAAGTCAAACACGCCGAACGATTAACTATTTGCGACAATTTTGTCCTTGCTCACCAAGTCGAGCAGGTGTATTATATGTTGTACCCATGTGAAAAACTAAGTGCTTGGTGGGTAGTATACAAAGTGAATCCTCGGGAACGTCTACACACCCCTAGTGATGGTGCTTATCAATTGGAGGTTGAAGAGGTCGATGAGGTTTACCAAGATGATTAATTGCCGACTTGTTTTAATGTAGAGTCAGAATCATCGACAGATTCTTTTCTCGGCGATTCTAATGATGTGGCAGTTCCCGAGAAAAGGAAACACCAACATAAGA